>JAOQGH010000001.1:184016620-184027903 GCA_025769975.1 Gallinago jamesoni | reverse complement strand
CCCAGGTCCTTTTCTGCCAGGCAGCTCTCCAGCCACTCTGTCCCCAGCCTGTAGCGCTGCCTGGGATTGTTGTGACCAAAGTGCAGGACCCTGCACTCCCGCTGTCGCCTCAGTGTTTGACCCAATCCCACCCAGCTCTGCCGTTCTTCAGTCCCGTACTCCACCAGAGCTTGTAAAAATCCCTATTCAAAAGGACAGGAGCACTCAAATAGTTATATGAAATGGGATTACTGGTCGGGGGTGGGGAAGAGATTGAAATCAGCCTCAGAAGCGTTTTTCAAATAATCCCACAAGCTGTCACTGTAAAGACTTTGCAGCTCCTAAGCATGGATGGATTTACAACAAAATGCCTTTGAAAACTGCATCCATTTTAAGCATTTAAGCCTACAATAAGTACAGAACATGGGAAACGATACAAGGGGGATGTTTAATCGGTCTGACAATGGGGTAACCAATCGCTCCTGGTTTCACACAGAGATATCAGAGCCCACGTTTGATACATTCTGCCTAAGTAAATATTATCAGAAAACAGGTACAATACTGATGCAGAATTAAATTTCACAGTGAGGCAGTGTGGGGTTTGTTTGCTTTGGGTAAACACACTTTTTTTAGCCACAAGCTCACTGTTCAGCTTTCCCTTGCTCTCCGATGGTTGTACTGCAGGAAGAGAGAAGCAAAGTCGATGCCTGGCCTGCACCCCCAGGTTTGATGGGGGACCAACAGAGTTTCCCAGCCATCCACAATTTGCTGCAGCACATGGGCGTTGCAATGTCAGAAACATGGGCAGCAGGCAGTGCTCAGAGTTAAGTCAGTGTGACCAAAGAGGCTGTTGTCTAAGAGGAGTTTTGCCTCCACCTAACCCAAATGTTCAAGGCTGTGTGGGGAAGGCCTGGAGAACAGAGATGTCCAAGCACAGCCCACTTCATATTCATCTCAGACTCTTCTCAAAGTATGACAAAAGGCTTCCCATTCCTGCCTGTGATTGAATCAAGACTTGCTGGAGTTTGGGTCTTTTTTCCACCCCCAAAGGAAGACATGTGAAGATGACACCCACCAGCCAAACCAGGTGTCCAAACCACAAGACAAACATTTCAGGTCTCACTGTTGATAACACTGCGTAGAAGGACCCTGCACCCCCTTGACATGGAGAGTCCACACTGGCCAGCCCAAAGAGGGATTCTGGCAGAAAGTTCATAACCACCACTAAGAGATGTCAAGGAAGGCACAACCGTCACGTGAAGCTGGGGGAGCAGCAAGAGTTGGGACGACACAGAGGTACCAGTAACAAACGCAAAATCTTGGTAGATTTGGCTGGAGCCCAACCACGAGGCCACTGCAAAATACAGCATGGACTCATGCCCCTGTTTTGCACAAAGAGAGGCATTACTTTGTAGCCAGCCTCACAGTTTATTTTGCCACCTGTACGGCAGAAAGCCAGCTCTCACAACCCAGGCGTCTCCATGAAGGGAGTTTGTTCCGGCTCCCTCAGAAGTACAAAGTCAACTTCAAGAAATCAACTCCAATGAGCAAAATAAAATTTGCCATATACTCATCATTGGAGCCCATCAGCCTGACAGTTGACCAATTTGTAGGCTAAAATCTTAACTGCATTTCTGTTTTTATTGGAATTGCCAGATGCCTCTCCGTGCCCCACAGCCCCCCCATGCAGAAACCAGGTATGGCCCAAAACCTGCACCTGGAACCTGGTGACAGAGACAAGTGAAACCACTCAGCTTGTCAAGAGAAATTACACAGCTGTCCTTAATTATTGTGTCCCTATCTGAAAAAGTATTGTGTCTGGAATAAGCAGGCACTTTATATTGGGATAAAAATTACATTTCAAGGACCTTATTATATTTTTCCACATCATCATTCCAATATCAAAGGAAATCACTCAATTATAATTATAGAGCTGGGAGGGGGGCGCAGGGGGGTGGGGTTATACAGAGAGACATAAATATGCCAGTCTCCAAGAGGTGTTGCATTACACATTTCAACAAACTTCTCCAAGCAATCTCTCCCCTTGTCACTTATCTAGAACAAGAAACTTTGAAGTATAATAAGCTCTGCAGCTGCTAGGCTCTTTAAGTGATAACAGGAAGAAAACAAACTACTGGATGTAAATATTTTCCTTAGTCCCACTGCACTGGGACTTGAGAAAAAAAAAAAAGATACATGTGATTTTAAAATAAAATAACTATGAAACAAGGGATAAGTGGCACTTTTCCCCCAGGGGTCTGAACAGCAGCATGAAAAGCAAAGAGCTACTGTTGTGCTTTTGATGGTGCCCTGCACCACACTGTTCAGCTCTCCAGGTATTTCCTCCAAAGGAAAAAGCAGGTTCAAAAGCACTTTAACATCTGTGATCATTTATCTGGAGCGGCCAAAGCACAACAGTGTGGCTTCATCACTTACACAAGCTTCCTTGAAGGACATCCTTGTGTTTCTCCACTTTCCAACCAGGTTATAAGGGGTAGGATTCCTCTCAACTAGCTTTAACCAGCTCCAAACTAGATATTTGGGCTTCGGGCACCATCTCTCCCTACTCTGTAACCAACAGGCAGAGACAGGCACCTCCAAGTATAAATTTATCCCTTCAGAGGGGAGATGGGATGAATGACCCTTCAGAGATGCCTGCCTTCCCTAGCTACTGCAGGGCTCTAGCAGACATCTATGAAAACTCTACCAGGAACTCAGACTGCTCCTCAAGACAGGAGCTCCTCAGACAGACTGAACCTAGAGCCCGCAGAAACAAAACGCCTCAATAGAGTTTAACCTGTCTTTTCTACAGGCAGTTAATAAAAAAAGATCCAAAATTCTCTGAATGGTCTTTGGGGCTTTAGCAACTCTGAAGTTCACTTCCCTCACAAGAACAATGGCTCCTCCTGACACTCGCTTTCCTCAAAAATAGGACAGTCTTCTGGACAAAGCTTTGGATTTCAGGACTGCCTAAGCACTGATCCCAGTGCCTTCAGAGCAAAGCATAAATGTTTTGCTTCTGATCTTATCCAGTTACTTAACTGTTATGCTTTTCACTCTACTGCTTGTGTTGGTACCTTTTCTGAATTGAAAAGATGATAGAGGGCAAAGTCCCATTTTTATCTGACAGAAGTTCTTATTTCCAAAATCCCAACACACACCTATTTTTTTTCTCCTCCAAGATGTGGCAACTCCACCCTAATCATTCAGCTGCCAACTTTTGGGTGCTGCACTTTCTTCTTGCTCACTGTGCCAGAACATTTTGCTCCTTTCTTTCAGCAGGTTGTTGCAGAGCCAGAAAGGTCCTGCCTAAAGCACCTCAGTCAGCACGGGCGGATATACAACAGCATGGTACTTCTACTCTTCAAACCTGTATCAGCCAAGTTCAGGTAGTGATCGAACACAGCCTTTTAAATACCCGTTTTGATCACTTCCTTTCTATAGAGCATCCACGTGCCTTTATTCAATGGGTTGCTAAAACAGTGCTGGACAATTTCATCAGATTCTCAACTACATGACATTATTTTTCCTGTGGTGACAGTTATACATCCACTGCCAATATCTCTTGATAGCTACATGATTATTATTGCAAGTAAGTTGCAAAAAACCCTTCTGTTGCTGCTCTAGGCAAAGCAAAAAAGAGGAGAGGTTGATTTTGCTGTATTTTTCTCAATGGCCTGCTCTCAGCTTTCAGAAGCTGTAAGCACACAAACGAGTCTGATGTACAGACACTCACTGCAAAGCACAACAAAGAATAAAATAAAAATCTTCACAACACGTGTTACAGGTCATCCTGTTCAGTGAACTTTTTGGAAGTAAAAAACCAAATAGCACAACATGCAGCAGCATCCTTTGCTGGGGAATCATCTCACATGGGTCACCAAATAGCTGTCAGGCAGCATGCAACCCTCAGTGGAGTTTCATCAGCCACCTAAGGATAAAAGACTATATTCTGCTGCTTAACCAAGCCAACTAATCCCCTCTGGAATATCTTCTAAAGATGCATAAGAGTATTTGCTTTCCTAGCTGAAACTGCTTTATAAGTGAGTCACTTCAACAGAATAACCTAGTTCTACAAATTCAACAATGCAGTTTGTCCAACAACTTTATTTTAATAATATTTCACCCAACAAAGGCAAGCTCTTCTTCAGCTTAAGGAAACAGTTCATTTATCAAACCACGTGGTTTCTTGCACAGTAAGTCTACTCCTGCCACGTATAAATCTGAATAAACCTCTCACATCAGCATTCCCAAATGAAACTACTAGCAGGATCAGTAGTCTGATTTTGTTATTATTTATAGCTTGTACTTCCCTCCTCTCCCCCTTATTTTGCAGAATCGGCGTTGCTTAATGACTCCAGATGTCACAGGAGGGCTTTCTGTTCACCCACTTTCCACAGAGCTAGACCACTTCCCAGCCCCACTGCAGAGGCAGTTTGGGGAAGCAGATCCTTTGGAAGCCAAGTTCTCCCAAGCTCTGATACCAGCATGCTTTACTCTTCACATTAAAAGGTAACTTTGCATGGTATTGCTTTTATGGCAACAGAAAGCTGCACGAAACCCCACCCCACAAATACCCGATAGCCAAAGAAAACTCACCTGTGGTTTAATCAAACCCCAAAATCAAAACCAAACCGAATCAACATGGTCCACTGCAGGCACGCAGAGCAGCACTGTACCATTGTAGACGCTGGCTTTATTACGGCTCCAAGTGCACCAGCTGCAGAGGCAAGTGTCCCAAAATGCTTGTTACCACCACTGCCTTTCTACCTCTCAGATGTCATCATTCTCTCTGTTCCATGCACTGAGCCATCTGTGCAGCATCCTGATCCCTTCATTCAAACACTGCTAACTGGAGTTAGCAAATATTTTCCAAAGAAACACCACTACTATTTACTGTGCTAGCTGAAACTTTAAAGATGTAACCTAGCTGCTAACTCAAATTATCAAAGACCTACCACTGCAGCAGCCTGTGCTCATTTGAGCTGAAGTCAGAGGGGAGCTCTCTCAAGCACATCATCCAGAAAACTGAAGCAGCAATTCCCACTGCCGCTGGGATGCCAGCCAGCAGCTGCCAGCAGCAAACTTCTCAGTAGGCACAACTGCAGCCGGAGGTGATGTGCACCTACCCTACAACTCAGCTCTTCTCACCTGAATTAAAATACCTGGCAACGTAAGACAGGCAGGCTCACACACAGCCAGGAATAATATGGGTCATGGCACACACAGCTATTTATTCTGAGAACACCTCATCTGACAGAACGGGTTCCAGGAATAAACAAATTACCTGGTACAAGGGATTTTAACTGCCTGAATCAGTACCAGGGGCAAACCCTAGTTAAATAAAAAGCTCATTGTTCTATTTTTTTTTAATAGAACTCCAGAGTAGCTTATAATAAACTTTCAGAAGTAGATGACTGTCAAATAACCACTAAGTTTCAAGAAAAGCTTGAAAATAAGCTCAGTAAATAAGGAGAGTAATTAATTGCAAGTCCTCAAAAAACAGGTTACTAAGTAAAATTCTCATCCTTATAATTTAAATGGGCAAATAAGATCTACAAGGAATGATACAAACAAATGACCAGGATGCTGGAAATAACGATGCAACGATTCACAATGAATTGTGAAATCTGAACAGCTCAGAAGAGAGCTGGAATATTTTTAGTGATTCTAGCAATCGCGTGGATTCCTCAGAAGAGGGGTCAAGACACGGCATTAGAGGCACTGAGTAACAGGTTAGATTAACAGGAAAATTTAATGAAGGATCCTGCTCAGTGAAGAAGCTAGTAGCACATTTTTTTCCCTATAGCAGTTACTGTTAACTCCTGAACACACAAAAACTGCACCTCTACAAAAATGAGGTTTTCTGAACTGTTTTTCAGCCCAGAAATTCAAAAGTGTACCCGGAGCCAAAAATCTCACACTATCTTATTTTGGAAACTCTGAAATAAGGCATTTCTGTACCAGATACCATTCATGGAATTTATGACCCACTACCCCGGTGGTCTCCAGCAGAGTCAGGGACCCTGGCCAGGGCACTAGCTGCTGACAGCACTGAGGGAAGGTGGCTCCGGCCAGTGCTGCCAGGGCATCAGGGGTCCCAAGGTCTCTTACAAAGAGCAGTGGGAAGGTGTGAGCTCCTGATCCCTGACACCCCCAAACTGCCCATGAACCACAGGCAGTTGTCAAGAATGGTGCAACCGGTGGGCCCATCATAAGCAGGTCATAGCCCCCATGTTTTATTTGGCCAACAGATTCAGCTATGCATTTTTCTTCCCTCCTCCCCATTTTTGGGTTTTGTTGGTTTTTTTTGTTTGCTTGTTTCAGTAGGTTTAAGTAGCCAGTGACACTGCAACAGTGGCACTAAGAAGGGAGTGCTCAAATACCAGAAAACACCCATGACTCTTCACAAAGTCACCAAGGAATCCAAGAACCTCACAAGCTCATTGAGATAAACACTTCGACATTTATAGTGCAAACTTTTTACATCCAAGCTAATCCCCCAATGCCTCCTTTTATAGGCAGTGGAAAGCAGCTTTCAGGTCACTACTCATCTGCCTCTGAGATGAATCACACCCCAGGAACGTCCACCCTTCCCTTGGCTGACCATAACGGGAGCTGGGGCTGACTATCTTGGGTGTAGATGACTACATTTGGCTAGATGAATGCCACCTTCAACACCATTCAGCACGCAGCAGATATGCAAGGGTTTTGGCCCTAGAATAATGAAGGATGAGGACATAGCAGGTACCATAAAAAGCCCTAGGATACTGCCAAACACGTAGGCGTACATAGCAGAGAAGATTCACCCAGGGTTACTAACTCTGGAACAGTACTGACTGGAGCTGACATCAACCAACTCTGCCCAGAACTGCTGAATTAGTTCTTCACACCACCCATTGCCGGTCAATGACACTAGTTCCTCCGCATACTTGTTTAAGTCAGGAGGACTTCTTAGCTCATCCTTCAGGAGCAGCAAACAGGCTCTGCCACATCCCCATCTGCCCTTTGGCATCACAGTGGCTCAGCACATAGACCTCGCAAGGATGAAGACAGCATCCATCGGCCACATGTGCAGCCAAAGTAAATCACCCTCTCTTCCCCCTGCCCTACACTGCATGGGGTTGAACTTCTGGCATCGTTGATATAGGCCAAGAGAAGAGAATTAAAAGTACCGTATTATTTTCTACACTCTGAAATCTGGGATACAACTGAAGTGCCACTCCTGAAAGGCCGCTGAAGTCTCATTAACCTGTCATGGTGGATCAACATTGAAAAACTTGATAGGCCAAGGGTGAACAAAAAGGTAGTAGAGGCAGTAATTACAAGAAGATCCCTGCCCTCCTTCACCCAAACCATATTTCTCCCTGTCTTCTTTCCCATCAGAGACTAAGCAATGACCATCACACCTTTTTGCCCTCTCTCTTGCACAAGCCAGATCATCAAGTGCACTCAATGCCAGCTAGATCAGAACACATCAACTCTCGCTCACATGTCACATCACCTAAAGCGAACACACAGAGCTCAGCACAACACGGTACAGGAATGACCCTCACCTGAAATCTTGCAGATCTGGCAGTAGCCTGAACAAAAAAAAAAAAAAAAGAACACCAAACAACAAAGATAATAAAAGGGAAATTCAAAGATGTCAGCAAAAATACGGCTGAGAGCTGATTACTCTGACAGCTGGTTATATTAGAGAAAGAGTTATGGGTTCCCTCTTTTGTCCAAATTAATTTCTTTTGTTCAGCAAATCCTCCTCTCTCCACGTGGAGAGAAGAGCGTATCGCGTATGTGCAATCACCCCCACTCACAACTGAACTGTCTGAATTAGAAGCCTCTCTGCCCTATGGCTTCCGTTACAGCCCACCCAAAACAAGTGCTCAAGCCTATGAGCAGACAGGCTCGTAACGCTGTGCATCCCAGGAAAACAACATAAAACAGGTACTAAATGCCGAGTAGCCCTCCTGCTCAGGAAATAGGTTTATTTCAATACCAGTCTGACTACCTAAAGAATGAATGCAGTGCACAGGCAACGTGCCCCTTCAGGTAGCTCAAAATGGAAGATACTGGAACTACTTGAAAGTACAATAACTTTCAAGAGCTGTGGCAATCAACAAGCTTGCTCCTGCTTTGTGCCAGGGCTGGCACTTGCAGTTACACAGCCTGCACAATTACAGAGTCCATCCTCTTTTCCATTATATGGAAACCCCATCTAAAAAGACATTTCAGTTGACTGCTGAAGGCAACAGAAGTCCACAGAGCACTTGACTGGAAAGGTAAGTTTCTGCCTATTCTCTCCAAGTGCTCACTGTATTTGCCTCTGACTTGGGGGAGGCAGAGACAGCCAAGCACCACTGAGCAAAGAGTTTCAAAAGGCAGAGCTGTCCTGCTGCAGAGGGGTCCCATGCAATACCTACCATGTCTTCCCCACCTGCCCCCACAGCTTAAAGGAGCCCACAGCAGTGGACAGAGGGAGGCAGGATGTCCACTGGTTTACCTGACACTGGCCATCACCCCAAGGGTGTTGCTAAAGCACAAAGTCTTTGGTTGTAAATGACCACATGTGCCACAGGCAGGTGGCAAAACCACTCGGCTAAGAGACAGTTAAAGCTGCAGCAGCGTGATCACCTCAGCTCTTCTGCCTGTCAACTCTTGAGAGCTGCAACTGCTTTTTGTCCCAAGTCTATATAGCACCTGCAACAACAACACCATGCTTCAAAACTAAGGCTTCTAGCAGCTAACGCAACTAAACAGCACTTCTGTACGCAGTGCCAATCCTTCTGTCAAGCCCTAGATACACATAAAATCCCTCTTAAGCTTTTCTAGCTTTTCTTTTTCTGCCCTCCCTGTCAGCCGCAAACACACATATGCAAAAAATAATCAGAAATCCATCTGCTAGTCACACCAGCCGCCCGCAAAATGCCCAGAAACAAAATGGAAACAGGCCCCCGTCCCCAGAACAGGCTCAGGCACAGCAGCAACTCGCAGGGCACAGGGCCAACGTGGGCACTACGGGTGACATCTACACTTTCTGTAAATTTTCGGCCTCTTTTGCCATTTCAAGAGAAAGCCGAGTGCAGCAGTGTGGTCACTCAGGAATTATCTCGGATATGGAAAGACTGCCAGGGAAAGGGCCCAGGGTTTATCCTTGACACCTGGGCCTTTACCTGCCGGCAAACCACGCTCTCCACGGCGCTGCTCGTGTCACCAAGCAAAAATAAGCAAGAAAACGGATTATTTTTCGGCCGCCGATGACGACAGGCCCCATCCCCACACCCAGCCCAGGCCCTTCCCGCCAGGCGGCCCCGGCATTTTGGGGGATCCCTCCTTCAGCAGAGGGGCTGAGAGACGGCTCCGCCAGCGCGCTGAGGAGGAGGGGGGGGGGGGAAGGCGAGGGATGGCTCCCAGCAGGAACCTGCCGGGGACGGCGGCCGCAAGGAAGTCACGGAGAGAAAATGGGGGTTGGGGCGGCAGTTTTGGCGGGAGGAGAGCCCGTCTAGCCCCGGCAGCCCTCCGCGCCGCGCCGCCCCGGCAGCATGGATGCAAAATGGCGGCAGTCCCTCTGCTCCCGCCCGCCGCGGCGCAGCCCCACACTCACCCGCGCCCCGCCAAGGGGCAGCCCGGCGCCGGCGGGCTCAGGCGGGAGGCGAGGCTGCCCCCGCCGCTCTCCCGCGGCTGCTTTACACCTCCGGCGCGGCACGCCGGGCCCCGCCTCTGTCACCCGATGAATGGGCGGTGGGCGAGGCTCTTCCGGCGGTCGAGTGAGGCCGCGGGTAAAGCCGGCCTTCCGAGGGGTCAGCAGAAGGAGGCTAGAGCGTGAAGGGCTCTTTTCCTCAAAGGTGGGTTGCAGGCGAGCATTTCGTGCCATTACTTCAGCTTGGGTGGAAAAGCTACTTAATTTTTTTACCCGCAGACTCCATGGGAATGAGGACGGAGGGGCTGGGTTGGGCAGACTTCAGCGGAGGGAACTTCAGCGATACTGCCCACCCGCCATGCGCTCCCCGCTGAGGAACTTCTGTAGAACGTGGCCGACTGAGTGATGCTGGGATGAAATGGATGCCACGAAGATGATCAGAGGGCTGGAGCTACTCTCCTGTGAGCACAGGCTGTTCAGCCTGGAGAAAAGAAACCTTGTGGGAGACCTTGTAGCAGCCTTCCAGTAACTCAAGGGGGCCTACAGGAGAGGTGGGAAGGGACTTTTAATCAGGGAGCGTAGCGATAGGATGAGGGTAATAGCTTTAAACTGAAAGAGGGGAGATTTAGATTAGATATCAAGAACTTCTTTAGTGTGAGGGTGGTGAGACACTGGAACAGGTTGCCCAGAGAAGCTGTGGATGCCCCATCCCTGGAAGTGTTCCAGACCAGACTGAATGCGGCTTTGGGCAATCTGCTCTAGTGGGAGGTGCCCCTGCTTATGGCCAGGTGGTTGGACCTAGGTGACCTTTAGGATCCCTTCCAACCCAAACCATTCTGTCATTGTATGTGGTACGTAAAGGTGGACACTGGTGGAATTGGATTCGGCTTTTGGCATTGCCTCCCATGAAGCACCATGCCCCCAGCTGTTGATGAAATTGCCACAGCTGTCCCCAAATCAGGCAAATGGCCAAAAAGAGGATGTTGGAGGGGGAACAGCATGGGTTCTGTGCAGGACTTGGGTAAATCCCATTTCCATTTTCAATCATCAGTTCCATGGTGAGACCAGTATGGGAAGAGCTTCAAGCGTGCTGCAGGATGGGACTGCATATGAATATGGATCTTGAAGAAACTGTCCAAAATAAAGTGGAATTCTTTAAAGAAAGTGATAGTTTAGGAAAGAAAACCAAATAAGCAGTGGGAAATAGCTGGCTGAGCAGCGCATTAGAAAAAGGTCTGGAGATTACAGTGGATGCCAAAAGTTGCATGAGACCACTGCATGGTACTAATGAAAAAAAAAACAAAAACAACCACCCCAAAAACAAAACAACCGTATCTTTCTTGTAGAGCATCTTAATGGAAGCTTACATAGGATGTAGAAAGTAATTATGAAGCCGTAATCAATAGTGCTGAGACCTCAGCTGGAGTACTGTGCTTATTTTGACATTTAACCATAAAAAATATACCTACTTTGGAGAATCCTGAAAAAAAAAGCTGATTAGAAACCTGTTCACTAATGAATAGCTGAAGGAATTGTTTTTCTTTTCCAAAACAAAAGCAGAAGAGTAGAACAGGCCTTCAGTGAATAAGCAGGAAATGGGCACAAACTTGAGTATAAGAAGTACCACCTAAACATGAGGAGGAACTTCTTTACTGTGAGAGTGGCAG
>JAOQGH010000001.1:183997113-184015327 GCA_025769975.1 Gallinago jamesoni | reverse complement strand
GACATTCAAAAACCACCTGGACAAGTTCCTGTGTAACATGCTCTAGGTAGACCTGCTCTGGTTGGGGGGGGGGGTTGGACTAGATGATCTCCAGAGGTCCCTTCCAACCCCATATGATTCTATGAGCAAGAGGAATTGTCAACATCCAAGCTAGTTCTCCCAAGCAGACTTCATAGCCAACAGACAAGGAAAAGTCTAAAACAGTCAGCTGAGTATCACCCTGGGAGTCTCTAGTTTACTGCCCAACACTAGAGTGAGCCTGCAGCAGTCAACTTGTGCTAATATCTGTGTTACAGACATCCACAATTAAAATTAGTCCCATTCCCAAACTCCTTTCTAGAGTTCCCTCCTGGAGCTCAGCCTTTTTCTGGCGTTAGCTTTAAGACAGAGATTTCTGATAGAAGGCCACCATGAAATAAAACAAGCTGCATGAATGAAGTTTCACTACTGATTGCTCCAGTACCACCTCCTATTGTTTAATTGAGAGGTGATACTATCATTGCCTTTAGTATTTTGGTTGTGTATAACAGGTTCACCCAGGCTATGCTGGGGAGCCGATTAAAAATCCTGAGGGACATCTGGATACAGTGGCAGTCATAAGATATCCATCTCCCCTAACCTTAGGCATCTACCATACAATTATCTCCACAATGAGCACATCATAATATCTTCTCTTGTAATCAATGCACAAAAATAGGCATTTGTGGAGCACAACTCATAAATCTTAAGAGCAGCTGCCTGGAGGACACCAATAGTTCATCTAGACCAATACACTGTTCTGAGAACAGTACAAGCAGACCTGTGGGGAAACTATGATAAACCAAACACACGAAGACACTTCCTTACAACGTTCTCTTGATCTCCAGCAATTGGCAACTGAGACAGAAATGGCATCCTTGTATGTAGTAGCCATTGATGTCTTTCATTTTCCATTAAATTCTCCAGATTCCCCTGTTTGGATGCAAAATTTTAGCATTTACAGCATCCTGTGACTTGAAATTCCACAGCTTCACTACATGTAGCTTCAAATATTACACCATTTTGTTTCTTTTTAACCTGCTACTTGCTAGCTTTCTTTTTATTGCATTGGAAAAGATAGTGAACAATTGACCCCTGCTTCCATCTCTGTGTTTTGCAGGCTTTTATATGTATTTATCAAATAGATACTTTACAAGATCTTCCTTTCTAGTCTGAGAAGCCCCAGCCAACTTAGTCATGCTTTTGATCATCCTCAGTGCCCTCTCTTAACCTTTTCTTTTCTCATTCTGAGGAAGATGACTGAAGTGCATCAGATGAATCATAATCTAGAAAGACCTCGCCACATCCCAACCACCTACTGAGAATGGTCCCTGGACCATACTATCCTCCAAACCAATATCTATGCATTGTTCAAGGCAGTGCTAGCTGCCCCAGGCCAAAACTGTGCCAGAGGACCACACAAACAGTGTGACATTGATCCTGTCTACATTTGTAAGTTAAACAAAGCTAAGGAATATTAATGGACCTTAATCAACCTTTGGCTAATTTTTTTAAAAGGCCTAAGGCACAACTTTCATCTATGCCAACTAACAGTGTCCATAATCCTTATACACAGGAGCAGTTAGCACAAACCTGTGGCCATTCCCTGTTTACATACAGCCACCCTGGTTTGGAGGGTAAGAGGATTCAATAGTGTGGGCATTAACCATTCTGTTCCAGAGGAATCATCTGACTTGGGCAAGCTTAGTAGTCTAATATAAAAGCAGTCAATACAGCTGTTCATGGAAGAGTGCTTAGGGACATGCCCTAGTCCTGTTCAATTAAAGAGCACAGATGTGGTCTAGATGTGTGAAATTGAGTGTACAATGAATACAGTCTTGTCTACCACAACAGCACCTAGAAAAGGCAATGGGGTGGGCAGACCTACTGTGACTTAGCAGTGGGACATTCCCTGCAGAATTTATCCAGCCAAATGTGAAGATGGGTCTTCTACAAGGGAAAAAAATAACCCAAAGAACCAAATAGATAGCTTTTGGCTCCCCTTCAATCCTAACTTTAAAGAAATCATAGGAATTATATTTGTTCTTGTTTGCTTAGGAAAAGGTATTATAGGATTTAATTCTTCCCCAATCCTGGGAAGACATTTTCCACTAACTCGGAGGAGGACAAGGACCTAGCCAAGTAGAGTGGACAAATCCCAGCATATAATTTGAGGTAGAAATTTAGATTGAAACCCATTTAATGGCTACATTATGTTGTGTTCAGCAGAGTCAGAGGGTGTCATTTCAGATGGTAAAATGAACATTTTATCCACTTACCCATAAATCAAGTCTCCAGCGTGTTCCCAGGAGAGGTTACGTGGCCCTTCTCAGGCATCTTTGTCTTCAGCACACAGAAGAGTGTGCACACACAAGGCGAGTCCTGCAACAGACTGTGATGAGAGTCCTTCTGGAATGAGCTTCCTTCTCCCATGTGGCATGGCTTGTCAGGAACCATCTGACTTGATGTAGGGGGAAAATGTCTGGTTCTGTCTTGCCAATGAGTGAGCTATGTACAGCTATGTACAGAAGAATGGGGTCTAGGGGGTGATCAGCTGGAGTTTCCTGCTCTGCATATGAGATGTGATGAATCTGCAAAGAATAACATGATTTATAGGATGTCAACAGCAAGACTAAGGTCAATGATGGTAAGACTACACAGCTGTGTGGTTTGTAGGTCTAGAATACTTTCTTTCTGAGGATTTACTTTTTACCGTTTTTAAATATGCAATTCAAATTTCACTAAAAAAAACACCAAAAGTCCCAGAAAATGAAAACTAAACCACCTGTTCTGCAACACATGGAAAGTCCATTTGAATGCATGCTATTCCTCAACTTTTGAATAAATGCAGAAAGTGAAAAAGACAACATATGTCACAGACTCTGTGGTTTTCCCTAGAAAATGGTCTTAGCATTTCTCAGTATCCTCTGGCATGCCTGGATGTAGCTGTTTCCATGCTTCGCCTGTGAGTGATATAATTTCACAGCCTGGAAATGCTAAATGACTTTGCCAGAAACAATAATCTTTCAAGAGTGGAAAGTACAAAAGTCTTTTTCATCTCTGGCGCTTTCAGAGAGCACAAACCAATTGAATTATACTAATAATTTTCAATCAAATCACGGCCTGCTTCCCCCCAAATAAACACAAGATTCTGAAGGAAGTCCGCTACACCCATTAAATCCTAATGGGAAAAAGAAAAAAAAAAAAAAAGAGGGAGAAGATGAATGAGAAAACTAGCCCAAGCGTATTAGCAGGTGAAAGAACAACTTTGTTAAGAATGGGACTAATCCAAAGCGGTAACAGGATGTTAGCTCTGGTTATTTTAAGAAAAGATTATAGAGCAAAGGGTGGGATTGAAGGTGGTGGCTTCAGATAAAAATTGTCTATAAATGAGTACAAAAAGTCGTACATTACACCACCACCTCCCACAGCTTTGGCCAAATGCATTCCAAGACGTCCCTTTAGATTTATACTAAAATTATGAAAACACATAGAACACGCTTCTTGCCATTTCACTGTTGCAAGTCTGGAGTGACTCCATTCTTGGCGGTCACATCTCTCCTTGTTTTCAGCACTGCAAGAATAAAATTTGGCTGAGAGGACTTTAAAATCCACGGTCTGATTCAAAGGTGACCTCTTGGCCTAGCTCTTGTTGCATCAGCTTTGTTTGATGCGCTTCCTTTGGTTCCTGGGTCCCTGAACTATTGCTGAATTCATCAATGTATAATCAGAGAAAAAAGATGTGGGATAAATCAGAAAGGATGAAACATGAGAGCATCACTGTGGCCAATGCAGGAAAGATCTTCCCACTGAAATGGAAATACCTGTTTGTAATTATCCTTTTTATTTGCCAGAGGTTATTATTGAAAGGCTGAATAAATTGGGATGGAGCAAGTCACTCTCACAATCAAGCAAGAGAAAGAAAAGAGACAGATAAACAGATCATCATAGTTCATTAGAATTATTCTGCATACAGCAATAAGGTGCATTTTAAAACTGCTTTAGAAACTTGCCTTATCTGTCACTAGGATATGTCACTGAACATGCTGTTAATTACAAAAGTAAAGGTGACTAAAACACCTAGGTTAAGCATCACTTTTCTCAAACATAACATACGTCCCCAGATGGGAGGTCCAAGGGTGGAATTCCACCCTCTAGCCCGTGGACTCTCATGGTGGGCTGAAATGTAGCTTCTCTGCAACCAACATTATGGAGCCGTCAGCACACAGGCTTCTGCCATAGGTGGCAAATCATAGAATCATAGAACGGTTTGGGTTGGAAGGGACCTTAATCTAGGTCCAACCCCCCTGCCACGGGCAGGAACACCTTGAACACCTCCAGGAATGGGGCAACCACAACTTCTCTGGGCAACCTGTTCCAGTGTCTCACCACCCTCACACTAAAGAAGTTCTTCCTAATATCTAATCTAAATCTGTCCTTTTTCCATTAAAAAACCCTTGTCCTATTTCTCCACTCCCTCAATAAACTGTCACTCCCCCTCTCTCCTGTAGGCCCCCTTTAGGTACTGGAAGGCTGCTATGATATCTCCCTGGAGCCTTCTCTTCTCCAGGCTCAACAGCCCCAACTCTCTCAGCCTGTCTTCAGAGGACAGTTGCTCCAGCTCTCTGATCATCTTCATGGCCCTCCTCTGGACATGTTCCAACAGATCCATGTCCTTCCTGTACTGAGGGTTCCAGAGCTGGACACAGTACTCCAAGTGGTGTCTCACCAGAGCAGAGTAGAGGGGCAGAATCACCTCCCACAACCTGCTGGCCACACTTCTTTTGATACAGCCTAGGATAAGGTTGGCTTTCTTGGGCTACAAGCATACATTGCCAGATCATGTCGAGTATCTCAAGAGCCAAATCAATTTCAGCCAAGAATTATGCATAGGAAGAATTTTAAGTTTGCCAAAACTGTGTGTTTAGGATGAACTAAATTCTTTAAACCACAGAAAGTCCTTCCTGTTCTGGTTTACATCCTCATCTATAGTCATGCCCTTATGAACTCATCTGGGAAACTAGCAGGAGAGGAAAATGGTGCTCTTGGTTTACAGTATGCACCAGTGTTCACAGCGTGTGTGTGTGTGTGTGAAGATGGAAGGTGTTGACTGGGTGTTCTTTGCTTTTCTGGACCAAATGAGGCTGGTGATTAAGGAATTTTTCTTCTTGTGGCTGGGAGGGACTGAAGCTGGTGACACGTGATTTCTTACACGTTAGTTTCCTGTCTTGTTCTTCGATTGGTGTAACACCTTTTTCTTGTGCCTTGACATACTCTGGCATGCCCTGCTCACACCCAACCTAAATGCTGCAAAAATATCCCCCTTCTTAGTCTGCAGTACTGACCTCATGATTCTCTCTTTGCAGCCCTTCACTATTTGTCTTTGTAACTTGTACCAACCAGCATCTGCTGGCCTGTTCTACACAAGGCTTTGCAGCTCCTTTCGTCCCCTGTAGTACTTACAGGTTGATTTTCACCTCCAATCCACCACAATGCCACACAACTGTGGCTAAGTCTTTTGGTGCTGCAGCAATAAAAATTCGCTTGCCATTGTTTTCCATTTTTCATTTAAATCCATACTTTTATATAGGTATGCATTCAAAAGGTGTCTTAAGACCTTGTATATTACTAAAATCAGAGTCCCACGTCTGCTATTCATCTGGTTGTGTGGTACCACCCCTAATATAAAAAAAAAAAAAAAGTAACAAAAATCCTTACTTCCAGATTTTCAATTATGTGTTTCAGTTATGTGCTCACATCTTTTCACAGCTCTGGGATGGAGATGACCTGCTAGCGTACATTAAAATCTGTAAGTTCTCTTCTTAGAGTTTCACCATCAATTGTGTGCATTCCTGCTCCCAACAGCAATGCAGATTTCTCTTTCTCAGTATCATTGCTGGAACTGTTGTCCAGTTAGGACAAAATCTAAAGAAGGACTTGGCATCTTAACATGCAACTTCAGTTCAGTAAAGGCTTCTGCATTCAGAGCAGTGGTCCTACTCCTCTCCCAAACTCATGGAGGCTGATGAACTCAGATGCCATCTCATCAAATTATACCCACTTTCCCACTAGTATCAAACACCTAATTACACCAGGAGCACTTGGAGAACTAACACAAAGTGTAAGCGCTGAGTTCAGATGGTGTTGGCAGGGATTTCTGAAGCAGCACCCAAACCCCAAGAATTCCTCTGCCGATATGACTGCCCTTATCACAGAGAAAGTGCCATGTTGCCTCTCTCACTCTCCTTTTCCACGCAGGAATTCCTCTGAACCTAGAGACTCTGCTTAAATGGTTGGATATAAAGTCACGCATCCTGCTGTCTAGAGAACTCTACCAGCAAGTCAGACAAGAGCACATTGTGTTGAGAAGGGTCTAAGATTAAGTTATATACAAGAAACTGTGAATATCCTATGCAGGAGATTCTTACCAATTTAAGGGAAAAACAGTCATCCAGTCATTAATGGCCCCTGACAGAACATGACTGAGGTCATCCAAGGTACCCCGGGTATTTTTAATAGGGCCTGTAGCGGTAAGACAAGGGGTAATGGTTTTGAACTAAAAGAGGGTAGCTTCAGACTAGACATAAGGAAGAAATTTTTTGTGATGAGGTTGATGGAACACTGGCAAAGGTTGCCCAGAGAGGTGGTAGATGGTCTATCTGTGGAAACATTCAAGGTCAGGTTGGATGGGGCTCTCAGCAAGATGTTCCTGCTCATTGCAGGGTGGTTGAACTAGGTGACCTTTCAAGGTCCCTTCCCACCCAAACCATTCTATGATTCTGCCTCGGAAACATCTCAGTCATTTAGGTCATCCCAGTCTCAGATGCTAGACTTATGCTACTAAATAAGATGGCTTGTGTCCTGTTTTCTGTTCTTGAGGGCAAGCTGCGCAGCACAGCTTGCATCCACACGGCAGAACCATCTTCTTCTCCAAAACAAGCCCAAAGAAAGGTGGCCACCTCCAAACTGCTCACTGGGAAGAGCAATCCCATGCTGTTCCATGAACTGTGCCCACACATTGCCTGGAAAAGGGCTGTCTTGCACAGCCCATACCTGTAGCAGGAACTATTAAGCAGCATGGGCAAGCACAGATCAGTACACCATCCTGGACCCTCACCATACTTTCTTTAGTAACATAGGTGTAGCCAGAGAGGCTGAAGCTTTGTTACAGACTTAGAACCAGCCAAGACAGAGTTTTGGACAGGTGTCTTTGGCATTTCCTCGTAAGCATCTCAGACACCACACTGGTTGTGGTAGATTTTAGTCCTGGGAATGTAACTTTCTCTCATTTACTATACAAAGGAATCGTCCTTAGCATTGTGAATTCCGTTCCCAGAGCCAAATTAACTTCCTGGCATTACAGTCCTGTGTACCCTCTTGAGTCTGGCCCTTGATCTAAGTGTGATCCAAATACCGTGTTTGATCTCAGCCTCCTGCTCTGTACACAGCTGCCCCACTTCCTCCTTTTTAAATTTTGTTTCTATTTATACAGTTATGAAACCTTGCAGCACTTATCTTAGATCTTTGCAAGGTCTAACTCAGCTGGAGGTTTGGCACTTGGTGCTGAATTCCTGCATTTTCTGGCCTTCAAAACTGCAAGCGCTGCATAGACCAACTGACCTCTTTATCGGTTCTCATAGACTGTTTACACCTAGCACCCTTCCTTGGGACAGTCATTCATCCAGGTAACTCTGCAGAACTTCCTCATTCATTTCCCCTCCATTTATCATGCAAATCCCATAAAGATTTTCTAACTCTGATGTAAGATCTTGTACTCGTTCATGTGCAACCCCTGAGCTGTCAAACCTGTTAACTCCACTCCCCACTTTTTCTTAAATTTCTTGAAATCTTCCCTGTGAAAAAAAACCAACCACATCCACAAAAGAGTACCCGGAAAGATATTTTTTATCCTTTTCCCCATTCCATTTTAATGCTACCAGCACTCTGATACAGAATTATTTACTGTAACTAGTTTTTCTATAATATGTTCGCTACTAAAACTACACTCAAAATATATCCCCTTTTGCTTGTGGGGATAAGCAAGTGTAATACCACATCCCTTTATTCTTGAGTTTGTAGCTCAAACATTAAACTTTTGCATACTGACAACTCACAGTACTATTTATTCTTGATATTAAAGAGACATTATAGGTCTAGGGTTTTATAAAAGAGGCCTCTAAAACCATCTCATGTTTTCCCTTCCTCATCATTTCCCAGAGGACTTTGAGTCAACTATTTTGTTTTCTTCCTGCTGTGTCTTAGTTTTATTATCTGTCACTGTATCATCATTCCGTAATGATCAGGAAGACAAATCCAATATCAGGGATCATCAGGAAAGGGCAGAGAACAGTACAGAAAGCATTGCTATGGCTCTAGTTTGCTCACATCTTGAGAACTGTGCCCACATCTCTAAAAGCAGATACCAGAACCTGAAATGTTCAGAGAAGAGCAGGATGAACATTAAAGATACAGAATGATTTACATTTAAGGAGTGGCTGAGTAGGCTTGAATTGTTCAGCTTCAGAAAGAGATGACTGACTTCAGAAGACATACTAACAGAGCTGCAAAATGATGAGTGGGAAAGGTGGAACCCATGAGTTGACAATGAGGGTGGTCACTTCTCTTCCAAAACAAGAACCAGGAGCCGTAAAATGACACTAAGACAGTTTCAAAATTAAGAAAAAGGAACAGCCCTTCTCACCGTGCCTGGTAGGTCTGTGGAGTCCTTCAGGAAACAAGTGCTTGAAATGCAAAATGGGACAAATGCTTGGCAGAGGGACCTGTCAGAGCTACAGATAAGCTAAGCTGGGCTCAGGAAATCCCCCGACTGAAAAGAGAAGGAGACTGGGAAACTACTCCCACAGAAGTATGGTGAATGTGTGTGTGTGTACATATATATATATATATATATATTTGCACTGCTCTTACCTTTAATTATGCATGATACCAGTAACAACCAAGGTACTTCAGAACCAGAACCAGGGTACTTCAGAAGACAAATCCTCAGTCTGAGCCAGCATAAGTGTTTTTACGTGACATATTCTTCCATTCTCAAATCCTGTTTCTATGGTCCTGTCATCTTGCTTATATACATCTGTGCGCCCCGTTCTGCTGCAGCTCTTCTTTGTTCCAGCTCAATCCTTGCAGTAATGCCTGGATTTTGTTATTTCTGTCTTCCTACCCAAATTAGACACAGTCCCTTCTTGAACCGGACCCCGCTTTGATGGTAGGGCTCCACATGCATCCTCTGTAGGGGAGGAACTAGTGGCCTTGCTTCATTTCCACATCGCCCCTGATAACCCAGGGTAAGCCAAACTCTTACTGTCCCTCTGCGACAGGACCATATGGTGGCTTCTGGGTACATGGCCAAGGTCTGTGAAGAACAAGCCAGGGAAGCCACAGCAAAAGCGAGGGGACTGTGCCTGTGACCACCATTGCTGTGCTTAAGCACAACGCAAATTACTGGAAATCGCGACTAGACCATGTCGCGACCAGGGCGCGCGTTTCCTCCCCCCTGGAACCCTCAGGGCTTTGCCAGGCAGCAGCCGGCAGCAGCCGCCCGCTGTGCCCGGCCTGCCCGCGGCCCTCCCGCCTCCCGGGGCCGCTCCCGCCTGCCCCGGACGCAGCCGCCGTCCTGTGGCGCCCCCGCGCGGCCCCGCCGGGGCCTTCCCGCCTGTGCCCGGCGGGGCCCGGCCCGCATCGAGGCCGGGGCGCAGCGGCCTCCTCGTAACCCGCAGTGGGGAGGGTCGGGCCGCCGGGCCGGCAGGGACAGGGGGGGGGAGACGCCTCCAGCCCCCACCCTGAGACCGAGAAGGGCAGCTGATCTGCGGGCTCAGGCCTTGGCTTGCTGCGGGTGTCACTGGGGCTTCACCTTCTCCTCAGCCAACCCCCTGGTTGTCCCCTCTCCTGAGATCCCCCAGTGACTGCTGTCCTTAAGGAGGACAGCCCCTTGGTTCCCTGGCCTGACCTTTTGCTCCCAAATCTTCCACTCCCCAAGGAGGAACCAACCATGAAGACATCTGGGTACCTAAATCCTATGATTTCAGTGGGATGCTGATACCTGAATTGTTCTGTAGGTCTTAATCTCTTGCCACATTCTCCAGCCAAGGTAGAATTTCCTGTTGGACTGGTGGAGAAACTCCCCAGCAAAACCCCTACAAACTCCCCTGTATTGACATGAAAATAAAGCAAAGAGAAAACCCCAACCCCTGTAACTGTTGAGCATTGGCGTTCTTTAGAGGTTGTGGTTGTATTTCTCAACCAGAAATTATGTTACACCCATGGCACAATTCCGTAAACATGTAAGGGGAAAACCATTCCCACCCAAAGCCTGTACTCTGGTGAAACTAGGTGTTTTGGTTGGCTTAAAAAAGATGCAAACTGTATGAAAGATGCTGGTGGGGCTAATGCAATCTGCCAGGTCTTAGCCAGGTCAGATGCTGAGCAGGGAGACTACCGAGTCCTCATTACACCTCCAGTGTGGACAACGCAGTGGGGCACGTGCTGAAATCAAACTGTCCAAAGGCTGGCTTTTGGTGTCATGAGAGCAGTCTCCCTGGATGTGGCCTTGAATAATGCATCTTCCTCGATATTAGAAGATTCCCAAAGACAGTATATTGCCTGCAAAAGAGGCCATTATTACATCTTTTACTTGAACCTGGTTAATTATATGAGAGGACACATGGACTTTGAAATTTGACTTATGTCAGTCCTCATGTCAGTCTTTATGTCAGTCCTTATGTCCTTATGTCAGACATATGTCAGTCTTCCCCCCCCAAAAAAAATTACGCACCATCCTGAAATATCCTTTGTTCTTCCCACTGGTCTATGAAGAGTGGGCTCAGTGCCCTCCACAGCTCATGCTCTTGCCCCTTGCATCTGGACCTCACACATATAAGCCATGCAGCCTATTCTTGGTTCCCAAATCTTTGTTCTTCTGAGCTAACTGCACTTTCTTTGCCTGCATCCCCCTACCTAGACCCTGCTGTCCTTCAGAAAACTCTTTCCATTTTCTGGAAAAGTAGATCTTTCCAGGTCCACAGTCTAGCCTCACCTCCACAAAAGACTTACATGACTTCCCCTACCCTAAGGGGTATCTCCCTGTCTCAGATTATCTCATCTGACACCTCCAGCAAACCTTCACCCTGGGATCTCAAATCTAATTGCTTTCTTCCTTGTTTCATTCTTCCTACTAGCATCACCTTTAGCACCAAGGCATTCCTATGATTAAAATCCCTCCCTCAAAGAGCTTATGTGGCCAGTACCTTTCCCTGTGTCTACAGATCTGCCATACCTTGAACCAGGCACCTTCTGTTCTTGGTCAAAAACATGTCAGCCAGAGTTACCAGCTCACAGCCTTGAGCAGCCAGGACCTTCCAAGTCATCCTGGTCATCTTAGTCCATATCTGGGCAAAGCCCCCTTGTATATGTTATTGCAGCCCCCATCACTGAAGGAGCATCACCCTTCCTTCCTCTTCAGTGTCTGTGGTGGTCTGTGCTTCCAGACACTCTACATCCCTTTCTGTTTCTGCTGCTACTCCATAGGCTGGATGCTGGTAGTCCCTCAGTTTTGGTTGACTGTCCACACCTTTTCCAGGGGCAAAAAAGTGGGGGGTCTTTCTTTGCTGCTTGTTGCTGACCTTGTGTCCCAAAGGTCCTACATTTTCCTGGGTGCAGCCCCCAGCAGTGAGTAGAGGTGCCCTCAACATTTCTGGAGGTGGCTCTGCAAGGACCCTGCTCCTGTTCTTTCTTGAGTTTTTGAGCATAACCTCAAAAGCTTCAGAGCAGATCCTCCCTTTCAGGTGGCTTGTTTAGCATTTTCCAGATCTTCAAACCTGATCTTTTTCTTCTGTATTCAATAACCCTGCCATGATGAGGCAGTTCAGGACTGTATCTTCTCTGCTTTGTGCAGGATAAAGTGACCTAGGTCAGCTGTGGCCTGAAACCAGTCTTTCCCAAGCTAGCATCTTTGAGATTCCTTCCTTCCATTCCCTCCTTCCCTCAAGCTGTGCCATACCAAAGCAGTGAGAAGCAGATTTTCCCAGGTAAGAATGTGTTTCCAGTATCTCTGCTTGCTGCCCTTCACATAAAATCTGTGCCTTCTGCTTGCTCATGGGTTTCCCCCACCCCCTTTCCTCTGTCTCCTTTTCCTACTCTGAGATGGTAACCGCAAACCAGGAAATCAAAATGAACATTTCATGCAGTTTTCAGGGAGTTCCAAGTGCTACCGTTACAGGAAACTTGGGGATGACAACGAAAATGCAGCATGGAATTATGTGCCCATGGTGATTTCCATTTATACTTTCCTAATACAATCCATTCCTCTGCAGCATTAGGAGATTTTTCATGTTCTTAGTCATTTGATTCCCACTTTTAGGTTTGTAATATGGCTTTATTTTAATGCACAGATCTTGGATGCAGCCCCCTGAGATGTCATGATGGTTGGCTGTTGTTTATGTTTTTTTCCAGAGGAGTTTCTAAGTTCCACTCTAGTTGTGGTGCCATCTAGAAATCCCCAGGTCTCCCCCTCCCATTGGTAGTGTTTAATACTTTTCTCCAGAGTACAATATTATGAGCCCAATTATATTATATTGAGAGACCGGAGTCTCTCATATAATAACATTCAATAACAGTCCCTCAATAAACAACATTTGTCTTTCTGACAGCAGAAGCTGCTCTGCTCTTTGCCCTGTCCTTTTGGTTCCTCACTGTTTCTGAAACGTAGCAGCTTGGTGTTCATGGTCTCTAACTTCTCTCATTGTGTTTCCATTCTCGGGTTCTGGCAAAAAGTTAAATTCTGTCAGAAAATACCTAATCACCTTATGCAATGTTTTCATCCAAAACAAGTCTGGTTCTCCCTGTCTTTGGAAGCCAAAGAAGTGTTATATGAAAACGTGTCCCCGTCACTGGAAAAGCCCATGCTTGGGGGCACCCACCACATGGCACATGGCCTTGACCTTGAGCAGGATTCCTTGAGCCTGACAAGACCATCACTGTCCCTCTGATACTCACTCACCATGAAGCCACCACATTCCTGCTCAAGGACACAATTATTGTTGATGTCCTGGAACTGCAGGAGCTCGTGACAGAGCTCAGAGCAGTTCATGTTGGTGACCGTGGATTGCAGGGATAAGAGGAGCACCAGGCTCTGATCCTTCCCCACAGTCACTTGTTCAGGTGGCAGAGAATAGCTCATAGGAGTCAAGAGTGGGTCCCACTGCCTGGAAACGAAATGGGTATCCAACGAGACACCTTTTTCTCAGAGGTAATTAATTGATTCCTAGTAACCTCAGTAACTGCAGAATTGGCAGTGGTTTTCCTGCAGAACAAAGGGAAGAGTTTGGCCCTTTGTCTGTCCCTGAGGAAGGGTGTGTGTGATGTGCTGCCCTGGCACACATGGAGGGTACATGGTGGGTAGGCAGGTCCAGGAGGGCCAGCTTGGAGGCCGGTATCAGCTCTGGGTCTGGGGGTGCCACATCACGAAAATCAGAACAAATCTGCAGCATGGTAGGAACATTAATAGTCACAGAGGGCTGCCTTTTGTCCTTCAAGGGAGGGAGCCTGGCCAGGAGCACTGGAGCTATTAATTGAGCCACAGAGCAGTCGTTTGTACATTTAAATGGTAGAAAGCTAAATATGTTCTGCAATCAGTCCTAGTGAAGGACACTGGTGGGGGCACGCTCCTTTCAAACCCCGATGTCCAGCCGCTCCGGGCTGCATGACACATCTCTGCAAGCACAGCTCTTTCTGCCTGCCTTTCACCAGGCTCCCTTAAAGAGGCAGCGCCCCTCTCCTTTTCTTCCCCAAGCCAAATGTAATAGAGAGTAACAATCAAGATGATCATAATGCATAGCTTCCAGCATAAATAAACAGCCTCACTGATTTAAAATGTCCTACTCATTTCTGAGGTGTATGTGTTGGCGCTTGCGCTGAGATATCTGCACCCTGGACAAACCTATCCCCTGGCTCTGCCCACAGTGACCTCGGCAAACTTGCCTTACAGCAGGACTTCAAGTGATTCCCTCAGTTTCTCCACCTGAATAAGACTTGCATCCCATTTTTTCAGTCGCTGCATTGTACACCTTCCAGGTGTTGCTTGAGGAAGACGTGGAACACTTTTTTTTTGGTAAATCTTTGTATCATGTAGGACAAGCATCTTGCAGCTGACTTCCATTACTGTCACTTGGCTTTAGCCGAAGTGCTCCAGCTGGTGTCAGAGCAGCTCGGTGTGTTGGCATGGTCTCTTCTACTGTTTTTCACGGGTCTTAGTATAGAAAAAAGTGCAGAATGAAGGGACCTTGTGTCAAATTGAGGGGTTGGAACTAGATGATCTTTAAGGTCCTTTCCAAATCTACCCGTTCTATGATTGATTCTAAGTTCTTAGCCCAAATGAAGCATCAGCTTTACCAGTGTTACACCTGACAGCTGTTTGCTTGATGTGCTCTTCAAAAGACCTGTGAGGGCAGTCTCCATCCTGCCCTGCAGTAAGAGAAGCAAAAGGTGGTTGGTTCATCTGATGAAACATCTGGGCTGCTGGATGCAAATTCAGGGGTTGTTGGAGAAAACAATACCTCCCAAACAGAGCACTCAATGTGAATAAACATGTGCTGTTTTTTTATGGATTTGCCAGAGACCTGCTGATACTGGAGCGTCAAGTGTAGAAAAATATCTGGCATCAAGTATACCCTTAAGAAAACATTCCCTTTGCATGCAGTGAAAAGCCTCCCTTCCAACACATTTACAGGAATACTTTGAAATCTCGCCATCAGCAGAGGTTTTTGTACGTTCCCCAGTTCTTATCTCTTATTTCTTTCAGCCTCCTCTCTCTTTGGTGCCCATCCTTTCTGTTGAAATCCAGCACGTAAGATTTCCCAAATAATAAAGAGATTCAGTTTCCTGCACATACATATCCCTGAATGTAACAAATTTACATTTGCTTTGGTGCTTAACTGAGCTTGCATTTCACACCCTTCCTTGGTAATGATTAGTTCATGAAGTCTCTAGGGTTTCCGGCATCTCTTGTGTTATCTGTGGTGTTAATGAGTTAATGAAACTGTTTCTGCCACCATGCTGATTCAGGCATCTGTATCCAATTTAAAATTTACAAATAGCCAGTTCGGTTTGGGGCTAATCACCCGTTTGTGCTCTGGAGCTGTTGGCAACCTCTGTCGATGCTGCAAAGTGATGGAGCCGCTGCAGGTTTTGCATCTCCTTCCAAATGCCAGGCGGCGTCTCTGTTTGTGGTGTCTGCCACGGAGCCTCCAGCTCCTTGTGCTGTGTCTTCTCCTTGAATGGCTTCCCTCTTTCACTAGGGGTATTCTCCATTTTATTTCACATGTGGCACCACGTGGTGTTCAGTAACCACGCAGAGCTCAGACAGCTGACAGGGGCTGCTCCTTTCAGCGTTAGCCGCTCATTAGCTCTTCAGCACTGTGTAGCAGGAGCCTCTGCGCAGCGCTGCAGCGTGCCCCGAGCAGCTCTGGCAAGAGCCTCTAAAACACTGTTATTGCTGAGGAATGCCTAATCACGAGTCTCCTCTTATTATTATTCTCTGTGTGTTCCTGGGATTCCTTCCCCCTTTGCGATAATACCATTTTTGCACCCTCCTGCCAGAGGGTGCTGGAGTGCGAGCTCGGATTTATTGGCTAGTGGAGAGGGGGGTTTTGGTGGGATTTTTCCCAGAAAGTGCTGCACTTCCTCAGGCTGGTTTGCTAAAAGCTGACTATAAGCACACTGCAGAGACCAGACCAGATGGGCAGTTTTTATTTAAACGAGAAAACGCTATATGGTGACAGTGGGGAAACAAACTTGGGAAGAGAATGAGAGAGTTCTCCGAATGGTCTCTGCAGGAACCCATCTCTAACAATGCCTGCGGGGTCTGGGTGCTCCCGCTGCCAGATCCTGGCCCCAGAACAATTCATTTCAAGGCTGGGGATGATTAGACCAAGTGGAAAAATAAAATTCAAGCAGTTTAGGCAAGGATCATGCTGACAAACAACTCTCAGAACAACTCAGTTCTGTATTTGGTAAGCCAAAGGCTGAAAATATGTTTTCCTTCAACCTGATGACTTTGAAAAAGGAAAATCCTAGAATGCTGATGCTGGCAGCTTGAATTAATATTTCATGAGAGAGGATTTCTTTTCTCAGTGCAAGGTTGATTCTATTGGAGAAGCTTTCACAGCCCTGTACACCACAGCACAGTGTGGAGAATTCACCAGCAGGTTTCATGTTTAAATGTTACAGGAATGATTTTTATTTTTGCTGTGAGAGACATCACTGGGTGTAAGAGAGGCCATAGCTTGACACTGATTTGATGCCAGGGAAAGCAATTACAGCAGATACACAAGCCAAGAGCACCAAGAAGCAGCAGGAGACATTGCAGGGTCCGGCTAATCCCCTTGGCAGCATCAACCATGTTATTACTTGATGCCAACAGCTTAAGAAATGTCAGCATTAACCTGCATCTGCAGCAGCTTTTCCAAACAAGCTAAAAGCAGCCTGCACTGACAGTAAGGCAAAACCAAATGACTTTTGTATGCATCTAGTGCAGCAGTAGCTGCCTTATTCCAGTGGCTCAGGTGATAGAGGACACAAGGGCCATTAGACACACATCTCTCTCTTGGGAGAAGAGGGGATAAATCACTGAAATAGAGAGATTTCATACACAGACTGGACAGTCTGTTCCAAGACTGCAATAGGGACAGACACTCCTGAGAAGATGTACAAATCTCTTCTGGCACAGTTCAAGTCCTGGCCTGTTGGCAGAAAATTATATGTACAGAAGAGACTGCTGCAGCCTGCAGCCAGGGTCAGTATCCCAGCACCAGCAATGGTGTCCATGCGGGAAGACATCTGTTGAGTTAAAACCTTTTAAATATCGCTGCTGAGCTGTAATTTAAATTAAGAACTAGGCCCATGACAGCAGCTTAATGAGAATCTCATGTCAAGCTGAGAAGCTAAAGGCAAGCCATGGCTGGCCAACAGACCCCGCACAGCTTTGGTTCTTGCAGAAGAGCTGCCTTATAGCACACAGCACTATTTGGAGCTGTAATGTGATGTGTTTTGTTGTCACAGGACTTAAAACAGTGATACCCACACAAACAGCCATGCCTGTCAGGCTCAGTGACGCCCAGATTGTCCTCTCTGCTCCTTCCCCAACTTTCCACCCAGGAGATTTGGTAACAATTAGGAAAAATATTCTCTTTCTTTGTAGGTTATTTCCTACTGTAGCCTATCTGATATTCCTCAAAATGAACCCTTGACAATAAAGCTCAGAATAGGAAACAGGTCCATGGCATGGTCCTAGCTGGCGAATTGGTTGTTTGACTCCTGGCTGGTGGGTGCTCTTGTCGTAGTGACAGAACTTTGTGGGTGCATCTGACAACGGAGAGATGAGGGAAAGGGGGACCACAACTTCCAGCACGGCTGGCAGCCAGGCATGCACTTGGCCCGGTAAACTGCGGTGTGAACAGGATTCTAAACTCAGTGGAAGTTTGTACCCTCTCATGTCTGAGCTGTTCTCTCAAGATTTACTAGATGCATTCAAATATGCAGACTCAGATATTTAATCTTTGAAATTTCTTTTGCATCCAAGATCTTTGGAAAGAAAATCAGCCACTCAATATAATTTTCATCAAGGGTAGCCTTCACCCCATCCTAGTCTGACTGTGGCTTTATTGTCTAGATGGTCAGTGATCATCTGAGGAAAGTGCCATGACTGTTTCAAGAAGCTGGACCCACCTGAACATGAGCAGATGTGGATTCACAAGAGGAAAGACTCACTTTCACATCCAGTATTCCTCTGGCAAGAGCAGGCTGAGGCCATCTGCAGAACAGGTGGATCTGACAGCACCGCAGAGCTGAACTTCATGTGTGTGACCAACTTATTGGAAAAAAATAATAAAAAAAGAAGTTATCCCAATATGGCTGGTACCTTGCTATCATTGAATTGCTCTGCTTTGACTAAACTGCAGAAACAGAAGTCAGGATGGGCGTAGGAGGAGTTACAAGATGACCATTAGCTTTACTTAGAGGTCATCTTTTTTCTGCCAGCACAAATATACTGTTGTCATGACATGGAAGAGGATATCTTCTACTGAGAAAGAAGGACATGGAGAGCCTGCTCATGGCTTAGATGGGTATACTCTCCGCTGGGTTAAAAACTGGCTGGAGGGCCGGGCCCAGAGAGTGGTGGTAA
>JAOQGH010000001.1:183975406-183997013 GCA_025769975.1 Gallinago jamesoni | reverse complement strand
TGATGGCATAAGCCTCAGTAATGCTATCCCACAGGGAGAAAATACATTTGCAGATAAGAAAAGCAATTCTGTCATTTGGCTGGGTGTCTTAACTGCTTTTGTGACTTCACCACAGGCTTCTGTGTAGCTCTCACAGCTGACCACCAGCAGTTCTTCCTGTCAGGATGTCTTAACTTGCTCTCACAAGAGCGCAGTGAATCCAGATGTGTATGACAAGGCAGTAGCTTGTGGTCCTGTCAGCCCAGGGTAAGACTCTTTCTACAGCAGATGCCGTCTCAAGAAGCCCATGGCCTGAATCCAGAGGCTAACATCTGGCTGCCGAACTGGCTACTGGCTAATTAGGATTGTGTAACCAGCCACGGATCAAAAGTTGGCTGAAATCTGCTTGGTGAAGCAAGCTGATGAAACATGATCAAAGGAGTTCTGCCCTTCAGGACGTTGAATGAGTCTCAGCTAAGAATGGAGACAAAAGATCACCCATCCTCCTGGAGAGCTGACAAAGAGGTAATTTTTGCTCATCCAAGAACTGTGCAGGCTGAAACATCCCCAGGGCTGCACAGGGGATGTCTGCAGACAGTTACTGCAGACCTCTCCTCTGAGCTGTATCCAGATTTGCATGTTGAGTGTCTGGGAACAACAGAGGAGCCCAAACCATTCAGGCAATCAGCCCTCTCCAAACATCCTTGCCAATGAACAGAAGCCTTGTCAATGGAACAGGACTGTTTTACCTGAACAGTTAGTGATGTCTTTTCATGTGTGGCTGGTACCATGCTGTTCTGAGCCAGCCACACTGAGAGGGGTTTTTTCCTAATACTGGTTTTAATTGCATGAAGTCCACATAAAGTTGCAAGACCAGAGGACAGATGACTTTTCAAAAGGCTGGAGCTTTAGCCACATCACTTGGAGACCTCCCTGTTCACAGAGCACACTGAGACAGTAAAACAGACCATGAGGGTCTGTCTAGTGGAAGCTGATAACATATACAAGGGACTATTGACTTATCACGTCCTACTGTGACAGGGAAGGCTGTCCTTTCTTACCAATACACTTATTCCAGTTTATCACAAACTTGTGTTATATATATATTTATCAAAAATAAGAAAGTAACCAGAATAGGAAAAATAGGATGGATATTTTGGACACTGCAGGCCTCCTGAATACCAAATGGGCAATTTAGTCTTTGAAGCTGATATGTATGTTCAGGGACAAGTCAAAGAAAATGTCAGGATACCACGTCTTTTTTTCTAACAGCAAACCATATGTTCCTCTCCTTGCCATACCTTGCCTTGCCTTGCATTGGCTCCTCATGGCCACCCTCTCTGGGCTGTAAGAAACAGGACAAGACCAGATCCTCCCCCATGACCAAAAGGAGGGAACACCATGTTTTGCAGCAACTCCCCTTTCCCAATTTGTTCATCACAGACTCACACACCTGCCTTCATGACCATTCAGAATATTAGAAAGAAATTCTTTCCTGTGAGGGTGGTGAGACACTGGAACAGGTTGCCCAGGGAAGTCGTGGATGCCCCATCCCTGGAGGTGTTCAAGGTCAGGCTGGATGGGGCTTTGAGCAACCTGCTCTAGTGGGAGGTGTCCCTGCCCATGGCAGGGGCATTGGAACTCGATGGTCTTTAAGGTTCCTTCCAACCCAAACCATTCTATGATTTTATGATCCAATTTGCAATCCATAGAAGGAGGCATTTTCCTCTCCCAATAGATCACAAAAAGTTCAACAAAGAGAATAATATGTTTTCTGTGCCATGTATAATGAAATTATATTCACCACAATTCCTACTGGGAGTTTTTTAACTCCAGGTTTGTTTCTTAAACAGCCACCAAAGGTTTTATTGCCAGAACAAATAATTAAAGAGAGAATGGAGAACTTTGTCTAATGGATTTAAGTATCTCAAAGGAGATAAAATGATAGGTTTTACTCAGATCATTTTCTAGGGATTGTATCACACAGACTTATATGATCAATTATAGGGCAAATTTATTAGAAGCAGAGGTTTTTAAAAGTTACACCTGCTTACCCATATCAGAAATTCTTTGAACTGCTCAAAACTAGAATAATCACCCATTAAAATAATTACCACTTAGAAATGGAGAATTAAGGAAAAGTAATAGAATGTGAGCTGTCAGCCTGTGTGATATATGTACGGCTGAGCTCTGTGGATGGATCCATTTTCCAGTTACGGTGAAGCCTGTGCTAGAAGCTACCATTCTTAGACAGCCAGTGATTTTAAAAGAACATCCAAAAATAGCTCTATTATTTGTTATCTTGTTCTAAAAAATTCTCTCCAATAATTCACTAGTCTCCAGGGCAGTGATTCTGCACAGGCTTCAGACTTGTACTTTGGAGAGTCCTGCTTGATATTTTTGGTATATCCAAACTTGGATTCTAATTTTGAGAGCAACTTGACAACATTAGAAAAGTAAATTAAGCACAACGAGATGGGGAATGGCTCTGTAATAAGAACAAATATAACTGCAGTCAGGGAGTCTCTCCCCTTAAGGAATTACATTCGTTACAAGAACACAAAATAAACTGGCTCGTGCAAAAGTAGAGTGATCAGCTCGTTCCCCAGCATATAGATACATCCAGTCCCAGGAACTATATCTGTGTCACCCAGGTATGTTCTCCCTGCTTTAAGCACCTCTGCACAAGGAAGGACAACTGCTCTCAGGAGTCAAGTACTGTCCTGGGCCTCTCATGAGGGACCATTGATTCCAGTAGGAAGTTGACTCTGGACCGTGCTAATCCCACTGATAAAGCATTTACTTTCAGGGAACCTTTTTTCCACAGTAAAAAGCCCAAAGTCCCATTCCAGGAATGAATACATTAAATAAGGTTCACATCTTCACTTCGTCAATGATTCATGTCAGCAGACTTTCCAGAGCTCAGAACCAATAATTTAGCTTCTGTTTAATATTTTAAACCCAGAGAAGAGCCCTTTATTACTTTTTTTCTCCTTAATGCTTAGGTAAACATAATACTTAGCAATATTCACATGCCAAATACAGCTTGGCCTATCTGCTCTCCTCCCATCAAAGCATGTATCTTAGTGACTTCAGCATGGGACCCCATGTTCAATTACAGCTTCTGCCTTTCAGATGAATTGATCAAGACATGACAGAGATAAACGGCTCAATGCATCTTCCCATCGTTCACTTCCTTTCTCATCATCCACTCTCACCACAGAAATAGCTGCAAGATTGGTCAGAGTTGTCAAGGGAACTTGGATACTCTCCTCCCTTCAAGTTTACTGGAAAATACATGTCTAATCAGGCAGTTTCACATAGATTATTTAATGTATTTCATCTGCAGCAGTGCCAAGGGTCTGTTTGGACAAAGCTTTTTGTGTGCAGAACTGCCATTAAAACTATTCAGCTGCACAAAGTTTTAAGACTAGGCACCTCATGAACTCTGTACAGAAATAGAATCTCCAAGATTCTATTCTCCAAGTGAATCTCCAAGAAAAGAAGAAAAAACTCATTTTGGACAATTCCAAAAGAAACATTCCAGTATCTTGACTCAGTTGGAAAGTAATTAAGATAATCTGGAAATCAGATTCAAAGTCTAGGAGGAAAGAAAGGCTCCCCCTGCTCAGAGAAACAGCCTTGCAGGAGACGCTGGTGTATAACACATATTCTGGTGTAATGGTGAACAACTGGCTTGTTACTGGGATGTTAAATTCTGTGTTAAAACATAAACCCTATATTTTCACTCATTTACAGCTCTGCTTGCTTTCTTTCCTTGCTTGTCGTTGTACCCTCATACACATTCCAGGCAGCTCTGCTGTAAATCCTTTTCATCACACTGTCACACTTACTGACATTTCAAGGACGTTTCATTTGAAATGTTAAGAAAAATAGCTCCTCACAGCCTTCCAGGAAGAAGCATCAGTGACTGGCAGCATTTAAACTCATGTTGTCCCACCTCCAGCTGGATCTGAACCCTGAGAAACAACATCTGGAAACAGGATCCCAGGAAAAATTGTACATTTGGGGTTCACCTGTGACACCACTTCATGGCAACAATTCACCCACAGCTGGGTGCTATAATTTAGCCCAAGCCACCTCATTATTTATTGCCTGGCCCCTCCCCAGTTTTATCCTCCCACACGCAATTTCTCTCATCCTTGGCGTCCCTTATTGCCTCCTTGGCCCACAGCACTTCCCTGTTTCTCCTTTTCCTTTGTTGCTCACACCTCAAACTCACTTAGGAAACAGCATTTAAAAATGCTGTAAATTATCAGTTCCTCACCTGATGTTGTTCGTAGTAGTCCTGGAAAACTAAAAGCTGAAGGCCATTAAAGGCACTGGAGTATATGGCTCTCTGTTCTCAAGCTTATAGTGTAAATTCTTTTAAGATAGAGACTACACTGGCAATAGGTAAAATTAGATATAAATAAATAAAAAGCTGTTGATAGAATCTGTATGGGGTCTAACCAGTTAAGAGGAAAAAGGAAAACTTCTGGCCCTTAAAACGTGAGACATACGGCTAAGAGAATAAGATGGTAGAAACAAGATGGTAGAGCAGCCCCTAAATCTTCATGGTCAGATAAATGTAGAAAGACGGTACAACTGTGCACCCGTTGGAGGCCCATGAAGGACAGCTGTGCTCCCGTGCACTGACTCATCGTGGGGAGCTTTACTGCTCAACTTCAGCTGTGACAGTGGGTGGTCCTCCGTGAATTAATACGTTTATCATATGCCGGTTTTGACATACCACTTGCAAAACAGAAACATGATATGGCACAGAGTAAAAGCCCTTATTCGGTTTTGATCTGCTGGAACAGCATTATTTGGCAATGGCAAAAGAGAAAAGATCAAGAAAATTATACTGCAGAATAAATAGCTACCTGTGTCACGACTCATTATTTCTCTACTTAAAAAAACCAAAACCAACCAAAGTATGGGATCCAGATTTTCTTGATCTGCTCAGAAATAATTTCCCTGACGATGAATTTTGTTTTCCTGTCTTATTCCTCTTTTGTGTGAATCCTGTCCTTGCACTAGACCAGCGCCAGCTGTCATTGATATCAGAAGTGACTGAATCAAAGACTTTCATTGCTTCTTTGCTCTCCATCACTGTTTTCTCTCTTGCTTGGCTTTGTTTTGGTTTTTTGGTTTTTTTTGGGGGGGGAGGTTGCTTTGGGTTTTTTTTTTGTTGTTTTTTATTTGTTTGTTTTGAAAAAGAAAAATCACACAATCAATTACACGCCAACATGAGATTCCCTTTATTACCCACCGCCTGGATTTGCAATGAAATCGTGAAATCACAGTCTTCAACAATATTTGATTGATGGCTTTTGAAGGTGGGACAAAAAAGTCAATAAAGTCTCATTTCTTCAGAATGTCTTCTCTGCTGCTTTCTCATATTTGCCCTGTGGGATATTTGGCAATTTTTCACACAGAGCACATAACCAAGTTGACTTATCACACACAGTTCTTTAAAATAACACTGGAGGTATTCAAGGATTTTACTTAACATAATATTGTGAAGAAATACATCAGAGTTCTGTTTGCATTAGCTATAATTACTTAACATGCCAATGGCTCTGTTCAACTGGAGCTTGAAATGAAGCTATAAAAGTTGTTTAGGCAATAATTAAGGTTTTAATAATGAAATTTTATATGGAGTTGTCTTTGGGTAAAATCATTACTTAAGAACCTTGTCCAGATCAATGGTGACTTGGGGTAGACAAATGTCTCAAAAAGAGATTAAGATGCTATGCAGGGCATTTTCTATGACACCGACAATTGGCACTGGTGCCTCCTGTGGAGTCTATGAGAAAGGAGCGAGCAGCTCAAACTGCAATTTTCCAGCATTCCCAAACCCTGCTGCTTACATGGTCAATAAAGAGAAGCCATCGAAACACCCTAGGGTGTTTCAAACACCTGTAGATTGTAGTTTGACTATAGGCCCTTCTCCTCAGCCAGGCCATAGAGAGCCCACACTGGGAAGCCAGAGGTGTAAACCCCTCCCTTGGATATCTGTGCCATCGGGGGCATTTGAGCAGGACACTTAAGGACTCAGCTATCCTTTATGTTAAGGTTTGGCCCTTTGGCCCTGTTCATGGGGCAAGTTTTTTCATAAAACACAAGCCAGGTTGCTTTTGTTGCAGGTTGTTTCATCTTTGCTGCCTATGTAGAGCAGAATTCCAGTGCCACAACCCTGTCCACAGAGGAATTACCCACTCTGTTGGCCTCCAGAACAGCTCTGCATCAGGATGAGGTTGTGAGCCCTCAGCATCCTATTTCTGGTGCGGCTCACTTCACAAGAATCTCGTGTCCCATCACAGCGGTACCAGATGCAACATTTCCACAGCCAGCAAAACAGGGGTTCCTGTGCCCCAGCAATCTCTGAGGGACACCGCAAAGCCCATCAGCTTCCCGGGTCTTCATTTGGAAGGAAGCTGTGTTCCCCCATGGCTCTGCCTGTGCAGCAACATCAGTGGGCCAGATCCTCAGTTCCTGCTCAGTCTCTGTGCTGGGCTTATTTAGAAGGTTGGCTGCTGTTTACCTTAATAAATAACAAGCAAGAGACAGACTACTAGGTAGAGCAGAAACAGTTTCTGCCCTGTCTTTGAACAACACATGAAATTATATGAGTCCTCACCCTTACTGAGGGCTTTCTGGCATTATCTTAATAAAAATAATTATCCTAATTGCTCACTTTTAAGTATCCCGGGTGCTGACAAGAATTGTGCCTTATAAATGGAAACATGGAATAAAAGAAAAGAGATGAAACAACTAGTCTTACAAAGAAAAACTTAATCTAAATATTAAAGCCCCATCACAGCACCAAACCACACGAGGAATGTGGCTGTAGCATCACCATCAGACAGGGCAAGTTAGACGTATTCATCTAGCACTAAAACCTTCCTCACTCCACCAGCATTTTGGTCCTGCTTGTGCCCTCATCTCCCCTGAGGAAGCCCATGTCTGAAGATGAGGGCTTTAAGGATGCATGTGCCTCCAAGCTTTGTATCACCTGGGGCTGGGTAGAATGTGAGTGTATTCACATTCTGCAGAGAATATCTGTTCCTGTGGGTGAGACACTCACAAATTGCAGTTTGGTGATGTAGCTCTTCCAAGTGGTTATCTTCTGCCAAACCCCTGATCATATCACCTTGAGGACCACAGCAGAAGAAAGAGAGTGCACTGCAGCAGCACAGTGTGCAACGGGTGCCCTGGCAGGGTGATGGCCATGTCTGCAGTACTGTGTAGTGACAGGTGGGAAAGCTGGCAGAGCAAAAAACTCTGTGTCTATGCTCTGTGTCTGGTGCTAGCGCGGGGCAGGTCTGCATGCCTCACATTGACGTGGGAGGTCACCATCTGAAGCCCTGGTGAACCCTTCCCTGCTCTGCTCAGCCATGCACAAGGCAAATAAATCTCCTTGGAGTCATTAGAGATGGCTGCTGGGTGCCTGGGGGAGCGACTCTTCCCTGTCTGGAGAGGACACTAATGGAGTGGGCATTTCAAGCCTGATGAGAGGAGCCGAGAGGGGCTGTGAGCTCTCTCTTCATGCCTCAGGGGCAAGCAGGGGAAGGCTGAAGCAAACTGCAACTGCAAACCAGTGCTGTCACAGGAGCAAACTGATAGCAGCTTGCCATGGCTGCACTTCAGCTGGGCACTCTCCGAGGGTCCCAGTGGGCGCAGAGCAGCCTCTGACCTGGCGTTCGGGGCCCCACATCCACCTGGGTCTAAAGCACAGTAGCTTTATAAGCAACACTAGGTGGTGAGAGGTGCTGGGGGACAAAAGGAGGTTTGATTTGATGCGCCAGAGAGCCCTATCAGTCCTACAGTCATCAATTTCCCTGGGAATTGCCGTTAGGAAGCAGAAATAGGGCTTATCAGACCCAGTGTTATTTACACCCACCTGAATCCTGACTAGTTGCCTTGCTGCTGGTGACTGAGTTCTTTGAGCGTGTCTTGCAGGGCAGCCCGTATCTGGGACAAACTTTACAAGTTCTTAATTTTAAAATACAGGTTTGTGTGACTTCAGCCTCTTCTTGCTTCTTTCCATAGTTTGTCACTGCCAGGATGATCCAGCCATGTAACAACAGACGCCCCAGTCTGAATTTTATTCATTATGAAAATTTCAGGCCACCACATATCTTCAAGAATATATCCCTTTATAGAACTGGCAATGCTCTGATATGAGTCAGTCTGTGAATCACAAGAGATACAACTAGAAACTAAATTAGACCATGCCCTATTCTTTAACAATAGAAAATATTTTTCTATCATATCAAATGAATATATTCTCTCAGATGATTACTTTTCCCCTTCCCTCTCCCAATTCTTTTCTTTTTTTCTTTAGAACAGTAGCTAATTTGTCCCTGACTGAAGGCACGTCCCAGCCCCAGGTCTGCATGCTGATGCATCCCCCTTGTTACTGAGTGATGAGACCTGTGTGTGGGACCAGTGGGGATGCTCCTGGAGGTCACGATACTCTTTGCTCCGGTGCATGCTGCAGCAGGGAGCAGAAGTGTTTGCCAAGACTGTGTAAAAATTACATACATGATTCAAGGGTGCTTCAGAGAACTGCAAAGTGGAGCCCCAGCTGGAGCTCTTGTCCAACCTCTTTCTTATGTGGAAGGGAGGCTTCGTGTCAGAATATTTTGCTGCCCTGGTCCAGCCAGGGTGAGCCCACACAAATCCAAATCTGGAATGGCAACCTCCTGACCTGGGCAAGCAACTCTATTGCTTGTAAGAGCTGAAAGGTGATTTTCCTGGTGGTGAGTATGGTTTTTCCATGAAAAGCAATTCTCTGTGTGATGCTGAAGTGTGGAAACTAGATAGAGAAAAAAACACTAGGAGTGGGAAAAAGTTTCCCATGAATTTTCTATCTGGTGCTAAATCATTTTACATTCAGCCCCCTTCTGGCCAAGTCTTCAAGGGGATGAGCTGGCACAGTCATGCTGGGAGGGAGAAAAGCAGTTTTCCCACAAGTGCTTCAACATCCATCTGTCCATCCCTCAACAAATAACCTGACTCCAGAGCAGAGATAAGCTGCAGTTGGAGCAATCCCATTCCTTTTGTAGATATAGACATCCAGGAAGAAAAGAAGAATTCACTCCTGCCTAGGCAGAAGATCCACGCGGGCACACTCCCACCAGGGACAAGCCCAGGAGGAACCAGGGTTGGTTCATGCTGCCCCTCCAGCAGGCCTTTGGTTTTCCCCTTTTGCAGACAATTTGCCCAAACCTTAGTTCAGTTTGCCAGCAAGCTTGGAAGAGGGCTTTTCCCTCCTCAATAAAGTGTCCCCTCCCGGTGGCACAAGCGCACTCCCAGCCTTCATGACTGTGGCCAAACTGCCAGCCCCACTCTTCTTTCTTCCTGGGCTGCTTTTGGTGGCAAAACACGAAGAAACCTGGGCACCTTTTCCCATGCTGGGTGAGCTCCCAGTTCCTCCTGGCTCTTCTGAGCTGGTGCTTTTCCCAGGTGGCCGTGGCCACAGTGGGGCAGGGGAGGGGGCAGACGTGGCTGGGCAGCGCTGTGCCACCTTTGTGCGTTTCCATCAGGGGGTCCTGGGAACCAGAGGGAAGCCAGGGAGCATGCAAGCAAGGAACTAAAGCTAATGAGAGTAACTAGCGCTGTGTGGGGGCTGGAATTTCCATTTTGCAGGGAATTCCCCAGTTTTGCAATGGGCTTTTATTCTCTGCTGGATCGAAACCAACAAGTTTTGGAATTTCCTATGAAACTAAACTGGAGAAAGAGAAGCAGATCCTTTGATGCCTGTCAAAAGTGTTTGTTGTCATTTCAACAACTGACAGGGCTTTTTTTTTACATTAAATGAATTTCAGAACAATATGTTACCTCACAAAAGAATAAGCCAAGCATTTCACTGTGGAAGGGTTGAAGCAAAGTATTTTATCACTTTAAGTGCAATGCTTCCTTCTTTTTTCTTTAGCTGTTCCCTTAAAAAAATTCCCTTCAAATGATACTTTCTCCCGGAAAAAAATGATACTTTTTCTTGTATTACTACAGCTCAGCAATTTTATTGCTTTTGTAGCCACAAGTCCACCTCCAGCACTTCTTGAATGCTTGAGAAACAGCCCTATGGAAATAAAAAAGACACTTTTTCCTTTTTTCTGGGTTTTCTTGAGTGCCACCCATGCTAGGAGGTGATGGAGGTGGGGGACCGGCACCTTCTTGAGCTCCCCTCCCATCCCAGGGCCCCTGCTAGGAGAAAAGAAGGTGATACAGTTGATATGGTGAAGGATTACAGCAGTCATCCAGGCTGGGATTGATTGAAAATTTGATGACTGTGGGAACAGAAGCAAAATTCGACCTCTGAGCAGCTGCTTTTGACAGGCTGACAGCTAAATCCTGGAGAAGAGCAAGCCCTGATGGATCTATCAGTCAGGCCAGCTCTGCATACATATTTATAGCTACAGGTTTTCATCTGTAAGAAGAAAATACACACACTTTATCCATGTCCTCAGTTTTCCATGAAGCATGATCTCCCTACAGCAAGGAGGTCCTGCAAACCCAGGTGCTCACACCACAGGGTTCACTCACTAGTGGCAGGAAGGAAGGAGGTTTTGAGGTGTCCCCCCAGGGGCCATCGGTAGCGTGAGATGCAGAGCCTGCACCACTGCTTGCATAGGGCTGCTCTCCTTTAATGAATTTTAAGCAACCACATTCTCACTTGATGCACTGATTCCTGCCCCTGTTTTTCCCTGGTGGCTGTGCCCGGAGTCATGGTCCCCCTCTGGTTTTGGTGGGCACTAGAGCCACTGCAGTGCAAGCCATCCTGCCCAAGGAAGAGCACCCCTTCAACAAAGTAAATCCAAGCTCTTGCCCTCTTCCTTGGCCATATTTGTTATTTCAACTAAGTCAATCCCATCTGCATTCCTGAAAGCCAAATACCCTGATCTGCATACATAACATGTTTTATCTTTATGAGAAGAGCAATGGGATCATTTCTTTGTATTGCTTTCTGGTTTGTGTCTGTACTAACTGCTTCTCTTCATTTAATTATTCATTTAATATCCACCGCCCCTTTGCTGCTACCTGAAGTACACTTCAAAGCTCCAAAATATGAGCTAGGCGCATATAAATTTTGATGTAAATCAAAGCAAAGAGAAAATTCAGAAAACCATCAAAGAGCTGCATGGAAAAGCTTCCTGAACCATCCCCACTCCCAGCAGGCAGCCGTGATGCTCCGTGGTTCCTCCCTGGTAGAAAAAAACTAAGGAAGGATGGTGTTTTTCCAGCGCCAACACCTACTCCAAGGATTACAGTGGGATGTAGGTGCCTAGATGGTCTGAAAACTGTTATTTCACAGGTTTCAATAAAATATCCAGGCCTGTCCATGAATTGTGTCCCCCAAACAAACAAGTGCATGCTGGTGACTTGGCTGTAAGTAGTAGCTGGAGGAGAGTGCTGGATCCTAATACCCTTCCCACGGTGGAATGGCTCCTTCCAGCTTCCTCACAGCGCTCCCAAGGCCACTGTCCTACCCCCAGCAGGTCCAATGCCTGGGTGAGAGGTGCTCTTTGGATGAGTCAAGTCAAGGTTTAAACCCTTCTATGAATGAATTGAACCAAGAAAATTACAATAGATTTCTATTTTTTTTCCCTATTCCATCAGCTCAGTAAAGAGGTTTCTTTCTACCCTGTTGGTCTTGGAGTAGCTTTCCTTGTCTTCAAAACATTTAGCTTAGTTTTGCTCTTCACTCTGCCTGCCCTGTGCCCAGTATTCTTCTATTTCTAGTGCCTCACAGGCCCATGTGCGTTGCCATGTAGGGTATCTTTTAGGGGCCATTCCTGACACACATCCAACTCATCACAGCTGTCTTTTTTGACTCTTCAGTAGCAGGGCAGTTTCTCATGTTAGCTGTTTCCATCATCACATCATCTTTTATTTTCTGCAGCTCTGGCCCTGACAGCCTTCTTTCCAGCCGGCTTGTTTCCACGGTCCCCATCCCTGGGTCACTGCCGTTTCTCATGCTCCAGCACCCTGACCCATTCAGTGGAGCTGTCTTAGACGTGCTCATTCCTGGCTTCGGCAGAATGTTGGGAGCACACTCCAGTCCTTGCAGAGTTTCAAGGCTTGTACTTCTCCTGGTGCCAGTTTCACAGCCCTCATCACTGCCATTAGTTCTCCACCAGATCTTGTCCTTGTTTTCCACCTCCCAATTCAATCTTTGCCTCTTCTTGTTGTTTTCCATTTGACAGGATGTTTACCAGCATGCTGAGACTCTGTCCAAACTTCCTGCTCTTTTGGTCCCACCTTGTCAGTTATTCTGTGCAGATCTTTCTTCATCAGTGATACCAGGTCAACAAGAGAGCTGAGCTGGGAAAATGGCAATGAATAATTTATCTGACGAGCGTAGCTCCTTTGTGTGTCATGGCATAGCCGTGAGCAGCTTGTGTTTCCCTGGACTGCCTCCAAGTCCGAGCCCCGTTTAAAAAGTCTATTAATCACCAGCAGTTTCATTATTCACTTACAGGCTCATCAGCCCCAGGCAAGCCAAGCCCTGTGGTTGTCCAGACTGCGTCTCACCAAGCCCTGGCCCCCACCAGCCCCTGCAACATGCACCCAGTAATGGCACTGGCCAGATGAATGATTTTCCCTTTATCGGTGCCTCACTGCTGATACCATCCAGTGGAAAGAACAGGGGAGAGATTTCCCTGGGGATTGAAAATCTGGTCCCCACACACTTGTGGAGGCAGCTTCACTCCCACTCCCATCCCCATCACTGAGGATGAAGACCAGTGAGGCTGTGCTGGGCAAGCATGCATGGAAGCCGGCTCCCATGGAAATTTTGACAGGACCAGGGGATGAGGGGTTCTTCATGGTACACAGCTGGGAGCTTGCACCTGTCTCCCATCACTGGGAAAACTCCTGACTTCTCCATAAGGAGTTGCATGGACTACGAGATAATTTTAAAATCTAATTTCAGCATCAGTTAAGCCAGAAGAAAAGGTTGTCAGGAAGCTGTATAGAGTGGGGAGACCTCTGACTCTCAGAAATGTCAAGGATTAATCAGGGAAACATGTGCTCAGGACACCGCCTTTCAAGTAATCCTTTCAATGAAAAATGGATATATAAACTGAGCCCAGCCCTTCCTCCACTTGTAACCCTGGTTGCAATTAAAAGTCAGACAGACAGAGCAAATGCAAGCACAAGAGCATCGCGTGCATTGCTAATGGGTTGTCTTTGTTCTCTGCAGGGACAGGATTTTTTTTTCCCTTTTAGCTTCCAGCACTGTCTTTGCTTGGTGGACTGCAATGATAATTAATAGGAGGAAAACATCCATTGACCCAAACCAAAGCCCATTACAGTAAATGGATGCTGCCCATTGATTTCGTTGCATCCTTTCTCCTGCAGCCTAGTGAGGACTGATGGCCCTACAGATGGTCTGCAGTGATGCTGTTGCTTGGAAAATACTTGGGTCAAGAAGGTGGGTGCAAAGAGGAAGGTGTCTCTGTGGGAGAACCCTCCTGTGGGACCATGGCAGATCAACCCAGAGACCAGTGACAAGTGGTGTTCCTCAGGGGTCGGTATTGGGACTGTTGTTTAACATCTTTGTTGGCAACATGGACAGTGGGATAGAGTGCATCCTCAGCAAGTACACCAAGCTATATGGAGTGGTTGACATGCTGAAGGGAAGGGATACCATCCAGAGGGACCTGGACAGGCTTGAGGTGCAGGTATGTGCAAACCTTATGAAGTTCAACAGGGCCAAGTGCAAGGTTTTGCACCTAGGTCATGGCAATCCCAAGAATAATACAGACTAGGTGGAGAATGGCTTAAGAGCAGCCCTGAGTAGAAGGACTTGGGAGTGTTGGTGGATGAGAAGCTCAACATGACCCAGCAATGTGCACTCACAACCTACAAAACTAACCGTATCCTGGGCTGCATCAAAACAAGTGTGGCCAGTAGGTCCAGGGCGGTGATTCTGCCCCTCTGCTCCAGTCTTGTAAGACCCCACCTAGACTACTGCATCCAGCTCTGAGGCCCCCAACATAAAAAGTACATGGACCTGTTGGAATGGGTCCAGTGGGTCCAGTGAAGGGCTGCAAAGATGATCAGAGGGCTGAAGCACCTCTCCTATGAGGACAGGCTGAGACAGTTGGGGTTGTTCATCCTGGAGAAGAGAAGGCTCCGGGGAGACCTTCTAGCGGCCTCCCAGTACCTGAAGGGGGCCTACAGGAGAGATGGGGAAGGACTCTTAATCAGGGAGTGGAGCGATAGGACAAGGGGTAATGGTTTTAAACTTACAGAAGGGAGATTTAGATTAGATATTAAAAAGAAATTCTTTCCTGTGAGGGTGGTGAGACACTGGAACAGGTTGCCCAGGGAAGTTGTGGATGCCCCATCCCTGGAAGTGTTCAAGGCCAGGCTGGATAGGGCTTTGAGCAACCTGCTCTAGTGGGAGGTGTCCCTGCTCATGGCAGGGGGATTGGAACTCAATGATCTTTAAGATCCCTTCCAACCCAAACCATTCTATGAACCCATCTCTGTGTCCCCAGCTCCACCAACACCAGTCCTTGTGCAATAGGCTTTGGCTCTGGCATATTGTGACATTGCTTTCCATGAAACTAAGGGTACATACAGCTGCCCCAAATTACTTTCAAGAATTGTCACAGTGATGAACAGCAGTGGAAGGAGCCATGCATGCCCTGGGAGGGGGGGTGCAGGTGGGTTCATAAACCCCTGGATGTGGTAGGGTTCGCCCCAGGGGCCTGATTCACATCTCACTGACTCTGAAATGCACAGGAAGGGAAAAAGTCTCTTGAAAGAGCAAGTCCTGGCAAAGGAAGGCTGCTCCTCTGAAGGGCCTGATGCCCAGTCACAGCATGCAACCAAGATGTGTGCAGACCTAGCCTCATCTGTTGGAGATAAAAGGTATTTCAGTGTTGCAAACCTGTATTTTTTTTGGCATACTCTCATCTGGTTCATGGGAGGTGACCAGTCTACACCCCAGGCATCATTTTGCCGTTGAAAAGCTTCCCCTTCATATTGTCACATTGGGGCCTGGAGATCCCAATGGTGCCAACTGGCATGAAAGCCACCACTCCAGACAGATGCATGCAGCTCCTTCCTTGTAATATCATTGCAAGGCCCAAGCAGAAAACAAACCGTAAGAGTGGATATTCACAAGTGGGAACAGGCATGACTAAAAATGGAGGTAAAAAGCCCAACAGGCAATAGACACGAATTCCAGGCAACATAAGAAGAAACCTTTAAATTACGTTGAATGCCCGGGACTGTTTTCTCTCCAGATGAAAATAGCTTGCAAGACTTTAAGTATTGGCTAGATGTTTGGACATAGCAAAAGGGCATCTGTGAGCCAGGGAAGGTTGCTTTTCACCTGGGATCTGTTAAAAAATGTTATTATGACCATTTAGGAAAAGTTAGGGGCATTACGCCACAGGCCCTTGGACGGCTCTCTGCAGCAGAGCTTTATCCCCATAAAATCAGTGATGTGGCAAAACAAGCCCTGGTAACATCTAGATGTGCTTCCCCCTGCAGCCTCACCATGGGGCTTATGATGCTTGAAAATGGAATACATAGTGTGTTTGAATTTATGGCATTTGGAATGATTTCTGGGTAAAATCTCACAAAGATATTTTTAAGTAGGTATACATATTTAAAGGGTCAGAAAGACAGAAAAGATGAAAAGTGAGACAGGAGTTACTACATTTATTCAAAATATTATTTTCAAAATGGGAAAACCCTTCCTTACTGCTCTTCACTCTCCTCTTGCTGGCTGGAGTCTGCAAACCCTGGGGAGCCCCAAGTTCAGAGAGCACATCCACAAAGGAAAAAAGGACCATTTGGTTCCCTGTTCCATGCCAAGTGGTGCCCTGGCCTCTATCTGCCGTGCTTGGCACTCGGTGGAAATATAAATCAGGGTTTCCCAAGCTGCGGTTTTAGCCTGCACAATAGGAGTTAAATTAATGAGCATGTGGCCTCCTAAAGGCAGGCAGATCCTGGAGGCAGGGGTGGGCAGGGAGGGAGGCAAAGCGCCCGGTCCCTCAGACCTCACACAAAATGCAAATGCATTGCCCTGCTTTGACCACGGGGAAATAACGATGTCCTCTGGGCCAGCCCCAGGCGGCTTCTCACCTGCCTCCGCCTTTCCCAGCTGCCCAGCCCGAGATCTGCTTTTGTAGCCATTTTTCCTGGGGATAGCAGAGGGAGCAAAGCCTGATGTCCTACCAAGACAGGTCCAAAAGCTTCACCCGCTCAGTTGCTCATCTCCTTAAGAAGTCGTAACTTACATCCTATTTCCCACCCCTATCCCCAGCTGGCATCCACCTACCCAGTAACTCCAGTGGGAGATGGGCCATCACCACGCACTGTGCCATGACTGCGTTGGCCATCGGAGGATCAAACCAGGAATGAATAACCCATCTCACACTCCCACCTTCCCACTTCATTTCTCCATCCTGCCCATCCACTCACCCCCTCCTCACATCATCTCTAAGAGCTTCTCACCACTAGGACCACCACCTACCCAGCAGATTGAGGTAGGGTTGATCAACGGCATGGGAAGCCGTTGAGAGCAGACAGACCCAGCTGGCTGCCTGGCTGGTGAGACAGATGGTCAGACAGCTAGAATGAGTTTACACACCTCGTTTCCTCAGATATCTAGGCTAAAATTAAGTTTCCATGCTATGACAGCAATCGTTTCTATGATGGTGTGAAAAGGTTGCTGTGGGGATCGCTGCACGTCTTGGACAACTGAGAGCAAAAGGTCAAATGATACATATATCTGGCAATAAAAATCTCCCAGTAACACAGACTTTCTTATTTCTATGGGTGACAAAGAAATTCACCCCAAGCACAGAAGCAGAGACACAGAAAATAAGACTGGAAAAGCCTTCAAATACCAATCCAGCCTCATGCTCCTTAGCTGGTACCCCTGCTCCATGCCCTCCACCCAGCTCTGGGGTGGGAGGGTCTGTCTGCCACTGCCAGATGAGGAAGAGGAGGGATGCTGGATGTGCATCCACCTACCCCCCATGCTTCTGGTGTCTTGGGGAAGTGCTCAAAGAAATGTTCATGGTCAGCAGGACCTTCACTCATGCAGCACTGGGTCCCAACCCACCTACTGCGCACCTGGGCTCAGCTTCCTTGAAAAAAACAGTCATTTAAGTTTTATTTAGCTCATCCTCCCTTACAGAAAAAGCTGTGCACTGCTTGAGCCCAGGGCAAAGCCTGTTCTGCCCTTTTTATCCATCTCCCTGAGGAAGGGAGGACACAAGTGGCCCGGAGCAGTAAGGTGGAGATGCAGGACTTGCACCCACTGCCCAACCATGTCCTTTCAAAGGGAGAGCAGTGCTGCCAGCCAGGCTGGTGCTGGCCCACAGCCTATCTGTGAGACGTCTCCGACTTCAGAGGAAGAGCAGAGCGGTCATTCTCTTGCTGCATTTGTTTCTGCTCCATCTGGCAGCGGTCACAGCAGAACAACACTAACAACCTGCAGGTGGTCCCCAGCCCAGAGCCCTCAGGAGCTCCCTGCAGCTGTAGTTTTCTGCTTTCTTCCTTCCCACCCGCCTTGACAGACCAGAGGGGGGACACCCAAGGGTGGTCTCCAAACAGTGTGAGCCTACAGCTCAGTGCAACAAACATCAGCAAGGGTCTGCCTGGAGCAGCCCATCCCCTCTAACCCAAGGACAGATCATCCCAACCTGGCCCTCCCAGCTCTCCTTCAAGAGGGCTTTGCCCAGGTGATGACAGCCTTTTGGATCTATAGCGGTAAAAGATCAAAAAAGCAAATTAAAAAATACCGTTAAGAGACATGAGATGAGACCAGCATCTCCTGTGTCCAGACACAGGGTCAATAGGCCAGTGCAGACAGGGGGTGCCGGGGGCCAGAAGCACTTCTGAACCTTGCTTTGAGCAATTTAGCTTTGGCAAAGCCTGTACAAGAGCCCAAATGCTTTCTTCTCTTCAGAGCACAGCTGCGGCTCCGTGCCACTGCACATGTGTAAGTTTCAATAAAATGTACTTTAAAAATAGATGAGCAAAACCCAGGGGCTGCTCCTCGGGCGAGGAAGTGGCCACCGTTCAGTGCTCCTCCACTTTCTTGCAGCTGACATACTCTGTGGCGTTTTGCAACCACCCATTTTTGCTTCTCATCGCAGCTCGCTGGCACCGAGGAGATGCCAACGCTTTGTGCCGAGAAGCCGGGAAGGACTACCTGCAGCCACCACACCCAGCCCCGTCTCTGCAGGCGGAGCGTGAGCTTCCAGGGCACCCTCTGATTTGGAGCAGCCTCTGCCTGCCTTAAATAGCCAATAAAAGAAAACGTTGCGTGTGGGCAAGATACACTGCTGGGGGCAGATTTCCTCCCCACCTTCTCCCTCTTCTTCATGGTTTGTTGAAGGTGAAACACGTGCTGCACCCTGACACCCACGTGCCGTCTTCGGGATGCTCTCTGTGGCCGCGCCGTGCCCAGCCCCCGGGGCCAGGGGAGGGCACGCTGACGGGCTTTCCGTGTTTGTGAAATCACCAAGTAACACATGGCTTCTACTGGGTTCCTGGTGAAAAACAGGGACACCAGACAAGGGAAACGGCAAGGATGAGGGGAAATTTCCTGGCATTCAAGCAGAAACCACGCTGAGGGTTTTTTTTTCTTTTTAGCCAGAATTTCACCTGGCTGCAGTCATCTTCCTGGCTCCCCTTCTGACATGAATCTCAGTTGACATCTCACTTCTGTAATTGGGTAATTATGTCAATTATGAGGGTGAAGGAAAATTTTCAAGCTCGTAGGTGCCAGCACGACCTTCTGGAGCCAATCTCTCACCACACAGCCAACGCCTATGGCTTGAGAAGCCTTCTGGATCAAGGATGAAATCCACCCCAAGGAGAGATGTGCCAGGACAAATCCACATGCACATACATCGTCCATGGTCAGGGAAGGGCCAGGGCTGGACTATGGCTGTGTGATTTCCTGCTCGTCCTCCTCCTGCCTGATCTGGAGGTGCCTCTGGATCTGTTCGTACCCACTGATGCTCAGGGCTGTGGTGGTGGGAAGCTGCTGCCTCTGTCCCTGGAACACCATGACATGTGTCTCTGCTGCATTAACAGCTGTGAAACAGATGCACTTCTTTCTCTCCCTCTCCTTCCAAGCAGGCAAATGAACCATTCAGCCCTGTGAAAGCCGTGGTGTGTGGCACGGGCCCATGAGTGACCTGGGCCCCACTCCACGTCCCTGCTCTGCTGCAGAGCTTGGGAGCAGCAATGCAGTCTGCAAAGGGGTTGGGGCTGCAGGGAAAGAGCCGAGGGGGGGACCAGCAGCATCCCCTGTCTCAGGGCACACACACAGAGGGAAACGTATGGAGCTTGGGAGAGTTTTCCCCACGGTCTCCATGAAGAATATATCAAGGTATAACCTAAAGTAGTCTGCGAGCTCAAAAACCTGCTAAGCTGTAGCCAAAACTCGGTGGAGAGGGTAAAAGCATCTTCGTTTATTTACCTGATGATGTAGCACTAAGTGGGGGTGCTGCACAACTGTGGGGCAGAGCCAGGGGCATCCTGCCCCAGAGCATAGGGCAGGAGAGGGGTCCAGCACTGTCCCTGCCTGAACTCTCTGCAATAAACACTGGATTTCCACTGCAGCAGCTTGTAATGGAGCCTCACAGCACTTTGGCTGATTTGTAGCAAAGGTCTTACTTATTCATCAGGAATTACCTTCTTGTTATGTCACCGGTGGCAAATGGCCTCACAGGGGAAGGGGGTGGCAGACTGCGTTGCAGCTTCCAGGGACGGGGCTTTGTGGCGTCAGAAGAGGGAAATGCCTTCAAACCAGCAAACTGAGCTGGGGCAGGGGAATCTGATGCTTTCTTGCAACGTGCCCAGCTAAATAGGCAAACCAACGAGCTCAGCAGTCTGCAGGAAGAGTGGTGAAGTAACTGCAGATAAGTGATCTCAGAGGCACAGGAAGGACTATATTGATTTAGGGGCTCAGAGACCACTTTCATGCAGAGGATGCACAGGAAAGCCAGGGCTTTTTAGCTGAAGCTGTACAATTTGGGTTTTTTTTAAGCTGTGAGTGATCTGCCAGAAGAAGAAGATGGCTCAGATAAGAAATGAACCATCTCATACTTTTGTCTCATTACCCATGTATTTTTTTGACAGAATAATCTGGAGACACTGCTAAGCACAATTGAGAAAATAAATTATTGTTTTTCAGACTGGCCTTTCCTACATTAATCTTAATATGGATTGCTGCTTCCCCAGCACACACGCGTCAGTTTTCCTCCTCTGTCCCCAGAGAGCTCCGATGGAGGATGCCACAGCCATTCCAGTTCCTTCTGCCCTCCCCATGGAAGATTCAAAGAGCAGGACTGTTTTATTCCTAGTGGAACTGGACTGATATCTCTTGAATTCAGAAGAGGGACAAAGTCTGTGGCAGGAAACTTCCATCAGAGCTCTCACCAGGTTTGCTATGGGCCTAATGCAGAAAAAAATTACTTGAGTGAACAGAAAACTTTCCATGAACTATTGCGGGAATCAGATGGGGCCACATTTCTCAGTACCTTTTTACTTCTTGCTACTCCTATCTATCAGCAATCCTTGGAGACCAGCCAAGTCTGCTTCCTGTGCTCCTCGTTTATCAGCACACTCCTAAAAATCAATATCCTTGCACTGGTTACTTCTGTTAGTGCATTATCATTTCCTGCAACAAGGATAGCTTGACAAAATGAAGTTTCAGCTAATTAAAGTTTGTAAAACAGTTGCATGGACTCTAGGTCTCCAGCACTCTCTAGGCCATTTCATACAATTTCACGGAATCATGGAATTGTCAGAGTTGGAAGGGACCTCTAGAGATCATCTAGTCCAACTCCCCCGCTAAAGCAGGAACGCCTAGAGCACATCACTCAGGACTGCATCCAGGCGGGTCTTGAAGATCTCCAGAGAAGGGGACTCCATGACCTCCCTGGGCAGCCTGTTCCAGGGCTCTGTCACCCTCACTGTAAAGAAGTTTTTCCTCGTATTTGAATGGAATTTTCTATGTTCCAGCTTATGCCCATTGCCCCTTCTCCTATCGCTGGAAACCACTGAAAAGAGTCCGGCTCCATCATCCTTCAACCCACCCTTTAGGAACCTGTAAACCTAGATAAGGTCTCTGCTCAGCCTTCTCTTCTCTGGGCTAAAGAGCCCCAGCTCCTTGAGCCGTTCCTTGTAAGGGAGGTGCCCCAATGCCTTAATCATCTTCATTGCCCTACGCTGGACTCTCTCCAGTAGTTCCCAGTCTCTCTTGAACTGGGGAGCCCAGAACTGGACACAGTATTCCAGTTGTGGCTTCACCAGTGCAGAGTGGAGGAGGAGAATCACCTCCCTCACCATACTGGCCACACTTCTCCCTACGCAGTCCAGGATTCCATTGACGCGCTTGGCAACAAGGGCACATCGCTGGCCCATGGAAGATTTGCCATCCACCAGGACTCCAAGATCCTTCCCCTCACTAGTGCTTCCCAGAAGATCTACCCCTAACCTATATTGGTGCTTGGGGTTCTCCCTCCCCAGGTGAAGGACTCTACATTTGCCCTTGTTGAACCTCATTAGGTTCTTCTCTGCCCAGCTCTCCAGCCTGTTCAGGTTGCGCTGGATGGCAGCACAGCCC
>JAOQGH010000001.1:183907124-183967189 GCA_025769975.1 Gallinago jamesoni | reverse complement strand
GCCTTCTCTTCTCCAGGCTGAACAACCCCAGCTCTCTCAGCCTGTCCTCACAGGAGAGGTGCTCCATCCCTCTGATCGTCCTCATGGCCCTCTGCTGGACCCCTTCCAACAGGTCCATGTCCTTCCTGTGTTGAGGACTCCAAAACTGGACACAGTGCTCTGGGTGGGGTCTCACCAGAATCAAAGGTGGTAACATGCCTCAGGCACTTTTCCCCTAAGAGTTGGGATCCTCGTTGTAAGTTAATGTAATGCCTGAAGGACAAAAGTTACTACACCTTGTTGAGAAAAAGTTTGGCGTCACTAATTATGATAATTCTGGAAATTCTATCAATTTTCATTGATACAGTGATCCATTTTCCTTTAAAATCTTGCTCAGCTTTTCTCCTTGACTTACTCCTGGTGGAAGCGAGCGCCATTGATTTAATGAAAAACATTTCTATCGGATTTGAATTTGTCACCTCTGCTTTAAAGACAAATGCAAAAATTGGACCAATAAAGCTACAAGACAAAAATAGAAGTTCTCCATCCATTTTCTCCGTGTTAGTCATAACTGTAGCTATTTTACCCTCTGACTCTCTTCAATCTCTCTCTAATATTTCTGTCATCTCCTTATTTTTTGTTGTCATTTTCCAAACCCTATGGGACTTGCAATACAAAAGTGTTTGCCTAAGACTGATTTAAATACTTCCAAGTTGTGCAAGTCCTTTGCTTTCTCTCACTCTGCCAGCCTTTGCATTCAGAGCTGAACTTCATTTCTCACTGTGATCCATTCCGTGAGCTTGATAAGGCACCACTAAATTTCCCTTTTTTTTTTTTGTGAGCTTGACTTTAATAACCTTCAGCATTTTCCGTTTCACTGCTCATTGCTTTTCCAGATTAAAAAACTCATTATCATTTTAAAAAAAAAGGCAGAAGTCAATCAATCATAACTATTGGGAAAACCCAGAGGATAAAGAGTTTTTTGTAATTTTTCAGTCTCGCATAAGAAATCAGTAAGCAAATTAGCTATTACCTTGTAAACCCCTTCACAGATATGTACACATGGCAGACAAGTACAGTACGCCCTTATTAGGATTCTTAACAACTTTTATAATGAACCATGCATTACTGTCAGCCTTTCGGATAACACAGTCCCCTCTGAAAATAAGCTTGATACTGATAGGTTATGGCCAAAACACAGTATCTAGGAAGAACCAAAGTACTTCAGGAAAGTAAAGGCCATAGGCACTCTCCTTTAAGAATCTTAACAGATCTTGGCACTTCCCCTGATTTAAGCAGGGAATTCCCATCGGTTTCAATGGTGCAAGTGCTGTTAATGGTCTAATGGTCTTCCACAGGACCTATTACCCAAATTCTGCTTAAGCTTTCCATTTCATTGGCATAAAGTTAGCGAAAGAGCTTTAGTTGGAAAAGTATATCCCTCCTCCTACTTGCTTCTCAAAGTAGGATTTGTATAACGTATCTTATCAGGAGCACACACAGAACCACAAAATACAGAAGTTTTATTTTGCTGAAGAGCAGCAGCAGAAACTCCCTCCTTGCCTACAGGAGAGGAAGGAAGCTTTCTAAGAGCACCGTGAGTTTCTTGTCTAAATTAAATGCCCATTCCCCTGTTGTCACTGCAGTGTACTACAGAAAGGTATTCAGAGACTGCAGCGATCATCACTGGATTAATATTGATGCAGCACCTTAGCAAAGCCCTTAACATTTAGTGGCCATACTTTCCTCCTCCAGCAGCTGAGTGAATCCCTAAGACTCTTTCAACAGTCATACTTCTGCTATCCTTTAAGAGAAGTTACAGACTACTTTTCATTGCTGCCAGATATTCCTCAAGCATGCGAATATTAACTTATGATTGGTAACGCAGACAATGGTTTGGGAGACAGATGCGGTCCCATTATGATATTTTAGAACACGAAGGGCTTCAATTTATCCTCTCCTTCCCTTCCTCTGTGACATCCATTAACTCATCCATAGGGAAAATATAATTTCTATCTAACAGTGAAAATCAGATGGCAAACTCTTTAGCGTATCATCAGACCGTCCAACAGCCTGACCCTGCAAAGCTGACTTAGCTTTAATCTTTAAGGGCAGCAACTATCCTCTTGACTCCAATCCATACAGAAGAGAAGCATATGTGTGAACTTTAGCAGGGCTGAGGAATCTGGAATCAAAAGCTACTGCTTTTTGTTTTGGCAAATATACAATCCGCAATACAAAGCATTCAAGGAAAAAAAAAAAAAACCACAACACACAAATCTTTTAGCAGTTCTCCCCCACAGTTTTCCACCAGCCTCACACCACAACAGAAACACTCTGCAATGGGCAGAACTCTGGCAATTTGCAAGAAAATTAAGGCAACAGTTCCACCCGCTTTCTGCGAGAGTTATTTTGGCAAATTCACGCTTTAAATGCCAAGCAGTACCCAAGGATTTGCTTGGACACGCACATGTATGCATCTTGCTCATCTCAGCAAAAGGGAAGCCCACATACTTTGCTATTCAAGCTCGCCAAATATTTTATCTAGAAGCTACTGGATTTTCATATATTTATACTGGATGAAGTACCTCGCTACTTTTTCAAACCAAGATTACGTTTCAAGCATTCATTTTTCAAAATCAATGCATCTGAAAGACTTGTTTAACTAACAAAACATGTCCTGCCTCAGTCCATTTCTTTTTTCTTTTTATTTGTTGTCATGGCCATTTCCAATTCAAGCCTGTGTTACTGAGGTGTTTAAGGAGTTGACCAGTTTTCAGCAGGTTTTACCTGCTCCCCCCAGCTTTTTTTTTTTTAATAAATAAAATGGAGTCCATTCTTAGTTTCCAAATTAAGAAATATTATTAAAAGTAGTTACAGACCCAATTACAACCCTTAAAACACCACCATAATGCACTACAATATTCTTTTATTTAGTTTACAGAAGAGTTTATCAGTACAGGTTGCAGAAAGAAAATGTTTAGTGCTATTTACAATTTGTTTTAAAACTCTGCTCTATACAAATTTAATTCTGATCAGTATGAACAATATTTTTGTAAATCTACTGCATATAAAGCATTTCATCAAAGCAGTAACAATGAATAAAATAACCTGATTACATTTGAATGATGCCAATCATTCGAAAAAACAATTACACAGAACATCTGTAAGAGTTGTGGACACTTAAGTACAGAACACGATGTCAACCTGTGACTCAATTTCTTTTTAAAGGCTAAAGCTATTTATATGGAATATTGTTCTATTATACTACACGCCAATCTATATTTAACTTCTATAGTTATGTAAGATAAGGTAATAAGATTTTTATTAAATATATTCTACACATATTTGTAATTTCACCCAGGAAGAATTCCTCCCCAGTGAAAAAAATATAAAATCTTTTATATTTTTTTAATTTTTATTTATTTTTAGTTTTTACAGATTTAGATGAAACTAGCTCATGCTTTAGTGCTGTGCAAATTTCTTTAGCATATCAACATTTAAATTATTGATATGAAATAAAAGAATGGCATCCTTTTTAATTATGTATGCCTTCAAAAATCAGCTTCTGATTTTAATACAATTGCAAGCACTAACACCAAATGCAGATTATGTAAAGAAACAAAACTAGTACTATGGCAGAGGTTTTTCTTTTTGCTTTTTAAACTTTAATAATTCTTTTGAAGTCTCTAATGAGTAAGCATGACACTGGACACTAAGGTACAGATGAGAAAATGACTGAAAAACACCAATTGCCAATATTCAAATACATAAAATTGATTAGTAAGTGATGTTTTCTAACATTTATGCACAATAATAAAAGCCTATGAACTACAGGAAATTACCCCTCCCATATTAAGGCTAGGAAATGCACTCTCTGCGCTTGTTTGTGCTGTCTGAATAAGCACTCAACTAACGAAGGAGATCAGAGTGCACGCAGTAATGAAAAAAATCAGTTTCATCAGCCCTCTACAGAGTGCTTTTAAATTACAGGCACATAGTTTTTTTTGTTTGTTGCAGTGAAAATATATATAGTTAGACTTGGTTTAGTTAGTATTCTGTGCCAGTTCGGCCACCAAGGTTGACTAAGGTAGAATTGACTTAACAGTTTTTCCTTTGATTTGGCCATAAGTGAGATTTGCATTAATTATAGATATACTATTTTCCAGTGTTGCATTATACATCGTGGGTTATTACTAGGTGTCTCCAATATTGTTAGAGATTGTTGATGAGAAATATACCGTCAACCATATTTAGTGCAAATTGCATCTAGAAAGCTTGACTGGTTAGATCCGGTTAATGGAGATTTTTGTGGTAGCAAAATTATTCCTGCTATGGAAAACAACACATTAACTTTTCTGGAGATTGAATTCTTTCAAGAACTGATGTACTGTTAAGATTATTCAAACAAAAAGCAGGAATTTAAAAAAAAAAACAACAAAACCAATAAAACCATGAAAGTGTTCATAGATCTTTCTCTCTTTTTTTTTTAAAAAAAAAAAGACTAATGAGACAGTGTTCGTGTAATATTTCAGTTCCGTGGATTTACAGACAGGCTCTTCCTACAGGTGTCTGAAGCAAGGCAGGGCCTCTTCTATTCCAGCAGCATGAAAGACAAAGACTATATTACATCACACTTAGCAGGTAAAGCTAACGGGGTTTACAGGATTACACAGCAATTGCTCTCTCCAGTTTTTTCACGGTTCCTTTGACCTGTGGAACAAGAAGGAAGTTTTAGTTACATGCCATTTCTAAAGCAATTAGGTTGGTTAGTGCATGAGTGTGTTTAATGCAAGTATGTTTTTATTATTTTAAGTTAAAAAATATTTTTATTATTATACACATGTATACATAACTGAAAAATAAATAAATGGTTTTTAACAATAAAAACAAAAGCTTTTAAGGCTTGAGTAAACTTCTGCATTCTACAAAAAGACTAAACTAGAAGGTTAATTTCTTAGCTTTTTTTATGAGCAACATGTACAAAAGCACTCCATTACTTGCTTCACAAAAGCCCACCAGGGCTTGGCTTTCCTCTACTATGAAATACTTCAAAAGCCTGTAAGTGATCTGACCGCTTTGTCACGCACTTCAGTAAGAAACACCTCTCGCGCACAGCGTACCTTGAGAGTTTGGCTCTGGCAATGTCTCTCGAGCCACCAAATGCATCACTGTTGTTTTGCCAAAAGGAAGTTTTAATGCTGCAAAAGGAGAAAGGGAGATTTATTAATACATTACAGCAGTCGCCTTCTTCACACCACTCAACTGAAACTAACTATAATTGGATTAGTATCTGTTCAGAAGTTCAGGCTGTTCGGTTTGAACTGCTTACTAAATACATCTGTAAAGGTGTTTCTGGCTAAAATTTTGTAGATCACGGTCCTGGGGCTCTGTAACGATCACTTAAACCATAGGGTTCTTAGAAACATGGTATTTCTGTTAGGAAACTTAGCCTTCCTCTTTTCAGTAAAAGTAGAAATAGGCATTCATGCTAAGACTCCAAAGCTAAGTACTCTTTATTGATAAGGACACAAAGAAGTGGCTAATCCAGCCACTAAATTGTACTCCTGAGACATCAAAACACTGAGCCCCTACTACAAAACAGATTTTCCTATAGCATACTTTGATACAGGTTTTCTGAAATACAAATGTCTGCATGCTGCCTTTTAACATTAATCCGTAACATCAGCTGCGTGTGAAAAATACCAAATTTAAAACATTTTAAATCAGATAAGGTAGCTCTCACAATGCTGCCTTTGTGAGCTTTAGTAACACAAAATAACAAAATTGGAGCTTTCCACAATTCTCTCTGCTTGTTGCTGAAATTAAAATGATCATTTTCACATCCTGGTTTAAGTGCACCAACACAATGCTGTATTTATGTTTTTAGCACTGTTGTATAATATTTTTCAAAACTTCTAGTCTCCTTGAAATGAAAGGATTCCCTGTTGCTCGTTATCTTTAGCAGATTGTCAGATGCAATATTCTGAACTGGACTTCTTCCAATTATTGGGGGTAGGGGAGGAGTTATTTTTACAAGTTCTTTAGAAAACTTTAGTTTTGTCTCCACTCTCTAACTCTTAAGCATCTTTCTTGATTATGATTCTACGAAATGTAAGGGTAAAGATCCTCTCTCTCAGTTTTGCCCTCCCCCCCCACCTTACAGAGGGTAATACAGTGATAAATACCTAAATACACAAATTTTCGTGAGTAGAATCTGTCCTCTCAAATTCAATTTATATCTTCCGTTTACACATACAGTACACCAAGGCATTTTTAGGTGAATACACGAATAATGAATGTCCAATAAACCTGCCACTCCATTATAGTCACTACGGCACAGATTCAAAATTCAGTAATAGAAAAATAAACAAACACACCTAGTATTTGGCTACAACATTTATGCAATATAAGCCTAGCTATAACATTACTATTAAATCACATCAATTGCCTATGTATTTGTTTGAAAAAAAAGCAAGTTATGATTAAAACACAGGTGTAAGTATCCGGAGATCCACAAGCTTCTCTGAAGTAGCTTTACTTTGAAAAAAGCCATCTCTACAGAAAGTGGGATCTGAAAAGTTGCTTGGATGACTTGAGTGCTGACTCTGCCTGCAACTAGATGCTATCAACAGCTTGAAGTCTGACAACCATGAAGTATTTTGGGTACTTGATTCTGTGATACAACTGGAAACTCTGCAAAGAGCACATTAACAGTCTTAAACTCAACGACATAAACTCTTCACGACAAACTCTTAAGAAGCTATTAGAGAAAGAGCAAAATATGACAAACTAATCACATCAGGGATGTTTTTCATAATATCAAGACACTTAAGGAGACTTGATTAGTGAGCCATGGAGATTAATTATTTACAGTAATCAAATAAAAATATGCTAATATTTCAATTAACTAATTTCAGCTAGTAGTTTGCATAGTTCACACAACTTATTAGCAATTTCCAGCTTCTTGCTTGGAGCACCATGGCAGAATCTGAGCACCGTAACCTGTGCTCAGTAATCCTTTCTTATTCTTGTCCTTATTCTCCCACCCCTTTTTCTCACTTAAACTAAACTTTTATTTCATTCCTTTCCCATCTGCTCAATTCCATCTGTTTTCCAGATTTTCCGTTGTCAGAATTTACTTTTCAGCACCTCTTTTGGTACATGTACAGCACAGGGTGGGTTGGCTTCCCTTCCTCCCCTTCCCAGTAAATAAGTAAAACGTTGCTGGCTACCATTATCTAAGAAGAAACAGAGAACTGTCAGTTATGTATTACCTCCCTAATTAATATTATTTCAAATGCAAACTGCAGGCCAAATATTTAGCTAAAGGATGAAATTTCCTTTTGGAAGCTGAACAAGAGACTCTGCCTGGCCAGCCAACTCTGCAGCCCTTCACACTGGCAGGACACAACAGAACAGCGTGGCTCAAGCACCGCAGGCCAGAGTGGCACAGCAAGCTTTACAGAGGGGTCTATTTTTTTTTTGTTGTTTTACCACTTCCAGTGCCATTAGCTCCACTGTTCTTGTAGTTACAGTCCATTCAGAGAAGATGGTGAAAGAGATGGTTTCTTTAAAATAAAGTTTTCTACTCAAAAGCCAGTTTTTCCCTATCAATTTGTCATTTTTTGATGCTTCTTAGTTTCAAGGAGTCTCAAATTTTTAAGACACCACGTAGAGACATGAGGTTACAACTAGAACATCACAATGTCATTTTTAAATGTGAACAAAAATGGACTCCACTTAAAAAAGAAAACACCAAACTGTCTCCTTGGAAACTTTTGTTTCACTAGTTGATAGAGTGACTTTCAGTACATCATAGGTCCAAATTCCAGTGAATATTTCCTCATCACTTAAAGCAAATAAAACACTAAGTGCTATCTCAGTTATAGAGAGCTGTAGATAGAAAAGCTTAACAGAATGGTGTTATAAGAGCACAAGAAACTATTGTATTTAGCAATAAATTCACTTCCTCCATTCCTCCCTCCCCTTTAAAGATAATTAGTTCGCTTAGGGGTTACATCTAATGAATGCCACAAACTTTTTAGTCTACTTCATGAATTGCTGTTCCCCTTTCAGCTATATAATCCTACTCCAGATAACTACATTAGCACTGAAGTATTAGCTATTGTTTCAAGAAAAAGAATCACTAAAACATTGCAGCAACAAAAAGATCTTTGAAAAACACTAATATATATGCAAGATCCTTAGGGTAAAATCATGATGATTAAATTGCAACGCATGAATGATTAAGAATGAACTAAAATGAACCCAAGTAGCTGTTCAAAATCTGTGGACTTGAGTTAATGCAAGAGTCAACTGCATGCAGCTATTATTTTCCAGCTTAAATCATTAAAAAAATTATTAAATAAATACTCAAAATTGTTTCAGATTTAGAGATGTTACTAAAGGGAACAAGCACTTGGGGCCAAGAGAAACACCTAGAGATGAATGGCAAAGAAAATCCCGTTTAGCTATCCTTGCCTGGAAAATGTAGGGTAAGACTAGCATCTCTAATTGCAGACATGATTCAAGACTGAATATTTGCCTTTCAACTCTACTCCAACTGCTACTAGCCACACACATTGGCACCTGGTAAACACAACAAATTAAAGAGCATATAAAAATTTCAGAGCCCTCCCAGTTGAATTGACTATGATCTTGTTTGTATATACAGCAGCATTAAAAATTGATTTATATGGAGGGCGAATCTATTCTAAAAGTAGATCACTAGCCAACATCAGTAATGGTAGAAAACAAATCAATGGCTCTATCATCCCAGTCACTTCTTCATGGAAAGATCTCCATAAGCAGTCCAGAAATAATCTTTTCAGGCTCATCTGAGCTTCAAGAACATTTCATTGGTGATTATGTATCTCTGTATTGCATTCAAGTATCAAATGCATGAACAATCTGAACATACAGAGAAAGCAGAAGTATTAATTTATTTTTAAACTGACAGAGAATAGACTCGCAATTTTCTTGGTCATTGGTGTAGTTGATATTCACACAGGCAACTTTAATCTACAAAAGGAAAGATTATTATTAAAAATTTATGTTGTGTATCTAAGATACTCATCAAAATATATAATTGTTAGGAAAAACTTGCCACAAGGGGGCATAGTTGAATTGCAGTTCCTTAGCATATGAAGTGAAGCCATTTACTTTTGTTTTCGCATAACTATGCAATTGTATCCCTGGGAGAGCACTGGACAGCAAGAATGCTTCCCCTCATTCTCATTCATACAGTGTTCTCCTTCATTGCACTAAGATTTAAAGTATTTTTTAACCAATTATTATAAAGTTTATCAAACATTTTTAAAGACTTCAGACATTAATGAAGTAATTTATCCTGCAAGTGCAGTGTAAGAAAGGTGGAAAAAATATTCAATTTAGAAACAAAACAAAAAAAAGCAGCATTACTGTTTCTTTGTGCAAGAGAAGACTTGACTTCGCAGGTGGTACCTCCCAAAGTTTAACAACTAGTGGACACAAGATAGAAAAATACACGATAAGATACAATGACATTCTACAGAGAGGAAAAACAGTATATAGCAAGCCATATTGTTATACTGAACAGTAAAGTAGTATTTACTGCACTGTAAATAAATATCCCCTTTGCCTGGCTGTAACACACATAATGAAAATTATTTTCATACCTCCTAATGTCACATTGCCATGAAGAAACCTCCCTTGATAAATAAGCCGCAAGATATTTGGACTGCTGACTTGTTCTTCTTCCCAGTCTGAAAAGAAATGAATTTTTAATTGCACTGTAATAAACACATCTTTTGTTATATCTTTCGCCTTTACCCAGGAAGAAGACTAAGAACAGGGTTCTTGCATGAAACTCTAAAGAGAGAGCATAGGCTAAAGAGACAGAGAGATAACTCAAGGCTAGTGCTCCTAAAATCTATTATTAAATTTATTATTTGACACCGGGCATCAAAACATGTAATTTTATGCCTGTAAGTATAAATATTACTAACTTCACAGACTGCACATACATAAGTCTTCCACAAAATATTTCAGAGTCACAAGTTGCTTCCTGAGGCTTAACATCCACTTGGCTGAAACACCCTTAATTTCTTCCCATTCAGAAGATTGCCGGGCCATACTCCTCCTCACTAGTTAGCTGTCTAACTGGAGCCCTTCTCCAGCAGTGGGAAGCAGCCACACACAGAGCAAAAGCGCATGTGATGGGTCATTTGAAATAGGGTTCTCAGACGACAGCGCTGAAAATGCTCCACAGACTGCTCAGCGGTCTTCGATGATGGCCAGATCCAACCAGCCAAATGTCCAGAGGGGCCAGTGACCTGAGCAGCCCCAAACGGTCACTGGGGAGAGACTGAACAGGGGGCCCTCACAGAGCAGACACCAACAGATACGTTTTAAGGAACTTCTCAAAGAACAATCTGTGGATGTTTTTGTGTGGCAAACAGTGATTCAGGAAAAGCTAGCATGCATTTTCCTATAATGCATCTCCTATAATGCTTAAACCATCATAAATCATTCATAAACCTAAATGATCTTTTCCTACTGTTTTACTGTTCCCTGTTCACAATGTGAACAACAAATAAATCTGCACTCTGCTTTCAGAACAAATATCATAAAACCTTAAAATGTTGAATTTAAATGAGCTCACTGGGAATACAGTGTCTTCTGTTTCTCAGCTGACCAGATATCTGGTAACAGCTGTTAACAAACGTTCTCTCTTTCTGCTTTTGTAGTGTTTATACACCAAAATGAATATTCAGTAAGGGATCACAAGCAGCAACAGAAACCAACCTGTTCACTGGGAACATACAATTAACATATGGTGAGGTAGCAACTGGTACCACAAAAGAAGAAGAACTGTAAAAGGGAGAAGGGGAAGCATTTAAAACAAAAGTCACGGCTGCAGAGAGTGTACGGAGAGGCATCTGGTGTGAAAGAGCAAGAGGGCAGAGATGCAGGCGGCAGGAGCCATCGCAGCCCCAGAAGATGGCAGAGGCAGAGCTGGTACCAACAGCAGAAGCTGCAATATCCCCGGGTGCTGCCATGTGCCTAGTTTATAAGATTAGATCAAATTAAGGAACCAAAACTATTTGAATTTCAAGTATTTCCACTCAGGGTCTGATTCAATTGTCTTGCAATTCAAGCACAGGCCCTTTTTCCTATGCCTGAAGCCAGCTACATTAACAATCTGAATTATCACGTTGCTAGGGTAAAGGATTTTTTTGAAAGATACCAAATTTTTTTATTTTTTACTCCAAAGCCTGAACTCCACTATACTACTGCTGTAAAGAGAAGTTCAGCCAGTTTACAGTGCCATGACACAAAACAGCAACCAGAACAAGACAGACCATATTTTTGGCACAGGTATTTGCTCATTGTTAAGCTGCCAATTTACCCATCCTTTTAATTTTTGCTTTTTTTGGCTAGCAGTCTGAAACATTTCTTTCAGACATGATTTCAAATTTTGATTTCCACTCATGACTAAATGAGCCAAGGAAAAAATATTTACCTACACTTTTTTAAAAAAAAAAAAAGAAACAAAACAGTTCAGCAGATAATTACTGTACAAGAAAAAAGTTAATATTATTTTGAAGAGGGAGGGAGGATAGAACAGGTAACCTACCTAGATGATATACATCAATATAAATTCGGCTTTTTCTACTACAAGTGAAGAGATCTTTAATTAGCAACTTAATTTACAACTGCATTGCCAAAGGAGGGGAAGAGAGGTTTGCCTTAATCCTGGCAGCATGTGACTGAGTGTATTTCATGACTTTTTTTTTCCCCTACAAGATCATGACAAGTCCAAATGGTGGTAAAAAAGAATAAATAATTTCATATCATCTCTATTTGAAGGAAACCTTAGCCCTCATCAGATTTCTCGGTCCTGTGACAAAAAAAGAGCACTCTCAGGCCATAAACAGCCTGTAGGCTAATGTCTGTGAAAACCTATACACTATTCTGGAGTAGATTTTTCCTCAGTCTTTAAACTGGCACTACTCTTCTTTGCAAAGGCAATTAAATATTCATCAAGATTTAGTGCACTCCCTCAGGACAGCAGGTATTTGAACTGAGGATTTCAAGTCAGGTTCTACCTTTCTTTTTCTTTAAAAAAAAAAAAAGACTTTAAAGTATGGGTTTCTTCCCAACTCTGAACTCAAGAATCTGCAGCCTTCAAGCTCTTCACAAGACTGGGAACGTATGACCACATGCTCATGAATAAACTTGAGTATGAAAACAATCAAACAGTTCTGCCTTTAATTCAGATAAAAGTACACAAAGAACATGTGGTCAGGACAACTATGTTGTAGGCACACTTTAAAATATGTACACTAGGTACACAGATGCCAGATCAACCAGATTCTAGTGTAGAAGTGTTTTACATCTATATCTAACACTTCAGAGGACTAAAAACCTCTTCCTTCGTTACATATTTTACTAAACAGATAATGGCGCATCCCAGCAAAACAAAGAACAAACAGGTCCCCTGCAACCCTATTCTTCCTGACCTCAAAGACCACCTTAAGGCCTAAAATATGGATTTCAACACTAACTTTTTGGCATGAATTATGAGCCAGCATACCTTTCTGACAAAGCCACCACAGAAGCAGATATTGTAATGTTTTAGTTTGTGGAAATAGTAGTCTTTTTTAACATCAAAACAATAACCAAAATGAAGTCCTGTACCAAAAGAAGCATTTTCTTTCACTGTATGTAATGCTAGGTCTGTGTTTTGGCTATTGTCCCATGAAATCATAGTCGGGGAGAACAGAAGCACTTTGTTTTTGTGGAACTATTCACATATGTGAATAGTCGTCTTAAGTTTTCAATTCCATTTTCCAAAGCTAGTGTTTCTGCATAACACTAAATATATTTATACAAATAACCCCAGTTTCCCTTGATCTTTAAAAAATAAAATATAGAAGAACATCTTTAACGACATTTTATTGGAAAAAAATATCATTATTACAGATCCTTTCCAAGGCAGTAAGGAAAAAGTATTTCAGACTAACTTTGGTAATGCCACAGTAATGCCTGTGACATGCCACATTTTACATTAGCTCTTCTCACATTTGAGGTTCTGTAACTCCAATATTTCCTCACACTTACTAGATCCTCAAACAAGATTGATCAAGAAAAGTGTCTAAAGATAATGGGAATGAAGTACTTCAGCTTGGGGAAGCAAATTTTAGAAATACAGAGGGAAACAGTTCAGTTATCTAAAAATCTGCCCAACTGAAGAAACGGGGAAAAAGAAGGCAAGAAGACAATTGTATTTCTATATAAATCTATGTCCAGACATATAACAAACATACTTAATTTGAACGTTGAGACCAGAGATCGGTTTATTGACACTTAAGTCTGATAATACAGGGAAGCTTCTAGCTCGCCAGTTAAAAAGCCAAAGCCACACAGCTACTCACCCATCGGCCAGTTGTCATACACGTGTTTTGCAATATCTGCAGCAGAATCATTTGGTGAAAATAGGAACTCTTTTGTTTTCCCGCTTACCAAGATGAGGCGCAAATTTATCTGTTGAAAAAATAAATACATACAGTATCAGGAAACTATCCAGAGAAGACTTAAATTATTTTTAGTAACTTTGAAAAAGAGTAATAATTTGCCATTGATTTTACAAGAAGATAAATCCAAAGTTATTTGAGAAAACAATTTAAGATGGTGTTAAAAATAGCGTCATAGAAGTCAATAAAACTTTGTCTATACATAATTTGGAAGATTAATAAATCGGATTAATAATCTAGGAAGATTGAATATGGCAATTTTTGCTGGCATTTTTGATTATAAGCACCAGAAGATTCTTATAGGTAGTGATCAACTGTGCCATTAAAAAAGTGCTTTCAGCAGAGTATAAAAAAATTCCAGCCAAGACACACTGGCAACGTATCTTCTTGAACAAAGAGGAAAAATATAAACCTGAAAAATTAACTTAAACAGAAAGCACTGAAAATACCGAAATCTGCACCTGAATAGCCCGTGAGCCTCAGCAAAAGCCCTAGCACACTCCCTCCAGCAGGCCATTTGTCAGCCACGATCTCCCTCACTGCATCTCCTTCAAAACACAGGGAGTCAGAGAGCATCCTCCCTCAGTCCCAGCTGCCACAGAACTTGAATCCCTCTGACAGTCTTCTGAATCCACAACTTTGTTCCAACACTGTCTTTCACTACAAAGTAGTTAAGATCCAGATGCAATACAATAACAACACCACAAGTTTTTCTATCATTGATTTCCTTTAACTATCAGCATCTTTAGCTATAGTTTTCCTCTTTTCTATTTGCAATTTACTGAATATAATTCCTTTTTCATATAGCATTAAAATAACCTGCACAAAGAGCTCACTATGACATTACTTACAATGCAAAAGAGATTAAATTTTGTCTCCTCAAACAACTGCTAGCAAAGTTACAAAATATATTTGGGTAGCTAGCACTTACCAATGCCCACAGCAAATAGAAGTCTAGCAGCTTTTGTGTTTTGGCTTACAAGCCTAAATTGTATCAACTTTTAGCAAGACTTTAGCATATTAACTGCTTAGACCCTTTTTTCCAAGTCATGCTCTCAAACTATAGCTATCATTTTAAGTTGCGTTACAACAAAACTTTCCTTGTTGGAATTCAGTAAAAAGTTTTCTAGATCAAACACAGAAGGAAAAATTCACAGCAATGCTCAAGTTCTCAAGACTTCTTCAGGGTCAAAAATCTCAGCACATCTTTGCATCAACTGAACATAACAGCCCTGCCTCAGTTACCTACTCTCCATTTATTTCAAAAGCTCTCCAAGACAGATTGCCTATTCTCTCTTGAACACTTTGGCTTGGATTCACCCCACCTGTCTTTAAGCACCTAATGGAGGTACCCATATCATCCCGCATACTTCAAGGTCAATGAAGAAAATGATGCCTCCAAAAAAGCAATTCAGCCTCTATTTCAGAGTGTAGCAAGGATAAAAAGAGTTAGCACAAAAGGGCTGGGTTCCCCTCCTTGTCCCCCTGCTAACTCCCTTCAGAAAATAAAAGTTCTGCAATTAGCCCAGGAAAGAAGCCAAGCAGTAGCTGTCTCTGAGAAGGCACCACAGCCACAGTAGGAGTATCACTGCATACCAGGAAATCGCAAGAAAAAAAAAACAACTTAAAGGAGAGAAGCTGCAGGAATGCTGTTTAGTCAAAGACAATTATTCATAAAATTCAGAACACATCTCACTGTAAACCTTAAAGTTACATTTTCTTTGATATTTCCAGAATGATTGAGGAAATATCTTCAAATCTCACCAAGATTTAGCAGAAAAAGCAGACTAAGTTCCACTCTTCCTTTTTACTCCCCAAACCAGCTATCCTCCCAAAACTATTGCAATCAATTACAACTTCAAAATGTTATGCCTAAATTTAGCAATGGTCAGACTATGTCCACTTGTTATTTTTCTTATATTTTCTTTCAGTTTGAATAGTTCCCCTCCCCTTTTAGCTGCCTCCCCCTGTGTATGTATAGACAACACTTTATATATGGTTTCTTTAGTTGAAGTACCCAAGGCAAGCATTGTCTAGTAAAATACCCATTTCCCCATTCATCCTAGGAGCCTGTCTCTGCACATTTTAATTTCGCCTCTTTTCTCCTCAAAGCTAGTGACTATTTCTGAACCATACTAAACAACATCTCACCAAATGCTTGTATAACCCCACAAGTAATTTCCTCTGTCTACTGGAAACATCTTCTGTGACCAAGTCCCAAGAGCACAGACACCTTCTTCGTAACTGCACCATCTCGTTTACTGTTACTTCATACCCTTCCCGAGTTCGATCCTTTCAATTATTCAGCCTCCAAGCTTATAACTGACATTTTGGCTGTAATGTGCTAAAGCACAAAGCTCCAGATTTCATCCCACTCCTATTACGCCATCCCTCACAGGTAAAGGATGTTAGGTGGAAAGAAGCATTCTGTACCACAAAGATATTTCCAATATCCCACGTCTGGGCCCAGGGCCTATGAAATACACCCCCCTCCCCCCAAATTTCTGTGTAACACTACTGTCTCTCTACATTTAAACCACTTTTCAAACTTCATGTCATCAACAAACTCTAGCAGCAAGATCCCTTTACACATACTTTTGTCATTAAATGACTCAGGAACCGTAAGACTGATCTGACAACTGATCCATAACTATGCCAATAACAAGCTCTCTCTGAGCTCATTTCCCCCACCTCTGAGTGAGGACCTTACTGTTAGGCCTTTAACACACTCACAATTTCTCTATTAAATCCTAATTTCTCCTATTTAACCAACAGTTTGAAATATGACACTACATCAGTTACTGTGTACGCGTTCAGAGGAAGCTATAAAAAAAAAAATCTATGTAGAAAATCTGTTCTTTTCATCAAAAGTCAGCTTGCCACGCTCCAGCTTTCAGAGGCACAGTGTGCTGTGCTCCAATCCACTTTCTCTATACCTCATTATCTTTAATTATCCTTTAAGCGTTAATGCATCTCATTACACCACCAACACACTGCCAAAAATTTCAGAGGTTTAGACTGCTTTGTACTTGGGAATGGGCTGCCTATTTAAAAAACAAACAAACCAACCAGTGCCTGCTCTAGGCACTAGTGATGAGAAGCTTCTTTACCAGCAGCCCTCCTGCCTCTCGCTTGAATTCCCCCACATCCATTTCCCCTACTCTAACTCCTGAGACCCCCCCTCTTCACTTGCTCCCTCTGGCCAAGTAGTCCCTCAGCTCTGTTTTTATGCAGTTTATCTAAATCATAGATTGTTTAGGTTGGAAGGGACCTTAAAGATCATCTAGTTCCAACCCCCTGCCATAGTCAGGGACACCTCCCACTACACCAGGTTGCTCAAAGCCCCATCAAATCTAAAACCTAAGGATTTATTTTCCTTCATCTGTGTGTAGTTTATCTGTGGTGGGGATTACCTGTTTTCAAGACCATAACACTTCCCTAGGCAGTAGACATACCACCAAACCATCAGCTCCCCAGAGCTATCTAATTTGGATCCTACAAGGAGAGGATTAAAAAAAACCCAGAAGATTAGTGCTGCTCAGCACTTAAAATATGATTAGGGCACAGCATTAATATAGAGCTAAAGTTATTCTTCAGCTAGCATAACATTAAGGAGATGCATTTTTTTTTTATTCTCACTACTGAGTTTTGAGGTTACTGGGCACACTAAAGCAAATGCAGAAAAGAGAATATCATAGAAAAATAACCAAAACTAACTTTGCTTCCTGGAAAATTTGATTAAGTCATACTTCTGCAGTTTATATCTAATGTCAAACCAATATAAGCAGCAGGGGAATAAAAAGTGAAAAAACATTAGTTCCTTCCTTCCCCCCACCTTCCCAAGACAGATAACAATAGTGCTGAAGTGTTTTGTTGCTGAAGAGCATTTCTTAATGCTACTACTATAAAATATAAAAGACATATCAAGACAAATTAATAATTTTATAGAATATACTACAAAGTATGTGTAAAATGCAGGAGGGATATTTTCACTTGAAAAAAAAAGAATATCACCAAATATCAGCAGAAGCCCAAAATAAATCCTTAAATCAGTCAAGCAGATGTTGCATCAAGTGCAAGGAAACAGCTGCTCTTATGAAAGGTTAAAGTATTTTCTTATTTATAGTACAGCATGCCACTGACACATTTAGTTTGCATCTTTGTCTATATATATATGAACACATGTATTTATATAAGATATATATATATCTTATTTATATTTCTTAATCTTGGCTTGAAGAAATCTTAATCTTGAGTTGTACATCACAGTAGCTAAAAGGGTTTGAAGCAAAGAATCTGAAAACCTGCCTTTAAATTTAGAGTCTAATTTCATTCTCTTCAAGAGCACTGAGAAACGTAAGGGCTTGCAACTGCTGTACTACTTACCTGCAAGGCTGAGAACCCCATATCAAACAGACTAGAGGGGATCTGAAACAAACCTTTATGGCAAAATGCCACTAATGAAAGTTCTATCTAAAAATATATATTAAAAAAAAAAGAGCATGTATGAATATACATTTACTTAAAGGAAAGTACAGGGAAAAAATCTTGGTTAGAGTAGAGAAGTTCTGACACAAAAGAAGCAAATTTTAATTTTTCCAGTTATTAAAGGATTCTTAGTGCTCTTACCTACCCTGTACCCTATTTCCCATGTTAAAAGTTAGCAAGGAAGTTGCATCTGTATCCCTTGTATGCTTAAAGCCCCTCCACCTATTCTTTTCAAAAGAGTCTCTGTTCTGAGACACTTTCACAATTCTTGTGGCCCTGACAAGTTTGCACTTCCACAGGCGACATAACAATGACCGTCCTAAATTATTTTTTTTTAGGCTCCCAAAGGGAATTTCAGCCTTTTGCTACAGCAAACTGATACTCCCTCAGCAGATGCGTATCCTCACACTTCTGCATTATAGCACCTACTGCAATGTTAGGCGTGAAAGCAGTTAAAAAGAGCCACAGCATCAGAAGTGGGATTAAATACAATTTGTGGAGGACATCCCTCCCCTCTGCCTGCTTACCTAATAGCCTGTTCTGTTTGTGATCTCAAGCACGCAAACTTGTCTGCTGCCCCTGTCTTCCCAACCCACCACCAACCTCATCTGTACAGCTCCAGGAACTACCCCAGCATTGCATCACATACACAAAGAATGTCAGTGTAGACTCTATACTGTAAACCAAAAAACAAACAAGCAAGCAAAGATTGTATTATCAACTGTGACCACAAATGCTGGAACAGAAATCTGGGTCACATATATGCAGATGTAGTGTAAGTTTGCTCATTCTTTAAGGCTTAACAACAAAATGTCTTAGTGCCACAGTGCTGCTAATTTCACAGCTAAAGTTAAATAAAGGGAAGTCACTTAAACATCAAAAACATTGTATAGATTATAAATCTCTTATTTCTTGATGTTTAAGTGACTTCCCATCTATTCAGTGAAACAAGTTATTTTCTTATCAGTTTTATGCTCCAGCAGCACCTTAAGATTCCACCCATCTTAGAACTAAAATGCAAAGAAGAAAAAGTGTCGTATCACCTTATGCTATATAATCCCAAATTTAAACTTACTGCTTTTCTTCAAATGATTAAGATTAACATGCATACACAAGACAATTCCCCCCACACACACTTTTCTTAATAGATGTGAAATTGAATTAAAAATTAACAGACCAGAAGGGAAAGCAATGCAATGAGCAGTCAGCAATACAGGCTGATGTTTCTCTTCTCATAATCCAATACTTTTACTTCCTAGTTCAAGTTCAATATTCATAAGAATGTTTGTTCCCCAAACACACATCAAAGTTTCTTCATGACTTCAGGCCAAAGAGAAACCTCACAGCACCACACAGTGCACTTTAATTCCACTAGATTCACGTAAGTGGTTGAACCAACCCTGAAGTAAAAGAGCAGCAGTACCCAGACCAAGTCAGCAGGGACCTGCAGGTTCTAGACTCCAGTCCCCCTCCTGAAGTAGATGTATCATCTCGCATAATCCTTTCTGGAAATGTATCCACCTGAGCATAATGAAGAATTTCAGTTTTTAATACTCCCTGGAAGGTTGCTCTAGACCTGACTGTCCCATCAAGTGGAGCTTTCTTCTCATTCCCAGCATAAGTGTATTCTTTGCCAGGTTACATTCACTGATGCCAGGCCTAGTTTGTGTTTTAGTTATGATAGGGTTTTCCCTCCCTTGGGGTTTTGATGGCTTTCTCCTGCACCTGCAGAGAAGGAAACAATTCACTAAAATAAACAAGCAAAGGTTTTCCTCATTAATAGGCTGGCCCTTGGTGTGATCACTGTCTTCAAAGCTCTGAACACATCAACAGAGGTTAAAGGAAATTGGGTTTGGTTAGCCTGGAGGGCACCTATTAGCAGCCTTCCTATGCCTAAAGAACCAAAACAACAACCTCTGTACAGGTCCAAGACAGAAGAACAACAGACAACAGTCATACATGGAAACAAGAGGCTTTGAACTGTGATAAGGGAAAAGGGTTTTGCCCTGAGGGCATCAAAGCAGTGGAAGAGATCACCCAGAGATGCTTTGGAAGCTCTGTCCTTGGGGGTTTTCAAGGCCCAACTGACCAAGCCCCCAGCAACCTGGTCTGAACTCAGTGGTGACCCTGCTTCCAAGAGGAGGTTAGGCTAGAAAATTTCTAAAGGTCCTTTCCAAAGTGAACAATCCTACAATTCACTTTAATCTGCATCTGCTTTAGTTCTGATTCATTATTGCTGAAGTATGCATGATTAGAATTATACACATTTCAGGAATTTACAAAATGATACTAGAACCTCCTTAAATTGACTGCAAACGCATCTCCCATTTTCCATACAAATAGCACAACTGTCTCACATTTGCAATGCAGCAATCTTGCAATGCTTTTCTCTAGTCCAGTCATTTCCATGACATAAGCCTTCAAGCAATACAAAATGTTGCTTTTAACTACCCATGATATACAAGATACTTTTATATTAATACAATTAATTTTGTTGTTCCTAATAATTCAGTCTTTGAGATAATACAATCTTTTCCATACAACACCATGATCTTCTATACTATTGGTGCCTCCAAATTTTCATCATCAACAAATTTCATCAGCATACTGAATTTCCTTGTGTCAGTGACATAAATGAAAACACCAGAAAAACAGCTGGTTCCAAAATTAATCTCTAAAGAATTCCACTAATCATAAGTGCCAGCCTGACACTTACACAATGAGCGGTGTCTCACCATCTTCTCCATCCAAGTCCCACTATCGAACCCTGTCTTCCCAAACCAATCCTTTCCTACGCAACACCAACTATCTCTCTGTCCGGACAGATTATGTCTCTTCTGCATTTGCCTCATCTGAAAAACACTCTCCTTCCAAAGAAAACTGGCTGATGAATCCATGATAATCTGACTTAGTGAATACGTATTGTGAATTCTCATCCATTATTTTTTCTCTGTTCCTTCTCAATATCGTTCTTGAGGTAGTTATTCATCTGTCAAATTCAGTCTCACTCTACATCCTTTCACTCGTCTAGCATGCAGGTATTTTATACTTTTAATGTCATCATAATGACATCAAGACGACAAATTCTTCAGATGTAGTAACTTGGTACGCTTAGTTTAATCAGCATCTGCCCACTGGAAATACAAAGCCTTTGTGTACACTCCTACTTTGTTTATTTTTCCATTTGATTTTAACTGTATCAGCTTGCGATCATTGGATCTATTGTCATTTTCCCAAGCAGCCATCTGAAGATTTCCAGAACTTTCTGGGAATTTAAGAGATACATCTAGAATAATCTTCTTGTCCAAGAAACTAGCACGTGGAGGAACCAAGATACTTTCTTACATTATTCATCTTTAAGTGAGCAAGAAGTATGAATATATAGCTCGATGCAAGCTTTCTCATGAGAGAAGAGATCCTTAACTCTGGACTCTTGCTCAAGAGTCATTTGGTAAAATAAATAAAACTATGGTTCTTATGAATCACCCTTCTAGACAACAATTTTCAACAGATACTTTATAGGGAATACAAGTAACATAAATGCACTTCCTCAACCGAACACCTAAACTTTACATTTGGCAACACTCAGAACCCCTCTATTAAGCTTTTAGATGCAGAAAGGGGCTTTGCTGTACCCTTACAATACCTTGCACCTATAAGAAATTTACTTTGTATCAGGAAAAAAAACAACAAACAAAACAGACGTGGAACATGAGAAGTAGCATAAATTGTCAATATGACTGATCAAAGCTCTGAAGTTCCACTGCCAGCTGGCCGACAGACCTGCATCACTCATTCAAAACCACATCACTTGTGGAATTAGGGCAATCCCAACATGACCCCGTGAAAGCGTCACAGCACCTCATATCACCCTATTCTACATTAAGATGAACGTTGCCAGTTTCAATGACATACTCATCTTTAGATTATTACAAAGAGAAATAAATACATTTTTATGGGCAACTTCTTTCTTCAAACAAAGAGTGGCTAAGACAACTTTGCACTGATAAAAACTAAGCTAGCGAATTCCAGAAGTCTGAAGTGAAGAGAAAGACAAAACCAAAATGAAGCATAATCAAATTTTATTTAGAGGAGGAAAAAGCAAAATCCTATAAGCATTTAACTCAGTAGCTAAGATAGAACTATCTGTTTCTATGGAAACCAGGACATTTGTGAACTTAAAATCATAGTGCTTGGTCACACTTCAGCCATTCCCTCACTTCAGTTCAAATAACACAGGAACAATGGTAATATATTCTTCAATATACTCCTATGAGTTCCAGGGTTATCTTATAAGAAGAAATATCTACGAGACATTGCTCTTCAAATTAAATTAATACACATACTATCATAAATAATCAGAGGAATACAATGGATTCCAGTGGCATTTATGTATTGTTTCCTTTGCTATCCTGACTATTAGCATTCCTGGGACAAGGCTAGTGTTCCCTTTTTTTGTGGAGGGGGGTGAATACAACACAAAGTGTCAGCTAGAGCTAGTTAAGAATTTTCAGTGAAAATCAGTTTTAGTAAGAAAGTAAAACAGAAGAATAACCTTTTCTTGAAACATACTATCAGCAAAAGACTTCTCAATAATTTGATTAAATTAGAGACACAAATGACCACCCAGGAGTAACTTCTCTCCCAGCAGTATGAGATAATGGAGGCACTCCATTGCCTGAAATAACACAAAGTTTTGGGTATCTGGTCCTCTCAGCTCAAATGGAATTTTATCTACTTTATCCCAGGTGCATGCTTTAATTGTAGGGTGCAGAATTAACCTGTCTCTTACTGGCCACCAAGCAAATCCATTCTGACAGGAAAGGTTCAGAGAAAGACCTACTCTGATTACTCACTAGCCAGAAACAGGGCAGTTTCACTGAGCACATGCAATATAGATTTCTCTTACGTTGTGACAGAATTGTCCAAGTCAATCATAATTGCATTGTATAAACTACAACATAGATAAGACCATGCTTTAGAACCGAGCTTAAATATAAATGGGCAGCAAAACTGGCAGAAAGAGTTAACCATGTGGCACTCAAGCTTCCTATTTTCAAAGTTTATCCTTTCAACTCAGTGCTAGAGGAGTGCCTTCTCACTTGGAAATAAAGTGACTAAAACACAAAACAGAGAAACTGACAGACTCGTGTTAACATGGAATTTTAGTAGAGATCATTTTAGCAATCAGTGTACCACGCTGAGCCAGTCATTTCAAAACACAAGAATGGAAAAAAGAAAAAACAGAACTGCATCAAATGACAATGCCCACATGAGACGCTTGTATTTGCAGAACAAACTGGTTAGCCCTGGTGAGCATGGCCACAGCAAGCTGGTTTGATAACTCCAATGTTTTAGAGCTTCTGCTCTCAGGAGGAACTCACACAGATTTGTGTGACTTCTTCAGAACATACATACAATAACAGCAGAGGAGAGCATTCCAGGTTTTCTTTCTGAAGTGGGAAAGAACGTGAGTAGGAGAGAGAAGAAAGTGTCTGTGTCTATTTTTTCAATCTCTATCTCCCTAAAATTATCTTCTAGTGACACGCATCCTAACATGGGACTCCAGAATTTAAAAGTGAAATCACCACGTACCATCTGTGTTACCGTCCTGCCATCTCTAATCAAGAGCTGCCCCTGGATAAGCCCATCACCTCGTTTACACCCTCTCATGCAACTGGTATTTAAAGCTTAGAAGTTCACTACACAACTGTGAATAATGAAAATGCTAGGCACTTACTTAAATTTGGATTTATTTCTGATATAATGCAACATTTGAAATAATATATAGAGCATTTACATAATATTTTGAAATATTATTTAGAACAGTTCAAGGGTATTTAAGAGTTTGTGAATGCTAATTTTGTGAAATGCCTTAACCTTTCAGGTTTGAAAGCCAATACTACTGCTGCTAACAAAGGAGAAAATACAATTCCCAGGAACCAGTTCCATATGTAGCTGCTTTTTCCAAATCCAAGGGGCAAAAAAATACCCTCCACTTCTTCTTAATCCCCGATTGATTATTTTTTCCTATCTTTAACCAATTCTGTGGGGCTCAACTTGATTTAACCCACATTCTTATAAGTTTCAGATGCAGGTGTTCCATGGTTACATTGAATAAAAGAAAACTAATGATGGGCAAGGAAGAGTATATTGAATTCTTTATTTGTACACTATGAGAAAGCAGAAAACTAAGTTTCCTGCTGTATAATGGAAATTTTGAAAACCATGTATAATATACCTAGACTTGGAGGTATTACAATTTTTATAACCAGAATAGGTCAGTGAGACCATAGACAAAGCTGAAAGTAATCTTTCAGTTATAGCCTAGATGAAAACAAACATCAGCTTCAATATGACCACAAATGAGGTTCAGCAAGGAAAAAAAAGTGAGCACAGAAAAAGATGTTAAAAATACAGGAAAAATGGACATTTCATGACAGCTGCTATTAACTGTAGACAATCAAAACAATGATAATCGCAAGCAGCACATGGTCATTGATATCATCTAGTTCCACATGCTAATTTTCAGGAGAGACAAGTGCAAGGTTTTGTTTTAGGGTTGTTTTTTGGTGGGTTTTTTTTTTGGTGGTTTTGTGGGGTTTTTTGAGATGGAGTTTTAAAAAACGATTTCTCATTTTCAGTTATTTAAGCATAATAAACATGTATTGGGCTCTCTGCATTCCTGAGTTAATCTTTACTGCAGAAGTCCATTGCTCTTCCCCCTGCTCCTGCTTTTTACTGTGCAAGACAGGAACAGCAATTAAGCATCACTTAAGTTAGTACACCTATTCATATTTCAATTTTCACCAAAAAGACACAAGTAACTCGACAATTTAGAAAATTCCTTCGAAGATATTTAAATGAAGGAAAAAACACAGTTATTTTAAATAAGGAGAAAAACTAAACCCACCCTACTTTCTTGGAAATAAAAGGTACACCCTGTAGTTCTTTATGGCAGCATAAAGATTCATGAGATGATACTTTTCCTCAGAAACAAATTAATTTCCAGTGCAAAGCTTATTTTTAAAACATGCTACTCCTCAAGCCCCCAAAAAAAGGAACAGTGACGACCAAGTACTTAAATAGCCCGATTTGCAGCAGAAAAGAAATAATGGAAGAGCAAGGGAACAACCTTCTGAATCCAATTTTGTCTTCTATTTTATTTTCTCTTGCAGTAACTGTTGTATTACATGGTTTTCATGCAGTTTACTGCGCAGTACAAAAACCACACTGTGACTTAGAAGATTACAGCTACCATAAATACTATTTGCCCTTTAAACTAGATACAGCTTGAAAAATTCTAGGAAAAAAGAAAGTCACTCCTTAAAGACAAATAAAGAGTGAAATAGTCCCCTTAAAGTCCCCTCATAATCAGCTCTAAGCTATTAATGAGAATACTGTGTGAAAAAAAAAACCAAACACAACTTCCCTAGATTTTTTTTAGGGCCTACATCCCAAAGGAAATACCAGCAATAGGAGGTAAATTTGCAGCTTCTCGAGAGTGAGTCATTTTGGGATTCTGCTGACAGGTCCTTCACCTTCTATGATTTTGCATCTTGGTCAGGACTAAAGTATTAAATTTTTAACCTTGAGAAAATTAAAAATTAAATTTTTAAATTTTAAAGCCTTGAGACAGTGTGTCAAAAAAAAAAAACAGAAAAAGTGTTAAATATCTTCTAAGACATGAAAGAGGCAAAGAGTTACGCCTTAACTTAGAGATGTATTTCAGTTCACTCAGGTAGAAATGCCATAAAATTAAATTTTTATTATTAGCTACTGATTCCTAGTTTCTCTGGGCTTACTGTGTATCATGGCAGTCAGCCAAAGTTTTGCCATTCCAAAGCACTATGTAAATCACTGAGCTGTGATAACTAAAGGCAAGAGACAGGGCATTATATATTTTTGTCTCTGATGCAAAAGATAGTGTAAATTTTAATCAAAATGGATGTTTCAATGACTGTAGATCTTGTTTACTCTAGCGAAAGGAAGCAACTCAGATATGAATGAGAACACAACCTTTTCTAATTGTTTTCCTCCTAAAATAGCCCACAGAAAACACTGAACTATGCGATAAGAGATCAAGAATTGTGATGCTGATGCCAATTTATTCAGAATACAACTCTTCAAGAGCAAACAGCTTGACCTTGACCTACGCCTGTACCTCTCAGAACAGAATAATGAACACTCTTTAATTTCCATTTTTTCCTTCCTCAATGAGTTACCCTTAATGTTCAACAAAAGTGGAAGACGTGTTTATATAAAGCTTACATGTTTTTGTTCTACGTAAACATTATGGCACTAATTCATCCCCAAACTAAGCCTGCTGATGTCAACTGACTGAAGTTAATGGAGTGATATTGCAAACAAGGTCTGATAGAATTATTTATTGTGCTCTGCATTGACTGTTGAATACTGAAAGGCACAGCTTATCCACCTTTCTCTGTTACTGCATATTAGTCAAGTGCTTGTGCTCTCCCAACCACCTGGCAGTCTAATAGCATTTCTTATCCTATTTCCATCATGAAGAGCACCAGCACGTCCAGACTGTTCACTAACGACTAAAACAGTTCAAGCCACCCTTTCGTTTTGGTCTCCTCCTTCTCTGGTATTGTTAAGCCTTCTACAGAGTCAGAAACATACAATTTACCAGCTGTTAGTTTACTGAGCAACTTCCTGATGCAGCATCCCTCTATGTCTACCACATGGTTTTGTGAAGTACTTGCTATCACAGAGTAGTCAAGCAGCTTCCCAAGCCAACTGCATCTGCTTGGCAAGGAACCTTAACCTTTTTCATCCACAAAAAGATTTTTCCTCAAAGAAAATTAGACTTTAGTGAGGAGAGAAAAAAAATGTTAATAAGAGAAGCTTTTCAGAGAGCACACTTTTAATATCTTTTTCCTTTCTTCATTTGTCTTGTATGCCCAGAGTCTACACAAAGAGCACCAAATTATATAAAAACGATTCATTCCAGTCCTCCAGAAATATCTATCCACATAGAAATATGCATAAGAAGCACAAATTTAAGATCCAATTGATATTCAGGCATCTTATAAGCATAAATATCACCTTGGTCTAGGATCTCACTAAACCCTTAGCAAGAGGAGAGAATAGTGATGCTTTCTTGAAGGCATTACAGACTTAATTGGTAGTGATTATAAGCAACACCGGCCAGGGCACTCAGTTCTCACCACATCAACAACTACATTATACCAAGCCATCTGCTTTGTGTCAAAGCAGTGAGTAAGGTTCCCTTCTGTCAATTTGGGGCAACATGTGTTCTAACTTGCATCTTAATTATGGTTTACAAAACACTATGTATGGTCAACTACAGAGGTATGTTATTGAAAGCTCCCCAAAGTATCTATGATTCTTACCTTTAAAACAAGAATTAGTAATACTTCCCTGAATTAATTTGTTTGACTCTAAATACATAGGCAATAGGAGGATTAACCAAGGCTTTTTTCCTCGTACACCATGGCTTTTGCTAGAATAAAATAATTTTAGATTTAAATCATATTCCAAATCATAAACTTTCCCATTCTCATTATTTTAGCACATATGGTCATAGAATCATCTGGGCTGGAAGGGACCTTCAAAAGTCATCTAGTCTGACTCCCCCCTGCAGTCAGCAGGGACACCCCCATCTAGACCAGGTTGCCCAGGGCCTCCTTGAGCCTCACCTTGAATGTCTCCAGGGAAGGGGCCTCAACCACCTCCCTGGGCAACCTCTTCCAGTGCTCCACCACCCTCTTTGTAAAGAGCTTATTCCTAAGATCCAATCTAAATCTGCTTTTTTTCAGTGTAAACCCATTGCCCCTCATCCTGTCACTGCAGGCCTTTGTAAACAGGCTCTCCCCAGCCTTCCTGTAGGCCTCCATCAGGTACTGGAAGGCCACTATTAGGTCTCCCCAGAGCCTCCTCTTCTCCAGGCTGAACAGCCCCAGCTCCCTCAGCCTGTCCTTGTAGCAGAGGTTCTCCAACCCCCTGATCATTTTTGTGGCCCTACTCTGGACCTGCTCCATCAGGTCTATGTCCTTCTTATATTGAGGGCTCCAGACCTGCACACAGTACTCCAGGTGAGGTGTCACCAGAGCAGAGTAAAGTGGCAGAATCACTTCTCTGGACCTGCTGGCAACACTTCTTTTGATGCAGCCCAGGATGCGATTGGCCTTCTGGACTACAAGTGCACATTGCCTACTCATGTCCAATTTCTCGTTCATCAGCACCCCCAAGTCCCTTTCCTCAGGGCTGCTTTCTACTACCTTGTCGCAGTCTGTATTGATACTGAGGATTGTTCCGCCCCAGGTGCAGAACCTTGCATTTGCTCCCATTGAACTTCATGTGGTTTACTTGAGCCCACCTCTCCAGCCTGTCCAGGTCTCTCTGGATGACATCCCGTCCCTCAGGTATATCGACAACACCACACAGCTTGGTGTCACCTGCAAACTTGCTGATGTTGCTCTCAATCCCTCTACGTCATTGATAAAAATGTTAAACGGTACCAGTCCCAGCATGGACCCTTGAGGGACACCACTTGTCAATACAGCTAGCACATACTACTCACCACCTCCACATGTTCGAGTTCTCAGAGACATTGAGATGACCTGTCTCTCTTCCCTTTTTTTTTTCTCATGTTCTCAGATCGTTAGCTTTTTAGCTATTTGTTTTGCTTTGTATATATAACACTCCCAGACTACAGCTCATTTACAGAGCAGACCTTTTAAAACTGTTTTATTAACTGTTCCACAAATTACATAATGGGTTTTAAAGACCCTCTCACCCCCTCTTTTCATTAAGGCAAAAGGCGTGAAAGTCCAGAGCAATAGCATCAATGACTGACCATGTTATGAAAAAATCTCACTGGTACCATTGGTTATGACTAACTATAGTTCACGGATAATTATTTCCCAGACAATTATTAAACTTTTGCAATTATGTCAATTGAAGCCTTACTTTGATGTTACAAAAAACAGCAAACATTCTCTCCCCAAAACAAACAAGCCAGAAGGTCATCTTTCTTATTAGGACTCAAGTCAGAGTTGGGGATAGATGTCCATGTCAGCTACAATGACCAATCATTAACAAAAATCATTTAAAAAAGAAAATTTCTTTTTTTAAGGAAGAAAACATCTTTTCATTACAGGAAAGAAAGATGCTATGCCTTTGCATTTGCTGTCATGACATGATAAAAGTTAAAGCAACTATGCTTTTGGAGAGAAGGGTATGAGAACAGAATTTAGCAAGCTCTATCAGGAGACACAACAACCTTTATTATTATTTTTTGGGGGGGAAATATGCATGTATGCATTCACTGAATGAAAATTCTGTGCATACAGCCAGATGTTAACAGTGATATAGTTCAAAAGCTTCTAGTTATCAGCCAACTGATTTTCTAGCTAATTACTGTCACAATTACAGCACAGTATTAGAATTGTAGATGTAACTATTTCTTACAAGGGTCTAGCATATACTTAAAAGACAGTATAGAAAACACAGCTGCTCTGTAGGGAGAGAATGAAAATCTACAGAGCCAGAACTTCTTTCATTCTTCCCAATAGTCTGAGAGATAAATCATTATACAACACTGAAAGGAGGATCTGGCATTTAGAAAGAAAAGTGCATTTGTCATACAAAACAGCTATCAAGAAAACTATTGTCTTAAGCTATCCATGGCTCCGGCGACAATTCAGCTGAGAGTCAATCAGCATCAACCTGCGACTAGTGATACTGTCACTCCATGGTGCCAGACACAACTATGCCATCATCAGCTTTTCATATTAACATTCTCATTCAGAAATTAGTTTTTAAAGAGCATAATGAATTCTCATGTGCATATAACTATTTCATTGATTACTTTAACAGGCAAGGCTGTTTACTTATAATAAACAGCTTATCAAATTACACAAAATAAGTGTTGCATGAACACTGTGTAGTATTCACAGTACTAATCAAGGATCTGAGTAAGTGGATAAGTGTACGATGTGCCAGATACTGTCAAGTACCTAAAAGTCATATTACGGGACAGTTCAGTCTTGTCATCTTGGAAATACATTTGTTACTGTGTCAGCTAATTGACAAGTGAGTAACACCTGTGACAGTTTAGTTCTGATTCAGTCTAAATAAGTGTACATGATGCTAAAAAAATTTTTTTATTAAATTTAAGATTTTCTTTAAAAGTTTGAAACCACTATAAAGCAGCTAAACAAGGCAGCCTGGAGAAGAATGACAAAGGACATTGGTAGAAGTGGAAAAAGATGACAGGATACAAAAACTTGTAAAACCTGGAAACTGTCTCCCTGGAAAAACAAGCAACAAACCAATCAAAGAAACAAACCCCAAACAAACAACAAAGCAAACAGCAGCAAAAATATAGGCAATCCAGTTCCAGACCGCAAGGAACATAGGAGTAACATCAGAAAGGAAAACAGAAGAGCAGCAAAAGGAAGAAAATCAAGTATAATGACAAATGTGGCATAGAATGGGACTGATGGCAATCAGCTACAATCTTTGTAAAGCTCCATGAAGCCTATGAGGCTCAAGTCACAAAAAGTAACTGGTCACAAATATTCATGGCCAAGCAGTTAAAAATAAGTAAACCCAAGGTACTAATCAGAAATATCAGTTAAATACACCTAACATGCTATGCCCCAAATAAAAGCTTTCCCAAATTACCCCCAAGCCCAAGGTTTTGAAAGTTGTAATCAAATATCAAAGATTATACTCTATCCTGGCAAAAAACTAGTTTTATATTTTAAAAACTGCAGAATAGAGGACTCTAACAGACAATAAGCAAAACATCTCCCTCCAAAACCCATGGTATTTGGGCCTTTCCAATACATGCCTCAAAGGCAGGATTAAAAACTTTAATTAGCTTTTCATGTGAGTACTGAACCAGCTGATCATATTCACCTTACTCCCCAAGTGCGTCAGAATCATCAGGGTACTATTTGCTCTCTGTAGAAGAGACCTTTATAGCGATTACCCACTAACAGCCAAATCACAAAAGCCTTGGTGTCAAGGTCTTCAAACAATGTAGGAAAGATAGAGTGTGTGCTCATTTGTTAAGCAGCACAGACCTCACAGTCTTGCACCCATCCGAACTCTGGAAAAGAGAAGACATCCATCCCTATAATCCATTTTCCTTTCTTTAGATGCGAAAAGAATGGACTTCATCTGTAATAACTAAAATGCTTACATTAAGAAATGTAATATTACTTACATTACAAACAGTTGTATACGCTATATTGGGATATATAACAGATGATCATAATAGAATAACCTTCAACACACTAAATACCAAACCAAGAATAAGCCTCCATATTTTATAAAAATCAGTGGAAGAGAAGGCCAAACAATGTGAAACTTCAAAACAGGGGTCAAACACAAATGCACGTAAGAAAATGGATTAAGTAGTGAAAAAGTGACTAGTGTTGTTAAAAAACACTGGTGTTATAAGTATTCTCTGGAATACACGTAAGGAGTCAATCTGGTTGCATTATAACGAAAAATGAACAAGTCAGTTTTATTAGTACTGTGATTCTACACACAATATTAATAATCTGCACTTTCACAAAGATAAAAGAAAACCAAGACAGTATTTCAATTTTACATTGCAGAATGCTTGTCGGCTCACAAGTTTAAACTTGAGATACCTCCTTTGCAACTCAAATCCTACCAGCATTTTGCAAGTAACATCTCTACCTTTCCCCATTAATGCCTCTGCTAAATAAACAAAAGAGTAAACATCCATATACTAGCAAACACTTATTAATTACATAATTAATTACATAAGTAATTACAGTATTACTTCTCAGTATAAAAACTAAAAACTACTCAATGGAGAATATTACCTTGCAGATGGATCACAACAAAGGGTACTTCAATGCATAGCAAAACTGCCCTATGTAATCACTTATTACATTACAGTGTAAGAATTCCAAAGCCAACCCAACTAAATCTACACCATTTTGAGAACATCCAAAAATTTTCAATTTTACTATGTCTAACTTTTAATTCAGAATTTAAGGTAAAACAAGATATAAAGATTAGACTGTCATTTTGCAACATAGGAATGAAGTTATAAAGTGACAAAATGAGCGTGGGGGAAAGATAAAAAGTTGTTTAGAACTTTCATGATTTTTTTTTTTTATTCCTTCATTTTAATCAAGGCAAGGAAAGATCAATCCAAGCATCTAACATAGCTGGAGTCTTATTTTCACACAATTCTATTCTGGATCTCAGAGAAAAGAGTAAAATCTTTAAGAGGAGTCTCAGTTCCACAGTGCCACAACCAAAGGATGTTTTCCTGCCTTCAATGACTGTTTTTGGCTCTTGGAAATTAATAGCTGTGTTTGACATAAGTCATGACAGTCATTTTCACAATGATTCTTATTAAATCCCATCTTTTCTCTCATTAAAACAAACTAGTAAATTCTGCTGAATACTTGCCTCACACAACCTCTATGCTCTTTAAATCTTAAGAATTCATCTGCCTCACTGTCAAAAGACAGTTTATATAGATATCAATTCCTACAGCACTTTCCCATCCTTTTTCTTACCTCAAAGTGTTAAGGATATTTTTTGTGTCAAAAAAAGGTAATAATTCGGCACATGGGCCGAACTCAAATTTGATCTATTTTGAAAGATTGTATGTAATCAAAAAAGGTGTCATTTTACCACCCAAAGCAGTATTTTTACTCTTGCATATACCTTAATTTCACATTCTTCCTTGAATTTAAGGGCTAATAACAATTCATAGCTGCTGAGAACACATTATTTTCTAAGTTAATGTTTAATAGTAAATATAAAGGTGATATTTCCACTTATAGATAAAGCTTTAGTTAAATAAAACTGCACTAAGTTGCACAGAGAGGTGTGAAAGAATGTGTCTTTGATCTTTCTTTAAATACCGATAATCACCACCACAAAACTCAGGCACATGCAGACAGAGAAAACACGTTTCTTCAGAACTCTGCAAATTGCAACACAAAACCAAATGCTTCTTGCCTACTAATTACTTCTTCTATGGTTTGGTAACAGCATTGCACAGAGGGATGGTACTTGTGGTACAGTAAATGAGTAGAAGAACATAAATCCAAGGATTATTTCACCCTACTTCTGTTTCACAAGCTACATTCACAGACACTCCTCAGTTAAAAACTTCCAAACTTTCCACAGGAAAATACAATGGTAATTAATACTCCTTTGTCATTATACAGTTTGTTTCATCAAGGAAGGAAATATAACTGACATTACAAACCACAAGAGACAAAGTCATAGTGATTCTTAATTTGGTTTGGTTTGTTTTTTCCCTCTCAATCAACTAAGCTGTCCTCTGAATGGATGGTGTGTCCAACTGACACTGATTCAATGGGGAAGATTACGAGAGGCCTCTGCATCATTTCAATGTGCTTGGGGAGGACCTAGAAGTTTGACTCGCAGCTTCCCACATCGCTGCTTCTGCTGCCTCCTAACAACAGGTTGAAGCCAGTCTCCTAGAAAGTGTTATTACTGCTTTGTAGAAGAGCATTAAAAAGAAAACCGAAGAGAAATAACTAGTGAAGACAGGCTGCTAAATGGAACTTATTCCATCCCCTTCTGTCTTTCCGAAAAAACACACATGCACGGTGTCATACGATTTTTCTCCTGCACAGAAACCACTGCAGATAGAAACACTAATGGGGGAAAAAAACTACTCTATAAGCAAAGGAGCAAAATGAACAGTTAGAAGCATAAGATCCTGGCAACAGGCAAAAGGCATAAGCCTCACCCTAAGAAAGCTTTCTATTTCCCTTTGAAAGCTGTGTTATACCTGTGTTTTCCACAGGCAGTGGTTCACTGAGCAGAGAATAAAGCCAATGAACCATCAGCTTCCAAAATTAACAGATTTTCCTTTAACAGATGTTAAGCACTAACCAAATCGGAACCATAATAAGCACTCTGTTCAGGCACAGCCAAAGACCTTACAGCTTCTGAGCAAGAACACTAAGGAGAACAATGGCACTTCAACAATTTTAAAAGAAACTCACTTAAAAAATATATCATTTTTTTTAAAGCTTAAAGTGTGCTCTAGCATAGAAATTGTATTACTAAACAAGTTTTTTGCCTTTGCACACATTCAAGTATGAACACAGTACAAAACACAGGAATATTTAATTTCTTGAAATAACACTGATTGGTTCCCTCTCTAATCATTTATAGTTCCTGAACACTTAATAAGTAATATCTTTTAATAGACTAGATCTTTTTATGTCGAATTAGAGTTAGCAGGGATGCTCTGTTTTTTAAACAGTCACAGACATTTAAATTGCTCTTGAAACAATAAGACTACATGTTTGCTGTATAAAACTGCAGGTTGCATATCTACCTCAAACTTGCCCAGGGAAACATTTTTTAGAGAAAGACAGACCCAGATTAATACTTACAGAGTTAGAAGGAAAGAGATGGTTAACAGTGACCAAGGTTTTCTATTGGAGCCTGCTGTCACTGATCACACTTAATATTCTGAGACTTCTGCCTGTGACACTGAGATTTTCTACACTGGTTCTCACTTAAGATAGGGCTTGCTCTATTTGTCCAAAAGGAGGACCAGAACAAAATGACCACTTCTGAGAGAACTGAAGGGACAAGGAAAAAGGAGAAGCACTTCTACATTTTTTTTTAAAAAGCAACTTTTAAAATTAAAATTTCAGAACAACTGTATCAAGACACATAGAAATTACATTTAAAGGTCCAGTGGTAAGGCAAGTGATGTACCATATGTTCAACATTAACTGATGATCTACACATAGGTAACTTCTAACTCAAGAGAAGAAAATTATTTCATCTGTTTACAGTTATCTTGGAAATGGTATCAGAATACACTATTTACTCCTTCCTGTAAGAGTTACCTCTTAATGGGAAACTTCGCAACAAGCCATCCTTTGCAGATGTCCTTTTAGCTAATAAGTTTCTGATAATTAATTCATTAGCCAACATCACTGACTGTAGATAAGGTTTATTTCCTACTTCAATTCACAAGGAATTAGATGCAGCTACATAAAATAGTAAATATAATTGAAGAAACCATCTATCCACAACAATACAGGTAAATATACAAGGCTGAGAAAATCTTTATATGAGCATTACGTATCATATTCAGCTTCCCTCATGAATCATCCTACACAATTAACTTTACTTTTTCCTAGGTGGGTAAGTTCTTGCTCCTTGGGGAAAAAAACAGCACAAATCATTAGAAAACACATATTACATCACCCTTCCTGTTTGACTGTGACTTGTCAGGAAGCCAAAACCCAATTTATTTCCAGAAGGTGAACAAGAACTGCAATAAAGCACCCTGATGACTCTGTTTAATCTCTACTCTCCTCTGAACTGCTGTGATCCCGTGTGTTCTTTGCCCTCCCTGCCTCTTACAACACTTCGGCTTCCCATCAATTTTCTTATCTATTTTCCCCAACTTTTCCCCCTTTCAGCAGTGTTGTCTACTAACCAGCACTTATCTGACATAATACATCGAACCACTTTCCCTCAATTTAGTCTCCTTCATATTGGATAATTCATTTCATCTACAGGTAGCTCAATCTCAACACAATTCAAAGTATGTTTATATTTTGCCTTCAAACTCTTGTCCTACTTGTATCTACTACTCTTGTCCCATTTTTCTGACTGCTGTGAGCAGTTGCTGACCAAGATTTCCATCATTCAGGCACACCTTGCCCTTTCCATATTGCCCTGAATATTTTTTTCTCCCCTTACAAACATAGACAGACAATGTCCATTTTTTCCTTACTTAACTGTATTGCAATATTGCCTAGAAATCTAAGTCTAACACACTTAACTGTGACCACAATAAAGAAACTGTCCCCTGTAACTTGAGGTTGGCAAGGAAATACAAAAACTCCCACAGACAGACACAAAGATAGCACTGCTGACTAATATGGTCAGCGGTCTTGGAACATCACCTATGTGTTGTCAAAATTCTTGCAGAAATCCCCATGAGAAATTCAGGAAGAAAAAGAAATGAAAAAATGCTAATTTTCCAGTGCACATAGAATTATTTTTTGAACAGAATGGGCAGTTCAGGATAAAGGTCAAGAGATACTTGCTGCATCGTTCATTGCATGTGCAGGAACAGCTGCCATTGAGAACCAAACAACCCAGCAGAAAACAGAAGTGTATGATACAAAGACAAGCAATCTATTTTTCATGAACTAGGGAAGAAAGAGATACTGAACATCCATTTATATTAAGAATGCAAACATTACATTTATATCTTTGCAGATCATTCTGGAAGCATATAAAAGTAGTCAGAGAAAAGGAATGCTGCAGTAACTGAAAAATTAGATGATGAAAACCTCTAGAGCTCTAGCTGTAGGGACAAGTAAGGAGCACATAAATTACTTAAGAGTTGCTATGAAACAAGAATCCAAAAGATTTAGATAAAGATCTCATTAGGGCCTTTCAATCACATCTATTCAGAAATAGCACCCAGATTATAGGCCCAAGTGATGATCAGAAAGCTGATACTGTCCACATAACCGGAAGAGAGGTAGGGCAGATGGCTTTAGGCCCAGTTCTGTTGGAACTAATCAAAGATGTGTCAGGGATAGACATATTTTAGCCAGACCAGAAAACAAGCCTGGACTAGAAAGGTTTTTGTACAAACATGGCAGCAGATGGTTCTGTCTGTGAACAAGAAAATGTTTGGTAAAGTTGTAGTAGGGAGAGACAGCAATCAAAAAAACAGAGTTAAAGAGTCATCTAAAGACAGTGCAATAAAGACACTGCAGAAGAAACAAGAGAAAACATCCCAGCATCCCTGAAGGACAGACCACCTCAAATCCATTATCACCCCAAAGCTGTAATTTATTGCCATGTCTTATCCCAGATCTACACGCAGTAGTGAGATACACACATTTATCTCATTTAGATGTTAGTGACAAGTGTGTTATTTAGTGAACGTTGGACATAGATAGATGAGGTAGTTGAAGATGACATTTCTCTCAAAGATTTACAAACACATGAGCATGTACAGAAGGAAGAAGTTTTAAGCCTTCTTCAGTTGCTACTAGCAGGACAAAAACATAATAAAAACTGACACCTGATAAAACAAAATTGCATTTTCACCTTCAAGTAAACAAGACAGTACTTGTATTAGCACAGCAGAAGACATTCTCTTAAGTATAAATTAAGAAGTTTCAAAGGAGAGATTAAATATATTCACAGACTTTCAGCCTTTTTAAAAAGCCAAGCATTAAAAAAAAAAAAAAAATTTAAAGAGCTTCCAAGAGAAGTAACTACATATGGAATGAAACACAAAAAGACAGCATCCCTGTCAAGGTGGGTTTCCAGAAATAAAATATGGCAAACCATCTGGATACAAGAGGGAAGTCTTCCAGATTCAATCTCAATGTAAATCAATTAACTTTAATACTCTCTGCCATGCCTGTATTTGTGTTCTTTAAATAACTTCTGGTTTCTACTTGAAATGTTAGAGTGTGTTTTTGAATTCAACATTAACCTAGATTTAATTAAAGATTTTTTCAAAGTAACTTAACAACAAAACAGTCATTCAACCTAAGGATTTGGCCCATTGATAAAGCATCTTGAATTCCCAGCATTTTCTGCTGGCTGTCCAACAACGATAAAATATATACCCTCACAGAAGTTGCAAGGTGGTTTGGTTCACCACGGGTCAGGGAACGAAGGAAGCTCTTTTACTAACAGTTATGACTAGAAGACTTCTCTGGCAAGCAACAAGATAGAGGAAAGTAAACCTGAACACTGAAGATGTGCAGCAAGTTTATGAACGGGTCAAAAAGTTTCATACAGATGAATGCAAGAACAAAAATACCCCTTAATGCCATCAGTTATTCTTACAGTAATTTCTTCTTTAATTCAAAACCTCTCCTGTTCCAACTTATCAACATTGTCCTTCATTCTCCCACCTTTTTACCTAAGTAAAGAGACTGGCTCCATCTTTTAGATAACTTCCTTTTAAGTACTAGCATGCTGGTGTTAAGTCTCCCCCCAAAGGTAGCTCTGCTCCAGGTGGAAGAAATCTGGTTCCCTCAGCCTCTCCTCACAGGAGAAGTGCTCCAGCCTAGACCATCTCAGTGGCCTCTACTGAACACGCTGCAGCTGATCAATACATTTCCTCTTCCAGTGTGGTACAGGAAAAACCATCTAAAGCTGGACTCCATATTCCTGATGCAGTCTAATGAGTGCCAAACAAAGGGGAACAATCACTTCCCTTAATTCCCTGGCTTACACTCCTCCTGGCATCACTTGGGATGCTGTTAGCCTTCACTCCTGCCAAGACACACAGGTGGCTCACATCTGGCCCACAGTACTCCCCAGCCAGTCAGTCCACAGCATGTACCACTTCTGGAGGCTTGTCCACCCCAGGTGCAAAAGACATCCGTTCTTGATGAATTTTATGAAGTGCCTGCTGGGCCATTCCCCACCCTGCCCAGGTTCCTCTGAACAGCAGCCTGCCCTCAAGCAGGTCAACTGCACCTGCGGTTTGGTGTTCACAAACTTAATGAGTCCCTCTCCTCTTCCAGGTCACTGATAAAGACATTAAACAATCTAGGTCCTAACAACAGATCCCTGTGGGGCTGCTTGGAACCACCCTGCAGGTAGAAAACCAAACATTAAGCACTATCTCTTAAGCTTAATGATCCAACCATGAGTTCCCTGTTTAACCAAGCCAGTCTACTGCCATATCTACTCCTTTTCACAGTTATTGGGATGGACTATCCCCTGTGCTTAGAGGAAATAGAACTTGTAAAAAGCCCTGATAAAGAAAGCTCAAAATAGGGAAGCTTCAGCAGTTTGGCATGTGGCATGACACTGTAGGCTACAGATCCTACAGTGCTGGCTGGAAACTGTATCTCCACCATTATCTAATTTAAAAAAAAAAAATAAAAAAATCCCTCTGTTTCTTCTCCTACCATTTGTCTGTGTACATTACACCTGAATTAACATAGCCTTTCCCACCACCAGACTAGGGGGTTTAGGACTTTTAGGCCAAGGAAAAGTCCAGGGAAGTAAAGCACGTCTTATCAGAGTGTTTTCAATAGTTGGTATATAAACCTACTTTAAAATTATTTCTCATTTTACTCATAATCCTCTCTTGGCACTGAGAATTAAATGTAAATTTAATAAAACAATCTTTGGATCTGTTTAGAAAGACAAACATATTTCAGGGAATAAATACGTGCTCAGGAAGTCATTTGGGATTTGAAGGTATTTTTTGTGCTTTTTTTATTATTTCTTCCTATGACTACTGAGATTATGAAAAGGTCATTTTTAAAATTCATTAAAACAGCATGAACTTTTCTCTTCATGACTTATATTTGAAGGGAGAAAAAAAAAGTGTCATTTTCATTAAAATTGAGATCTTCTGAAGCTTCACTTCCCTAGAATATTACCCAAACTCTTTACTGAGTCTACAAAGCCCTACAGGTGGTTTGGGTGTTTTCTTATGTCATAATTTTATTTCCAGTATTGAAACTGTTTCTTTGAGTGATAGGCATAGATATTTTTTCCCCTGTAAATCTTCAAGTATCAGAAGAGCCACCAGGTATAAGCATTCACACTCCCTTGATATGTAAACACTATAAGCATGCTTTTCTTCATGGACTCATTGCCTATTTACACTTGGTATTAAAACGAGATAGCAAAACCAACATGCACAAGCAGTCATAAATTAAAGAATATTATCTAAAAATACTTCACATCATCTAAAATACTGACAATCTCACAATGTGCTGTGAGAATGACACTGCCTGATAATATGCAGATGGAAGTACTGTACATTTGACATTACATTAACTGTATGGGATGAGCACAGGTCCCAATAGCCTCATAGAATTAAACTAAGAATGCTAGTTGTGTTTTATTACACTTCAGAAAACTGAAGGGTTTTTTTGTAAATAAAGCCAGGGGAACAAATATTCAAATAGAAGAGTCTTTGTTATATACAAATAGCATGGTATAGCGACAGAGTGGACATCCAAGTGGAGCATCCACAGTGAAGCACACATCAAGCGTTTGTCCAGCCAGTGACAAGATCACTGACTGATGCCCCTTTCATCTTCCATAACAAAAGCAAATAGTAGTAGTCTGTTCCAGAAGATCTTCCTCCTTCCCAGCAACTAGTACCACATTCCACCAGGATGCGTATTTCAGAGATGAGAACCTGCCATGTAGTGTTGTAGAGAAAAACTTAAAACACAATTTGCACCTTTTTCCATGTCTCTTAGTATCACTGACACCACTCAGATCAAGACATTCTGATGGTGTCTTTTCTCCCTCTTTGTTTCTTTCAGTAGCCTGAATGCTTGAAATAATGCTAAAACAAACATCCCCCCCCAAAAAAAAACCCTAACACATTAAACTGAGTATATGAATGAACAAAAAGCAAGAAACAAAGGGTTAACTTCTGACCCAAAAAGATGGAAGGGAAAACATAACATTGGGCATACATTTTTAAAATACTTTTTCCTGTTACAAACAACAACAACAACAAAGAGAATTAACTTTTCTTCATTTATTGCTTTTGTTTACAAAACTCTTATCAACTTTGGTATTAAAACGAGATAGCAAAACCAACATGCTCCTCTTATCAACTGCTCCTCTCCAAAGCTTCACACATACAAGAGCCTGTTTTGTATTTGGGGAGAATTCTTTTCTTTGCTCCTATTTCGCTATCTATTTTTAATTGAAGTGCCTTGCTGTTTTTAAGTTCCTCTTTATGTAAAAGCATAAATTTACTTTCTATTTCCTACTCTCATCTAAATAACTGAGTTAGACAATTTTATTTTGATATTTCATCTAAGCCCATTTTTCAATAAAAATCCATAGATGGAATGGCTGTGATTGTACAGACGAGGGTAGATACCCTAATGAAGAGAAATCGGGAACGCAGAATGACAAGTCATTTTGAAAAAATCCTCACAACTCCCAGGTACAGGCAAACTCCCTATCTCCTACAAATTTCAAATCAATCATAGACGTTAAAATACAATGAATTCTGATGTAGCTTGGTTGCAAGTTCTTACTTGAAGAGCTAAACTAACTAATAGCATTTTGTACCATCTTGCAGTTCACAAGCTGCAGCAAGGGCAGCTCCCACTGCACATGCAGGTAAACCCTCCCAGTGAAGGTAGTTTAAGCTCTGGCACAGAGAGCTCTGTTTAAACTCTGTCCTTGAAAGACAGCAGAACTGGCATCTTTGGACAAAGTCAGAACTAAAGTAGACAAGACTTAAGCAACGTGATCTAAGTCTGAGGTTGGCCCTGCTTTGAGTCACCATCACAGCCAGATCTGCTTTGGGCTACAAAACCTTCACAAGCTTCTTGAATCACAGAATTGTCCAGGCCAGAAGGGACCTCGAAAAGTCATCTAGCCCGACGCCCCCTGCAGTCAGCAGGGACACCCTCAACTAGACCAGCTTGCCCAGGATCTCATCGAGCCTCATCCTGTATATCTCCAGGGAAGGGGCCTCAACAACCTCCCTGGGAAACCTGTTCCAGTGTTCCATCACCCTCATAGTAAAGAGCTTTTTCCTAATATCCAATCTAAATCTGCCCTTTCCCAACTTGAAGCCATTGCCCCTAGTCCTATCACTGCAAGCCTCTGTAAACAGAATCTCCCCAGGCTTCCTGTAGGCCCCCCTCAGGTACTGGAAGGCCCTGGTCTCCCCAGAGCCTCCTCTTCTCCAGGCTGAACAACCCCAGCTCCCTCAGCCTGTCCTCATAGCACAGGTGCTCCAACCCCCTTATTATTTTAGTGGCCCTCCTCTGGAGCTGCTCCATCCTATATTGAGGGCTACAGACCTGTACACAGCACTCCAAGTGAGGTCTCAGAGCAAAGTGACAGAATCTGCTGGCAACACTTCTTTAGACACATCCCAGGATGCGACTGGCCTTCTGGGCTGCAAGTGCACACTGCCTGCTCATGTTCTAACCTTAAACTACACAATCTATAAATATAGATTTTCTTCCATTTGAATACCATTTGTATTAAACACATTCCATATATCAAGGCATGACTAAACTGAGTGGAGCTTCAAAGACCATGTTTGGCAGCTAGCCCCACCAACAGGTTTAAGCCCAACTAATACATACTGAAAACAATACTTACTATGGGTATAGAATTACATCTCTCTATTCACAAATTTTCTATGAGACTCACAAGATTTTAAAAAGGAAAAATCTTTTAATCTACCTTAACAATTTATACAATTATCTCATTACTACCACTGATAGCTGAAGGGCTAAACAAAAAACATTTTATAGGAATAGGTGAACACTTCCAATGCCTCCCACACACAAGCATATTATACCTTTATTAAAACTCATGTCCTCTGTCAGGCCAAAGGATTTTTTATTGCTATAGATTTCTTACTGTTCCTCTGATTTACTCCTTCCCACTCCACTCCCCCTCAAAGCAGCCTTAGTAGTGAGATTAATTTCTGATAAATATAGCACCAGGAATGTGAGAAAGGAGCGAGAAAATACTACACCAAAAAGGTATTAAAGTGAAAGAAACAGATTTCCTTAATTCTCCTCTTGGTTATTCAATCCCCTCTCAAGTTTACAACAGCAGTAAGTGTTTAAAATTAAGGCTATTTAATATTCATGTGCCTTTTACAATTAATATTCAATTCACAAAATAATAAAAAATTATGAGTGCTTCCATTTTGCCTTACAAGCATCTAATCCTTTAAGCTAATGTTCATTGTTATGATCCTCCTTGCAGATTGGTATTGTCTCAGTAAATTGGTGGTTACATAAATGTAAGCACACTTGGATCTCTAACATTCGGTTTGCTTGACGTTTCATAAAGAGAGTGCATTTTCCATTAAAGGGATGCTCCCACCTTCTCCCCTTTTCCAGGGTCAGATCTAGCAAACCTAGTATCATCAGATGAGTGGTTTTAGGCTGGATGTATGGAAAAGCTCTGGGGAAATTTCTGGGAGTACTCCAATAAATCACTCAGTGGCCAATTCCTCTTTCAGCTGCATAACCACCAATCAAATCCTACTGTAAGGACATGATGGAAACATGGCCAGTGGAGGGCAAGTGTTACCTGGCTAGTCATATATAGACATAATGACTGCATGGGAAAGCAGAGGGATAAATTGAATTACCAAAACAGAGCTTATAGCACAATTTGGTCCGCTGGTTTGTCAAAACATTTGAATGAAGGCATTAAATGCTTGGTTTGGCTGTCCAGGAACACAGATAAATGGACTGTCTTGCAACCACCTTATATACCCTGGTTTTAGCTACAAAGCTTCTAGTGAGACTTTGAAGACAAGGGCTGGGGCAAAGGAGATTTTAAAAGCATAGATTTGAGGTCCTTGATCTTCCTAGAATAAGCCTCTGCTGAGCTGGGCCAATAAAGTTAAGCCAAAGCAAACCACATACAAACAGCAGAGACTGGATGCAATTAATTCTCAAGTTCAGTTTATCCAACTGACACATGCATGTAAGAAAAGCAAGCATTTCAAATATTTTGATACCATAGCTTGATTAGTAGCACAGATGTCCTCCATACAATAGCGACAAATTCTTGTTCCCATTTTATATGCTTATCTACACTCCAGAGACATAGCAAAATGCTAGTCCATCAAGCTGCACCAAAACAGAGTGCTGCTGTTCTGAGAAGAACAGAAAGCAAAGCTGGACAAAAGGAGAATATAGGGGGGTATTCATACACAACACTGAATTCAGAGGTCTCATACTTTTAAGTGGTGCAGACACCTTTAGCTAACTGTGATGAAGAATAAACAAACAAGGATTTCCACGTGAAGCGAAGCCAAATCCTTTCCCAACCCAACAGTCTCAACCTGACAGAACATAGGGAGCCAACGAAAGGAGCTCTGCCATTCCAAGTGCGAGTGATCAGACACATACACACAATGTATTTCATGGGAATCCAAATCAGAGAAAAAAAAAATAGTGCATTGCCTCAGATAGCTTCTTCAACTGACTTCTTATAGATTTATTTGTGAATTCTTTTACAAATTTAAAAAAGCAAAACTCCCGTGAAAGTTGGAAAATTAATTTGTAAAACTACATGTCAGAGTTAAAGCCAGCCCTAAACTGTAGTCAGTGAAGATCTGGTTTCTAATTCTGAACCATTTTCTGCTATTTTTTTTTTCTGAATACAGATTGTTTTGCTACAAACTGGAAGGCAGAATAGAATGATTAACTGACCTGCAACAATTTTCTTTCCAGACTTTTGTAAATATATTTTTTTTCCTTCTCTCATCAGCCCTTCTATAAATTATAATTAAGCATAAGAACAACATTAACACTAAAATCTGACAGTCATCCTGACATCATTATTGAACAGGTCTTATTTATCATGAAGGCAACATTTGAAAAGGGCAAATGATTTCAGTAAATTCTACTGGTCTGTATTACCACCTGGAAACACTTGTCTAAAAGAAAATAATGTTACAAAAAGCTGTATCATCTCACAGGCTCAGATAAAGAAAGGAGAGTGCCAGACAGATTAACTAAATGCCTCTTGGGCTAGATGTCAATAGGATTAGAAAGGACTTTGGGTTGTCGCTAGCAAATACATTCACATGTCTCACAGAGGGTTCGGTGAGAAGGCACATGTCTTGTCCTGTGGAGCAGCTCCAGACCCAAGTGGGAGGAGATGAAAGCACAGACTTGAGGAGTGCAACAGGGGAAAGGTTTCAAATACATTCCTCAGCCAGAGACTAAATATAAGGAAGTGTCAGACAAGCTAACAGAGCCACAGATCAAAATGAAAAGCTTTTTTGTCAACTCACAGAAAGCCTACTGTGTTATTCTTAAATGCACGCCTCCATCCAGGCAACAGTGCAAAATGGACAGCTGGCTAAACCCATCCAGAAAAAAAAAAAAAGCTTCTGGTGAATTTAACAGATGGTGGCACAGGTTATAAAATTGGTCTTTGCTTCAGTCTCTGAATAAAAAATTTTTAATGTAACTGAGATACAGTATTTAAATAGCCTTAGAATATTTCTCAAAACAAAACTAAACACTTATTGCAGCACATGCACTTATGTCTAAAACAAGTACCATGTTTCTATAGATTATATCCTAGTCTGCATTACTACTAAGAAAAAATCTCCACAGTCAAAAAACTTAGTTTTAGGGTTACTTTCTTGTACCTCAAGCAAAAATTTAGAGGCCTGCCAAGCAAAAAAAAGCTAGAGGATGCCTGAACATTATGTTGCTTGTTAGAAACAAAACTAGACAATCCAAACCAACCATACAAAAAAAAAAATCCAACTAAAAACCAACCAGCTACCAAAATCCCTTCCTCACATATATATATCCACCAAGCTGCCTTTATATACACTCCTTTGGCAGGCAATGCCATGCTATCACACCCAAATTTCCACAGAGAAAAGAGTAATTCCATCATCTTTGTTTTCCATCACAGGGGTTGGGGGAAAGGGGATTTGTTTGTTTTAAATAAATATATTTCCCTTCTACTACTTCATAAAACAAAGTCTTAACCTTCTTACATGACGTTGGGAAAAGTGAAGGTATCTTCTCAGACAAATCCCCCTCAGTGTTAGGGATTTTTCTTAAACTTGCAAATAAGGGTCCATCCTCCTGTGGTCACAGGACCATATGAGGTCCTGTGGCCTGTTAACCAGCAGGTTCAATGACACATAAATCAAGCTCAATGTAGGGTCAAGCTACTATTAGGAGTAGCACAGCCCCATATTCACCAATTTAAAAGCAAAGCAAAGCCCAGGACATAACTGCAATTTTTCATTCTAATATAAAAAAATTATCTGTAATATTTGTATGTTTTAATATTAAATTTGCTCATTTACAGAGACTTGACCACTACTGAAAAAGACATGGGAACATCACTAGACTTACAAAATCCAAATACCTATCATTACAGGTTAGGCAGACAATTCTCCCAACATATGTATTATGGTGATGCTACAAACATGCATGATACTTACTTTAGAGCCAGCATGAGTTAGGTAGGCTGACCTTCTCTCTAGCACAGAATCACAGAATCACCTAGGTTGGAAGGGACCTTTTAAGATCATCTAGTCAACACATTACATTGGCTGAAAGTTTCTATTCCCGCAAAAATTAAACCCTAAAATTTAACACTGAATAGAATACTTTGCACATTCTATTCATAGATATGTAGCTATTAATCTAAAAATAATTGATTAACCAGTCTTCAAAGAGGAGGAAAGAAAAATTAACAAAGACATACACGTGCACAGCTTTGGCAATATAATGCTTTCTACAGCACAGAAACCCAGAACTAGGTCACAGCTTTATCCTACAGATCATTTTCAGCTTAGTTTGAACAATAAAAGACTTTTGAATAAACTGCCTGCATTCAACAATCATGATACGCTCATCCACAAATAGAAGCTGTATTATAAAGTGTAACAGCCCATGTATCCACAGCAGAAAATGGGAGTTGAACAAATATACTTGTGGGGTGCTAGTTCTTTGCTTATCTTTATACTTAAAAATGATTTCTTTTTAAAAGTAGTAACACTTCAGGTCAAGCGTTATTTTCAGGGTTTATGATTTAACAGTTCTACTTTAAGTTTTTGTCTGATCTCTAAGTAATGAAATCTAGCTATCCAGAAGATCTGTGCTAGAAGCACAGATGCGAAGATTAATCTTGTCAAAGCAATGAAGACTATATTTAGCTATTTATCTATTTATGCAGTTACCGTATAAAGATTCCTCTACAAGAAATTCCTCAAAATAGGAAGCGTTTAAGCAAAATAAGATGTAGCCTTTAAGTATGCAGAGACAAAATATGTTTCGTTTCAAGACAGTCATGAAGTGGCTTCGATACTGTTTCTCTTTTACAAATACTACAACAATTAATGCTGGAAAAGTTTCACTTATGTTCATTATACTTCTACCTTAACTTCAAAAAAAAAATTAACAAGCAAAAAAACACAACAAACCACCACACACACACAAAACTAGTGTTTCCAAACTTAAACTGAGTCAAAACAAAAGTGCTAATACGAAACAGCATAAAGGCTTCATTCAATCGTTAATTCAGCCTTTAGCAATACACAAGTATCAAAAGCTGCTCTCCAAAATATAAATGTAAAATGCATTTATCAAAATACAGGTACAACATTTACTCCAGTATACAACAGGAAACCTTCCTAAGGCAATGATAACAAGCTTCCCTGCGTTCATACCATATATAATGCCAAAAAGTCTTCATTATTTAATTATGTAAGCATAAATTTTCAACCCACTCATATTCACTTCTGCTCTGAGGATATGAAATAACTTGCAAACATTTCAGGCCTAATGTCAAGAGACGCCTGTCAAACTTCAAGTATAAAGTCTTTCTTTTAATCTAACACCAAAAAAAACCCTCATATCTGACTTTTTGGCAAGACTGCTTATAAAAAATTCAGTATCATTAAAACAACACAGCATTTGTATAGACAGTATTCTTTCTTCCCTGCTCCACAAGTGTGTGTGATCACACACTTTGGCACAAAAACCATACCACGTTTCTGCTGTGATGGTTAGAATAGACCATTTGAGCCCAATTTTATAAAATGAACTACAAAGAGGATGGATAATGCACTTTCACAGAATTGTACAGAATCACAGAATGATATGGGGTTGGAAGAGAGCTCTGGAGATTTAGTCCAATCCCCCTGCCAAAGCACATCCACCTAACGCAGGTTGCAGAGGAACGTGTCCAGGTGGGTTTTGAATGTTTCCAGATAAGGAGACTCCACTACCTCTCTGGGCAGCCTGTAGGACTTTCAAGGACTTCAGACAATTTTCAAAATTAACCCAGACACGTAGAATTTTTCATTTGTTTAGTAACTTGAATTACTATTAAATTTACTGTGATAATGTGTATAAACCTCCATTTTCTTCTTTATAACAGGTTGTGTGCAGCATCTTAGACTGGACCACACTTGGCAAAGAGATCTGCAATCACATTGTATCTATTTCACCACAACTAGTAGAAGTATATCTACAACTATTCAAATTTCTATATCGCTGTAAATGGGAGAAGATCTGCTAAACTAACAGGAAAGAAACATTTCAAAAAAGTATTTTGAAATATTTGGAAAATTCTTTCTACTACAGCATTCACAACTGCAGATGTGGAAGTTTTCTATAGGAAATAAAGTTGGTAGCACTGTGATTTACTGTAAAAGAAAGCATTTAATGATTTTGAAGTACTATTTAATGAATTTAAGCTAGGAAAGATAAGCTACCAAAAAACAATATGAAAAAATGTTGCAAGTTTTAGAAAGGCCCTACAGCTCGAAAGAATTACCTAAACATATACATTTAGTGATAATTTTGGTCATGGTGAAGTGCTCCCCCCATGCACTGCAGCTGCTCTTCCCAAAGAGCATGGGTCCCCCGTACCTCATGTATCACTGCCCTCTGCTCTCTCTGGCCATCCTGGACACATTGCCATGTGTGAACTGGCACTAAATGCCACGTTAGGCAACTGAATCAAGTCTTTGAAGGCGTATTGTTTTAGATTCTACATTTGGGAACATAAGATTTACTTTTGCCAGAAGGTGAGATAATGTTTACACAGACACATCTCAATCATTTTTTCCACCCAGCAAAGTAACAGATGCTGCTTTTCTATCTCCATTTAGCACCAATGCTGAAAATACAAATATTAACGCACGGACTTGGATATGTTTGTGTCTGGCAGGCAGAGAAAGGGTGAGGATGTTCTTCATCAGAATCCTGTTATCATCTGACACATTAAAAGCTTCATTAAATGGAATTTAATCACTAAGAGTACAAACCTATCCATGGTAAGAGAAAATTATGACGACTCCTTGACTGTTTCTTGCTGTCCCTCCTGCTTGTAGAGCAAATTACTGGCCATAAGCAAGCCTGAAGGCTTTGACACAGCTCTGTTCAGTGCCTGTACCTTTGTCACTAGATGGTTGTGTAATCATGATTTGGCTTCTCTCTGCACTCCTTTCAGCTGCTACCACCACCCATCCTACAAAATACTACAGCAGTCCAAAATGCCTACAACAGGAACTGAATGCCATCTTTTCCAGCAACCGAGAAAGAACTGCTTTGAAACAATTCAAAAGATTTCTCTTCCCTCTCCCAAGAGCTCCACAGACACTCCAGGGTTAGCCAGAACAGCTTCAAATACAGCACCACAAACTAACTGTTGGCTTTACCCCAAAGTTAAAGACAGAACAAAAATACAAGACTATTATACTTTAAAATTATGAATAAGTGATATTTTTTTTTTTTAGGAAACTTCAAATTCCCACAAAAAAGAGCTATGGTTCTTCCTGAAAAACTGTATCCCATTTTTTGGAACATGTTGCAACCTGATTTTACAAGAAACACTATGATGTGACACAAAAGACTGCAAAAAACGCTGTGTTTATTCAAATATCATTCTCTATCTTTCATCCCCTGCAAAACAATGTCTAGTAAAAGAAAAACAAAACTTCAAAACTGTACTAATAGAGGCACGAACTACATCAGCTTTCTTCCCTTCTTCATTGCTATATGCTAAGAATTACAGACCTATGCCTCTATCTCTATATGCTAAGAAATACAAGATAAAACAAAAAAGTTGTGGTTTTTTTTTTCCAGAAGATAATCACAATGGGGAATAAAATCATCTCCTAACCACATGTTCATTATAAATAAAACTTATAACCTAGGACACTTATTGAAGCATCAAAGTCAGGACAGATACACAGCAACAGAACCAACTATACCTTCACTCTACCTTATCTGGCATTAGTCAGCACCCTGAATTATTCACTTCAGTGCTTACCTTTTCTTTTTCAAGCTGAGTTTGATATTTACCAAGCAGCGCATTTGCAGATAAAGGCACTGACTGGTAATCATTCTGTGCTCCATGGATAAGGCAAACTTGCTTTCCTACATTTCATTTTCTTAAAAAAGAATAAAAAATACAGAATTTGAAGGAGATAATGCAAGAATAAAACTAAATCCCCATGTCCTTGAACATTAGAAACTCCTGTGGATTTGTTTTCTTCTCTTGAGACTGCTTCAGATTTCAACTGATAGTGTGCTATTTGAAAAGTAGGAACATGAAAATTGACAGCTACATTAAGGCAATATTTGATAATAAAAGGCTCAGAATTTCACTGTCTTTGAAAGATCAACAAAAACACCAGCAAAATCATGTGATTCTCAATCAACAATAAGAGTTGAAAGAAATACTAGCATAGTCTTACAACAATGCTGCTACAAAAGCCAGCTTCCCTTAAAGCATTAGCCTCAAAACTTGCTTTTTACAACTTGTTAAACAAAATGGTTACAATCTTTCTCCAAATGTTCTAGGGAGCATCTAGCAGTGGATAATTATTTTATTGACTTTTGCATTATTTTAATTAATTCACTGTCCACAAGTAGTCCTCTGGAATAAAACCTTCACATCAGCAAAGAGCATACTAGCTTAACCAAAACGTTGTTACAGTCACGCAACATGACTACTCTGAACAACCAAGACCGACAAGATGCTGAAGATGTACCACACCAGAGCCAGTCAGAGAAATTTCAACAAAATTTGACATACAACGTCATTAAAACAAACCAACAACAACAAAAGAAACCCAACAAAACCCACAAACAATACAATCTTGATCTTGTTTGATTTTTGTTTCTAACACACTGCAGTTCAAACTGTAAGCCTCCATTCCCTGAGACTCTGCTGCAGAGTTATCTAATATAGAGTATTCTTAAGTGAAATTACATTCCACAATACCCAGTTTTTTATAAATAATAACCTCTTCTCTCACAGATCTTCCAAAAATAAATTGACTTTTATTAACAACTTGTTCAAGAGACAAGTAGGCACAGGAAGGCTCAAAATCAATTAAGACTTATCTTCCGAGGAAAGTTTGACCAGTACAGGAAGGCAAAGCACCAATTCAGTCTCTGAGCAATGAAGAGGTGCTGAGTAAGGACGGGGAAAAGTACACGGTTCTGGAAGAGAGAAAATTATGCATTTATACCACAGAACAGATAAATGTTGAGCAGTCATGTATGGTACTGACTGTTTTTGTACTTCATTTTACAAGTGGAATTATTAATGTGAGCTTTCCATGTACAACAAATAGCACTATGGTACATACTCCATACTCTCAGTGGCAAAAAATACAACTGTATCTGCTGTATACAAACTGTATCTGCTTAAAAGCCACAAATCTCTATTGAAAAAGACAACCTCATCTTAGAAGTGCAGGCTCTTTATAGCAATTTGTAGTCAATTCACGGCAAGCTATAACTGCACCTCTAGAGTTCATCACCAGCAAAACTTTGCAGATTCCCCAATAAAAGTCTTTCCAAGTCCTACTTGCTTCCCACTTACAGTAAGCACAAGGAGTGTGTACACTAGCATCATCAAGTGCCAGCATCAGATTGCGGGAACTAAAAGTATTCTGCACCTGCACTGCAGCCCTCTATCAGGATTTCCCTGGCTACCCCCAAAGCAGAATAAATGGGAATGCAGGGCCCATTTTCATTCACATAAACAGCGGCACATAGGAGAAAGTAAAAAAGTCCCATCACCCAAGGGGTGGTGAATGATGACAGTTCATGCAAAAATGCATGCTTCAACCCTTCTTTTTACATTGAATTTGAAAAAAAAAAGAAAAAATCAGAGATCCCTGCTACTGAAGAAGCATTAGAACCCATCAATGGGCTCCTCTGCTACCCTATTCCAAGCACCTACACTCTTCCCCTGAACCACCTTCTACAGGACTCACTTCTTGGTAAGAAGAATGAATTCAAAGGCAACTATCTCCAAGCTAAAACAATGTTGGAAATGCCCACTGCCACCTTCACTTGAGCCCTCATCACAACCCCATTTCCTGTTTACCTGGCATTCCACCTACTACAGTGCATATTTTAAACTTCCAAATAATTTTAAACGTGTAATTTGGAAAAAAATATAATTATCCATTTCCAGATTTACATGAAATCCTGATTTGTATGAAACTATACTGGCCAGAGGCAATAAGCAGACAGAAATCAGACTAGTTGCAGTTTCTCTTTAATAACAGCTTCTGGTCATCTTGCCATTAGTTACAGAAACAAGATCCTCAAGACAAAGTCAAATTTCTCAGTAACAAGCTGTTCTCTTGGTGCCAGATCTGACATATTGTACGTTAAAACCCCAGTCTTGTGTCTAGACAACTAGAAATACTCACTAGCATCTTTTTAATTTAAGGTTTGAGATAAAAGCTTCCCTTCCTTTGTACTTGAGCTTGAAGTGAACTAGCATACAGCTGACACTCACATAAAATACTTCCTACATCTTTAAATTACAAACATGGTCTTTAAAATAGCTTTTCCTGGAAATTCGCAGCACGAAACATATACACTTGGTTCAAAATCTTTCAAAATTCAAGTCATACAATACCTATACATTTTTATGGCCAAAAGTAACGTCAGACAAACCCCACCCTACAAACATGAAGTTCCTTTCAAAATATACAGCCAAACTAAAATGACTCCAAGAAACACTACCATGACCTTTGTGTAACAGGGAAAGCAATGCATCTCCTTAGACGTTCACAAGAACAGCTAAACCACCGATTGCAGTGTGCCAGCCATGCTAACCAGAGCAAGGCAAGGATTTACCTGCAGCACCACCCGCGCCAAACAATTATCGGGGGGCAGCTATAGCGTGCACATGATGCCAGGCCACAACTAATCCTGCTTAATATAGGACATTGCAGTCCAACAGTTGAAGTCCAGAACATTAAGGCAAGTAAAAACTCAGGAAGTCCTTGTAAGAGAGAGCACAGCTTTTTAATTATGAGTATAAACAGGCAGTAATACATCCTTATCACCACTTACGTGCTATAACATGGTTATTGGAAGCTATTAATTTTGTGTGTGATTTCACGTTAATTTCATTATTACTGAATCATATGGAGTTAGTGAATGGGGATTTATTCCTCTCACTTAAAATCTTTTAATAAAGCTTTCTGAAAGCTTGGGGTTTATTGCCAAGAATAGCTATACAAGCATACAAGGTCTAAATTGCTATAAACATACAAGTCCAATAAAGCTTGTTTCCATCACAGATCAATAACCTGGATTCAGAAGTGAGAGCTAGGCTTTCACTATCACATGGCACAGCTGTTATGATGTGTTACAGATTAAAAGTATACTCATTCACAGGCAAAATGACATAAATATTCAGATTTAATATGCCCTAAATAGTGTGTTGTGCATCAAATACAACCACAGAACACTATTCCAAGATTTAAGTTTATTTTGATGGTCATGCTGAAAATAGGAATTCTGTAATTGAAAAAATAAAATAAAATACTGCAACTTGGTATTTCAGGCTCTAAAAGCATACAAAGGCTTGTAGTCAGTCCCTTACAGGATATAGAAGACAAGCATGCCTGAAAAATGTTAGACAGTATATAATCTCTTAAAAGAAATACTAAATAGGCCTATTTTAGAAGAATTATTTATAGTAATATAATTTATAACAACTTTCCTGAAGCTTACTTGCATAGGCCACATATATTCACATGTACATTGGCAGTAATCTACCTTTAAGAAGAGAATTCTAAATTTACACCCCCAGCTAGGAAAGACTTCTGACTAAGACTGTACTTCGCTATTTTATCACTATTCCATTATTTCTCTATATTAAAAACATGTCAGATTCCGAAGACAGATTAAGCAGTACCATCCAGAAGATATGTTAAGTATCAGAAACAGATTACAGTGATGTGGATCTCTGCCAGACCACAAAGCATTACCATATCGTAACTCCACTGAGGAGACACCAACCAATGCTACAGCATGTGACTTTGAAGTACTCTTCTTTTTCAGATGAAACACATTGTTCTTTTCAATCTCTGAAAGAAAAACACATTTAGTTTCCTTGTGTTTATTTTGAAATTGGTACTATACTTTTACCAAGTGCTTAAATGTGAAACAATGCATATTGCATAATGAAGACCACAAAAAAGATTCCAGAAGAGCTCAAGACCACCTTTTAAAAATAAAAAAAAAAAATTAAAAAGTAAAAAGGAGCTAACCTTTTACTCCCATCCAAACTGCCAATAGATTCATAGATTAAAAAAAAAAAAAGATCCTCAACTGCAGCTAAAGAGCACTCCAGGATAAGACCACCTTTGTTCCTCAGCAGTGGTCCAAGCCATTGACATTAATTAGATTAGCCTGAATGCTGATCTGTGCCAGCTCCTAAGAGGAACCAAAACTGGCTCAGTAGATTGACACCAACACAAACATTTCCAGTTGCGTCCCCATGCTGTTGAACATGAAGTACCATTTTGGTATCTACCTCCCACTATGGCCTAGATTTTTTTGTTAATAGAACAAACCTACCAGACTCCTCAGCAGAATATCTAGTTTTACTTGGTTGATTTATATTGGATACATAAAACTCAAAGAGTTTCTTGCTTGTTTCTGTCTCCATAACAACAGTATCATGGAATAAAGTCTCAGCTAAATTCTGCACAAACTTTCCATTTAACTCTAAACTGAATCTCCCAAATAGTTTTAAGTAAAAAAACAAACCAAAATAAACCCACAAATGTAATCCTGTCACTGGCAAGCTATTTTAAAACTCCTTTACAGAAAGTAGGAAAGACTACAAGATGTTGACGGCAGTGTCACAACTGTGTAATCTGCCAAACCTTCATTTTACACACAGTCTCTATTTGTGAAAAATACACGTTACATTTTAAAATCAGATTTCAACATATCTGCAGAGTCTTAATACAAATCAACAGATAGCCGCCTATGCAGATGGTTTACACACAGCAACAAATTTATCCTCTGTCAAAGAGCTAAAACAATCCCAGTTAGTGACCCCATAATACACCAAATTTCTGCAAATACGTAAGAGTACTCAGCTGCAACAACATTTAAGCATTTCTGCAGGACTATAGTTCTGAGGCCCAGCAGACCTAAAAGCAAGGTGGTCTGAAACTTTTCTTTAAGTGTTGCTCTCAAAAATAAACAGAAGTCCAAAATATTTTTCTATACATTCTTAGAAAGCCTGTTAGCAACTATTCTCCACTCTCAAATTTCTTTTTGGATACAAAAAGCCACACTATTTAAGCACATAATGTTACTTGCAGAACCTCAACTGATGCCTCAGTGACTTTTTTATTTCTTTTTTTAAACAATTCTTGCAGGGTGTTGATTCCTCATTCTTTTCTTCCCTCAGTGTTTCCTCCCTTTCATTGCTTTCAACACTTAGCCGTACACCCATGAATTTAAATTTATCAGGGAGGTATACCAAGTGAAAAACATTCCAGTCAATACTTCAAAATGTTCTGCAACATATGTATAACAGAAGCTGTCAAAACTAAAGGCTGTCCTTCTAGCAGAGTTTACAGGATAATGTTTAAAAATTGCTGAATTTCAAAAGACACACCTCTAAATTATGTTAAAACTGATAAAGAGCTGGTGTCTCAAAGTTTAGATTTGACGTGAGAACAATGACATTAAAATTTCTCATTGACATTCCGCTCGTTTTCAATAGCTTCTAAAAGGAAAGCACTGCACTCAGTCATATCCCTTTAATAATTATGGTGAGCTAAAGTTTGTACATGCAAAACTGTGGCAGGGAAGACTTGCTACTTCATTAGGCGCAATTAATTGCTGCAAAAACAGACTTAGCATGGAAAATAGTATCCATCAGCAGCTCTGCTGCTATTCTAACCGTAGTTAGAATGAGAAATAACCAAGACAGTAGATCCAATACTGTACAAAGAAAAGATGGAAAATAAGCTGTACTTCTCTTTTACATAAAACCACAAGAATGATTAGTCACATTCCAGATATTTCTGGATTCCTGCAAGCTAGAGTAGCACTCACAGGCTGAGCCAGAACAAGCTCTCCATTCTACTTAGTATTGCATAAGATTATAGAGAGACATCACCAAAAGTTTACATTCTGACTTACTGAGAAACAAAGCTAACCGGCCAGAAATATAAAGCAAGTAAATCCCACATACTGCATATACCATGACCGTGGTTTTCAACATTTCGTAGGAGTCATACTTAGGAAGAACTCTTAGTTAAAAAACAGAAAGCATGCCCCTAATCATTTTGTTTACAGTATCGTAAAAGTACTGCTTACCAAGTCTGCTGCAAGGACCACATTCAGACTAAGGCTAATTTCCTTCTACTGCCTTAAACCAAGACAAGAAGGAGAACTATAGGCCTTGAATAATCTAAAATTTAGATACGCACAAACAGCAGTCACAAACTCCAAGGTGAAACACAGATTACCAGTACCCGAAGTTGTCCCTAATTCCACAACCAAGAGCTACAACTTGTCCCCATTCAGGTCCTGACTGAGCTGCCCAGTTTCCATAGATGACAACTGGCAATGATTTTTTTTAACATGCAAAATTCAATGTTCCTGCTGCAGAGGTGGTAATTTTGCTATACTCAAATACTCAGCATTTATTTTTTTTGTCTCAGCTCTGCTGGAACCTGCCAGCAGCTACTGATGGTTTCCCAGCATTCCCAACAAGGGAGGAGTTACGTGTCCTTCCGTACACATCCTCTCCCGTATTTTATGGAGTTAGACAAGTCTAACTCCAAAGTGGAGAGAAACCAATTCAGGTGACAACAACAACAAGGGTGGGTGGCAGGAAGGAAGAAACAGTTTATACTACCAGCCTACACTCCCGTCTGAAGTACGGTGCTGCACCAAGGCCCAGCATAAATATCAATCATTATCTCATCCACAGGTTACAGCTGTTCATCTCTGAAAAAAAATGAGATAGAGGACATGCAAGCATGCATGTTTTAGAGTATGTTTAATGTGTTAGGATGCTGTGGAATTTCCACTACAGTGTCATACATAAAAATGCCAGTGATGAAGGTATTTCTTTTTGGTTGCTAGATAAATAGGTAAGACATTTTTTTAACGCATGGAAGAAAAAAAACTTGGGTGGGAGTAATAGTAAATACAAATTGAAACACACCCAATTATAAACACTCAAGATCAGCTTTTGCAATTTTACCCCTGGGCACTGCTGCAGGTAACAGAGAAGGAGGTTCTTCGTTACAAGAAACACTGCAATATGCTACAAAGGCTGGCTCAATATATAAGGAGTCAGGAATGAGGTTCTTCAAGCTCTTCTTTCTAACACAATCCCACCAATTCCTTCTCCAAAGGGAGGCAAAAAAACCCAAAAGAAAATACTGAGAATGGCAAAGGATAATGAATTAGAAGGCAATGAATCAGAACTTTCAACATGTGAAGGTGTGCAAAAATATAGAGAAATAATTAGACCTTTATTATATAAGAAAAACTTAAAAGACTTAAGGGACTAACTTACGACTACATGCACAAAGGCTACTAGGGATAGAATAATTTTCTGAACAAGGAGAAAAGTTCTACTGAAGGCAAAAGGAAAAGCAGTTAGAATAGAAGAACAGAGATGCATGACATCTTACATTTTGTTCCAATACATTAAAATGCTTTGAGTGAACAAAGTTGTTTTTTTTTTCTCTATTTTCCAAGCATATTATAATTATATTGCACTTATTATTCTGAAATTAAAGAATTGTTTAAACTGAACAATGGACAACAAAACTCATCTGCCATACAGCCAGCTACCCCTTTGAGTATCTCCTGTCTGAATCTTATTCCTGGATGCCAAGATTCCCCTATCGGTGCAGCAACAGTTACACACCCACCCTTTTTCCCTGTTAGCAGCCATTAGTATGTATTAAAGAGTCCTCACATATGTTAAGCTATTCATCACCATTCTATGCCATATTTCCAAAAAAAGAACACGCACATACACATTTCCACTAAAGATGCTGACACTAACAAGGGTGTGAACTGAGCAGGGTTTCTATTTGTTATTCCCCTTCCATCTGTTGCCTCCTTCTAATGTTGTACATGAATATAAGCGTTATAGACCATAGACTCCATCCTCTTGCACATCTACGTGTCTCACACTAAACATTCAGTTTTATTAAAAATAATCTCTCCCCTATGGCCCACAGTAAGTATAGCACATGGATTCAATAGCTGTACATAAAAAAATTGAAAACCTTTAACTGTTTGAGAGATTTCAGTGTTCTGCTATTTATCAAATGCCAAAAAAAAAAAAAAAACCAAAAAAAAAACCAAACCCAAACCAACCAACCAAAGAAAACCCCCAGCAAAGGCCAAAAGCATCTCTCAATTACTACTCAGACAGAAAAGGAATTTGATATCCTAGAGGGCACGCAAAGAACTTCCTAGGAAGAAAGTGCTGGCAGAGCCTTTTTGTACCTACATAAACTGCACTGATAACATGAAACAGCAGACACTTTCCGGTCATACAGGCCCCTTTTACTGTGAACTTCTAAGATCCCTGAAGAATTATATCTGTATGGAGAAGTATCATAGGCACACAGAATAGACAGACACAGCTTCCCAGATTCTTGCGGTAACACCAGTGAAATAAAGGAGATTATCCAACTGAGTAACAACTTCTGGACTGCATGTAGGATTTCCATAGAATTATTTATTTTTTTTTAAATAGTCAGCTACAGCATTTAAACAAATACCAAAAAAACAAGGTGATTAACTTCACAAGTTCATAAACCACCTCATGTCTCTTTATTATTACAAAAGAAACGCAACTTGCGCACAACCCTACTGTTGTTCACTGTCAAGCTCTAGCTGCTACCAAACGGCAAAGCTGATAAATTATCTGATGAAATTATTGAACATATTCAGAGATACCCTGTTGCCACCACAAATGCCGGTACTTATGTAAAAAAATGAAACAAAATTAGGCTCTAGATAAGCACTAGAGTCTTCAAACACTGCCCCCCAAACTCATCTAGTCCTAATCAAGTTAATGATACTACTCAAGCACATAGGTCAATATTAGCAGGTTTCATTCCAGGAGTGGAGTTTTAACCTGTAAGCAGCACGCATTGCTAAGGAATAATGCGCCACCAACTTACAATATCCGGAATGTGGTGTGTCACTATCCAATTTATTAGTGGAATGCAAATGATAAAGTACCGTGTTAATTATTTAAGAAGTGATGTTGATGATGTTGTTACAGCTAGTAAAATCTGCTGTAGCCCTGGAAAGAAGTCAACTAAATGTCAAAGAAAAGGAGACTAGATCAAATTATGCCTACATACAAGTACAAAGCTTACTGAATATTTGATAATTTACTATGAATTCACACAGTAGATCCTTCTCAAAGGTGGAACAGGAAGACAAATTAACACATTTTTAAGAAGCAGCAATTACAGTAGCTTTGTACTTGTTATTATAAGAAGGTTAGTTCATGAATCTGACAAACAGTTTGAAACATAATTATGGTACTTAAGTAATTCATAGCAGATTTACTAAGTGTGATGGAGTCTTCATAACACAGCACTCCGTCACACTGATGCCAACTCGTACAGAAATAGGAAATAATTTTTTTTGTATATGCAGATTATACATGGGTGGATAAGAGAAATGCAAACTGCAAAATCCTACCCTAAATAAAAACATATATAAATAAGGTGACAGCCTGGTAAGTGCTCCTCTTTAAAGAACAATCAAGTAACAATGCTATTTTCTTTCCTGAACTAGCTCCTTTGAACTAAGGAGGATGGTGACAAAAGGAGACCCAAAAACGAGTTTTCAAGTGCTCTTCTTACAAAGTAATATTTATTAGCTCTATTTAATAACCCAAATTTCTACAATACACTTCAAATTTTCAAGAGAAGCTGCAGCTAATAATGCAGCTCAAGAAAACGATCCAAATACAGACCACAATATGTCTATTTATTAAGTTAAATTCTACCAACATTGGTAACATCTTCATCCAGATGTTTTTGTAATGAGTCAGTATTTAAACATCACTATGTATAATAAGCTTCTTCCTGATTTGAAGAAACAGAGCATCACTAGGCCTAACTATCCCTGTCAGTGGTATTCTCATTACAACAGAGGGAAATAGGCGAAATATCATTTCATTTCTGTGAAAGCTATCTTAAAACCTGTGTATTTTGTACAAAAT
>JAOQGH010000001.1:183883609-183902068 GCA_025769975.1 Gallinago jamesoni | reverse complement strand
CATGTATTTGAAATGCAGTGTGGTCAGATATGAAACAGAAAAAGATCCTTTCTCTTTGGCAGGTATTGAGAAAGGCTCATTTTCACATTCACACAGAGAGGAAATGAGAGTTGTGGTCAGCACTAGTCGGCTGGAACAAGGGACCCTGCGAAAGGGTAACTGCAGGCTGCGTCTGGGATCAGCTTGCGGCTAAACCCTGAGCAAATGCTACAGGCGTACGCATCTGAAAACAAATCTTTCCCACATCCAAGGATCAAGCAAAAAGGGAAGTGCTGTTTGAGAGAAGTGTTAGCAACATGGAAAGCTAAAAAGGCTATTCTGCTTTTGGGACCTACTCCTGTACTCAGATACACAAATCTTATTTCCATTAAGTCTCCCTGGCAGAACTGTCATGTGAATTTAGCCATCCAGGTACAAAATCATTCATCATCATTACTTTGGCAATTTATGGGGGAAAATTATGAAGTACACAGCTGATATTTTGCTCCTCATTTGCAAAATACAACATGGCATAAGTAAATAGCTAGAATTTTGCCATGCTCTATTCCCTTTGAGAAGAATTGTATGGGTACCCTATTTACGGTTAGGTTGAACTGCAGTTTTAGTGTTTCATGGCCATCAGTACTAGTTGAAACCTGACTCTGTACCGAGACGTGCTTAATAGGAATAAAAGGTCTGTTATTCTAAATCAGATTAGTAGTCCAGCCAATGTGATATCCTGTCTCCAGCAGTGGCCAGCATCAAATGCTTCAGAGAAAGACACACAAACCCCCACAATGGACAATCACGTTATAATCTTCTTATTTGCTAAGTTTCCACTGCTGCCAAGGCTGCCGGAGAGTCTGGTTTATGCCCTGAAGCACAAAACTTCATGTCCTTTATAGCCTTAATGGCAGAATAACCCATCAATAACATGTAAGACCAATTGCCATTTTTCAAAAGAGCAGTGCTCTCTCCCGACGGATGTTATTGCTGGGGTTGGAGACCACGTCAAACCTATGCTCCAACACCGACATTAAAAGCTTTGAGCCCAATACTGTGCTCCAGCATTTTCCCTTTGACGCAAGCTGCAAACAGGAGCATCTTCAGGAGAAGGAACGCACCACCATGAAATTTCTTTTAAGGCCAGAACATCCATTGCTTCTGATTTCTCTCCAGATTTTCAGAGCAAACTGAGAAGGTTAAAGGCTCCTGAGACAAAGGGCTTAATTCTCCGGGGTTTGGCCATGGAACAGATCAGGATTCTTTCCCTCTCTGGCAGCCGCAGAGGCAAGATATCCAGGGAGGCAAGGAACACACTGGGCTAGACAACAGGATACTTTTAATACCTTTGTAGAAACACATGGCCGTTTTTTTTAACTCTTACAGAGCCAAGTGTGCATTTAACTCAGTGTGACCTAGTTCTGTTGAATTCAGACCCCTTACAAGAGAGCGTTCAGGAAAAAGCCTGCGCTGGAAATGAGGGCCAGATGCTATAGCATGCTTGCAGCCTGCTCTCTGCTCCTGCACAGGGTCAGTGTCTAGTGTTGACCTCTGGAAAAAACCTCAGATTTTGTGTTTTCAGGTATTTTTTTCATACTAAACTGATTTATTTCTCCTTAGAAGAACATTGATTTCTGTCTGTTTGTTGCTTCTGTATCAAGCCAAACCAGCATGTGGGTCCTACCGGCTCTTCCATCGATGCCAGCAGGCTTCTGAGCATAGCGTTTAGCAGCTCTCACCTTCCTCACAGCCAGCAGGAAGGCAACAAAAGGACCTCTGAGGTTTTGTAGAGTTTACAATACACACCGCTGGCCACCATCACGGTTTATTTATGTACTTTTAAATTTATCCATCAGACCAATCTTGTTAGAAAATGAAAATGCACAACTATTTAAAACAACTCACATGGTGCCTCTGAATGCCCTAATATAAGGATTTATTTACTTCCCTCTCTCACGTTTGCAGTATCTATGTACAAATACAAGATGATAGGAAATAACCAAGCAACAGCAAGTGCTAGAGGTTACTTCTGACCTTCCTGACACAGCTGAACCATGCAGAACCCGTGCTCTGCCAATCTAATGGGTGTAGCACAGATATGACATAGCAGTGTCACAGTTACTGATGTCATAAATTATGTCAGGGATCTCCTAAGAGCAGGGATGAAGGACCAATAGAGAAGAGTACAAAGGTAGAATAAGGAGAAAGGGAGATGAAGATAAATGACAAGAAGAAATCCCTGGGTCTGTTTCAGAGAGTGCTCAAATCACCAGCAGTCTTGAGGTGGTTTAGCTATCCATACATCTAGGAATTAAAAGATACATCTGTCCAGTCTGTATAGAAAAATAACCCTGAAAACAATCAGGAGTAGTTCCTTATTTTCTAATAGATAAGAAACAGGAAGGAGAAGTTTTAGCAGAGAAGCATCCATCTGGATCAGCTTCCTGGCAGCAAGGAGGAACTAAGGGGAACATTGAAATAATGCTCAAGCTCTGAACTTGAAACTTGAATTTAGCGAAGGATTTACAAAGCATAGCGATAAAATGCTGTTTAATATCAGGAAATCAAATCTGTAGAAGTGTGGGAAAAAACTCCTTCGCAACTGGTCATAAGGGTTATGGTGGCAGAAATTATTAAAATTTGCCAGTGAAGAGGGAGGTTGAAGACCCCTGAAAGTGTGATATCAAATTAGTTGACAGCTTTGCAGAAAAAGGAACAAGGATCTGTGACTGCGGAATGGCTGTTGCAAAACTCAGTGTTGCAAAAGAAATTGTCTGGAAAATAATTAAAGAAAAATACACAGTTAATGTGCAAAAGTGTAAAAGCACCCGAAATCACTCTCAGTCTGACCAGGGAGGTAGAAGGAAAATGGCTTTGTAAAACTCTTAAACACGAGAGCTAAAGCTCAAATTGCTTGTTGGTACTACCAGGATCCCAGCCTTCATTTGTGTCTTACAGAGGCTGCTGCAGCCCAAGGCTGAGTGTAGCCTATTAGCTGCGCGGAGCCAAACTCAGCGGGGACCCTGGAGTACCGACTGCGTTTTATCATCCCTCTCTCCTGCTGACTACAGCAGGTTACTTTTTACATTATCAGGCAGCTAGGTTCATATATATATATATCTATATATATATATACACGCACATAAGGGTCTCCAGTGGGAAGCTAAACATTAGTGAGCTCCCATTATAGTTCGTGTTCCCTATTTATAAAATTAGTACTAAAAATACTAAATTGAAGTAAGAAATCATTCTTGCTCATTTGATTTTCATGTCTATTGTCTACACTACATTGGAACTCTTCAGGTTTTTTAATTTAAGGAACTTATTATGTCTGTAATTTAAAGCTGTTACTTATATACATATGCATTTGTACGTATGCATTAACATGTTTATATAGGTTTTAAATCTATATGCACATAGGCGTATTAATTTTGTGAACATTTTTTAAATTAACTGCAGCACTCAGATAGATAACACTCAAATCTGATTGTTTCCTACTTGAACTGAAACAAAAACTCATCTCAGAATTTGCACTGAGGAGATAATTGCTGTTTACATACATAATGTCAATGTAATATAACGTTTCATCTGCCTTATTTTCTATCATTCATTACTCTCTAAACTAGAAACGATATCTGAATGAAGCAGTGTCTAGAAATGCTATTTTTAATTGGCTAAAGAGATTGCTTGACCTCTGGTAACTGATTACTGTTGTTGGTGAAATGCTCCATAAGCGGTGGCACATTGTTTAAACATAACAGGACAATAGACTCATGTCATCTATAGGATATGGAGACACCACAGTTTTGTGTTTCTTTTACTTTATTACTATACATGCGAGGCACAATCAACAAAGACTTCCTGAGGATGAATGTTGTCAGTATATGAAATACTGAATGAGTGCTTTTTCTTTTGCTGAATGGTCCCCTTTCTTTCAGATTTAAAGGGGAAAATACAGAAAAAATAGCTCTGGGGAATGGAGTCTTGCATATAGGCTTTTTTTTTTTTTTTAACAGAGAGGCTTTTAGCTGCATTGAGATCTTACATTATTTTATGTGAGTTTGACTCCGTTGACGTAATCTGAATTATTCCTGGTCTACAACAAGGTGAGAAAAGGATTGAGCAAATTAATAGGAGCCTGAATTCCATGTTACTTCCAAGCTCACAGTCACCTGGGTCCTGAATGTTGCTGATGTTGGGATTGATTTTTTTTTTTCTATTTTCACTTTTGCTCATCATGACCATAAAACCCAAGAGGACCTGATTTAATTCTAGCCTCCCTTTCTCATTCTAGTCCCAAGGCCTATGTGGACAGTAATAGGTGTTTGTGTAGCATAGATGAGTGCTCCCAAAATAGCCAGCACTAAAAATCACCTAATTGGTTTACAGTCAGCAAGAGTCTTGCTAGAGACAGCAAGAGAGTCTGAAAGACTGAGTGGACAGGTTTTACCACATTAGAGTCTGTTATACATATGTGTAGCTTCTGTTAAAGACTTTTATTAGTTTTTATTAATTTTAGTTTTCTGAAGTAATTAGAATTATTTCAGTTACAAGTTAAATGAAAGACAAATCTGTTAGACATAAGTCTCGCTACTCATTTATGTTGCATCTGTCATTGGCAGTGGACTAGTGTCCTGGCTGCGGGCACAACAAATGAATGAGAATCAACAGTGTCAATGGTTGTCCACGTGCAAAATCTATGCCATATTTTCAGATTCCCTTTATCAGACGGTAAGGGTGGAGAATTCCACCTAACAGTAGTCCTTTAAAAATACTGGATATCTTATCTAAGCTACTTGTCCAGCCTCCACCTGTAATCAGTGGAGCAAGGTATGTTCACCACCTTGACCTCTTAGATGAGACTCTTACCTTCACCCTATTGACTATTAAAAAGCCTGCACAACTAGTTCAGACTAATTTTTATACAGCTGAAAATAACCACAGTGAATCTATTTCCAATGTTTTCCACGCCTCTCCACTATCACAGTGTTTTCAGCTCTGCACACTGCTTGACTGGAAGCTAAAGCATGATTTGTTGCTCAGGGCTGTTCTGCACCCACCTGCCCAGACCTTGGCATGGTTCATGCTCCAGAGTGCTGAGGTCCAGCTGCAGGGATGCTGCAAACATGTACGCAGGACCTTCAGCATGAAGGTGGTACTGCCATGTCTGGAGTCACAGGCTGAATGAATTACTTAACAGCAAGAAGAACTAGTTACCTACTTAAGCAGGTGCATAAACCTTGGCAGGATCAAGGCTTAAATCATCATCGCCTCAAGGCAAGAAAATGTTCTTCTTTTGTTTCCTTTGCAGCACAAAACTTGCAATTGTCACTTAATTAAATCAGTCTTCAAACTGATGAATGATGAAGTAACTTTGGAAGTGTTACAATCATGGCATCACTTAAAACACCTCGGTGCTCTCTCCAGAAAGGTGAGAAGGTAATGGGCTGGCTGTTCTGCTCAATGGGGCTACTCAGTGATCACAGCCTGTGCTTTGGAGACTTCCAGGATGTCCAGTCCTCAGGGCACTGCCTGGTGGCTATTAGAGTCCCACTGCCCAGGTGAGAGTTGTATCAGGTCTGAAAACCTTTTGTTTTTCCAGAAGGATCCTTATATAGGACACTGAGGACACAGTGAGGGAGCTGATCGTTAAAGGCTTGTTGAAAGAGAACAAGAGGACGTGCAGGCTTGGAGGAAACATACATCTCTTCATAGCTTTAATATTGCATGTAACAGGTATCCTTTCTAGTTCATTGTTGCAGATTGCTCTGTAGATGCAACAAGAGGTAGTTCTTAAACAGAGACTGGTTACACAGAATATTACAAAGTATTTTTGAGAGTATTAAAAATGCCACCAAACAAAGATCTTTTTCACTTTCCCTGCCCTTTTTGTGACAAATGACTGCAGTAAAAGTGAACTCCCGCGTTTCTTTATTTATGAAACACCTCTTGCCTTTTGTATGAAAAACTAATTTTCCTGTGCTTTAGAAAGTATATAAGTGGCAGTTGAAGAAGTGGGCAAAAGCTGTACTTTAGGATAGAGGAACAAGGCAAGTACTGAAAAACAAAAAGCTATTCAGTATTTTTCTTTCCCTGAGAGAAAAGGAATAAAAACTGTCATCAGACTGAATTGTTCTATTCCTGATTACTGTGTGTAGCATGATGAAACAAAAAATGCATTTCCATTTTAGCTTTCACAGGCAATATAAGCCTGCAAACCTTTTGATAAAGAACTGATTTTCAAAGCAGCACATTTCTGTAGGCTGCCAGTGATCCAGCAGAGCTCTCACGCTGCTTTGACTTTTCCAGCTCCCAAGAGTATCAGACCTTTACAATTCTTTCTAGGATCTCAACAAATTTAATAATATGGGCAAACTTCTTCATAGATTGATTTTGGATTTACAATGCTCCTGGTTGGTTGCTTGCATAGAGGTAACCAACAGGCAGAATCCACACATCAGTCTTGAGAAAAAACCTCATTTAGACAAAATAGATTTTACCCGTCAGCCTCTCCACAACTGCGACTGGCAATGTATCACACTTGGCCATAAACATTTCTTCAGGAAGGAACTGGTCTTAAATAAGTCAGTTTAAATAAGATCAGCAAAACCATCTCTAGAGATACCATCTGGTGACTCTTAATCACATCCGAGCCTAGAATGTTGCAAATATGAGTCAGGTTAGAAAAGACATGAGAAAAACAGTGTGAGCGTAGAAATGCAAGAGTATTAAGTTAGAGTAGCTCACAGCCCGTAGGACGGAGAAGAGCAATAGAGAGGAACACATACCTAAGCAATTCATAAACTCAGGGACGAAGGCAATACATTCTCGTTAAACTGCAGCCATTTACCAGCACTACCCAGCCCATTCTCATGTCTGGTTTCGGTTTTGTTCTTATGTACTGCCCAGGTACTAATACAGGGGCAGAGTTGAAAGATAAAAGCTGAGAGCAGAGTTGAGCTTCATGTGTTTGCCATAGCCTCACCAGCACCACCCTGCCTGGTCATCCATCACAGCAGCATGTGCCCTCCTGGAATTACGCAAAAGCCCTTGAGACCAATGATTTCATTTTCTGTATTTTCTAAGCCACTGGCAACATTTTGTAAAATTTGAATGTTTATATGCAACATGGTAAGCTTTTCTCTTTTCTGCATTTGTTTTCCTTTCCTGCAGTTGAACCCTTCAATAAACAACAGCCTGTAGCAATTTCTTCCACAACCAACAGGAGAAAGGTGGGCAACACTGAACACTGTACTGGATTGAAGTAACAAATAATTTAAACAGTCTGCTTATAAATTCTTTTGTAAAGCTTTTTATTTATTTATTTATTTTGGCTGCTGGCATGCATCGTTAGATTCAGTTTCATTTCACTGACTGCAATGCCATTCCTTCTCAGTAATGAGCATCTGAATGATGAATCACAGAATTGCTGTATCAGGGAATGTTGACAAATAAATGGATGTGCTGATTTCTTCAGCCTTTAAGCCTTTCATTCCGTCCTCTAATCTAAAGACAGGTGATTTCTTAAAATGGATTTACATGCTAGAAAATATAAATAAGCACTTAAAATGATGGTAGAGACAAGATCTCTACAGACTCAGAAATTACTAGCAAAAATGAAAAAGGTGAGAGTGGTTTTCCTATTTCAAAAATATTTTCCAATTATTTTAACAGGATTTTAAGTGATGTTTTACAATTTTATGGACAAGTAGCTGAATAGTTAGGACAGCATGTGTTTAATCTTTTTCTGAATATTTTGTTTGCATTAAGCTGCTAGCAGAGTGCACATCTGTCTCTTCATCACCAGCCTCCATGCTCATACTCTTTGCTTCCTTATTAGCACATCCATAATCCCAAGAACATCCCTAATCCCAGGCTGTTTATGTGTAGAATCTAAGCGCAGCCTGCAGTATTTTGTCAGCCTGTGCTGAGACTATGGGGGAATCTATCCTCTCCTGGGAAAAAGTATACCGTATGAGCTGTGTCATGGTGCTGACTTCCACTGACCAAGAGTGGGGAGAAGACATCATCTCCCTGTGGCCATGAGGCAGCCCTCAGGTCATGCACACTGTGATCTTGGAGATCAGTCTTAAAGCATCTGCTGTGGCAACTGAATTTGGGAGGTCATTGAGCTATTCAGGTGATCTGGTCTAAATGCTAGGCCCAAGCTCTTGGCTAAGTCTATCTTAGATGTTTCAGAGTGGCTCCTGCTTCTAAGGTCCACAGTGTGGCAGGTCTGGGTACAGCCCTCTGTGTTCTTCCTCATTTCCAGACTGAATCCTGGCTTTACAGGTGTGGTGAGCTAGAACTTTTAACCACTCCTTGCCTTTTTCTGACGCAGTGGTTGACCAGATCTGTCAGAAGTTCCACGGGGACAGTCCCTTCCCACTTGTGACCTTGCCTCACTGTCAGGGAATTTGCATAAGGTGGAACAATGTATGATGGATGCTCTTGTCACATATTGATCAGATAATTCCTCCCCCGAGAGTCTGAACATTTACTTCCTCCTACGAGGGAACAGCAGCTCTTGGAGAAGCCAACAAAAAGTACTGATCAGATTGGTGAATGCAGAAAAATATATGTATCAAAACATATATTTATAAAGGTGTATGTGCGTGTGTACATGAGTAAAACCATTTGTTTCCTTTTCCCCAAATTCCCTGCCTGTGACTGCCATTACCTAGTGCTTGGCCCTCAGGGCGTTTTTGGTTGTTGTAGAAGTAATTGCCAAGTTCGGTGGGGTCTTCTAGTGAGGGGTATTTGGGGTGTTTTAGTTAAGAATCCAAAGGGCATTCTGAGGCCCAGGGAAGTTTTATGGGTACTCTCACTCATACAGAATCAGATATATGTGTGCAAAGTAAAGCAGAGAAGGATACAGTTACTTTTATGATTGGTTAAACTTGAAAAAGTACGTGAATAGAGAGTTTCTTTGTCCTTCTGCTGGATGGGTTTGTTGTTCTTCAAGCACTTTTGTGAGCAAATGAATGTGTTAAATTAGGTCCTGCAGAGACTTGTTGGCAATTTTAAAGACATAGCATAATGAAGCTTGTTTCCAACTCTGCAGGGATAGCTTCTTTTGCTAATCTACCAAATTAAGTATTGGGTAGGCTTGTTTCGTTAGCAAATGGGAGAGGAGATGCCAAGAGCCCTATTCTTTTGCTTTCCTGCTCTAAACTCTGTTCCCACCCTCTCTTCCCTGAGGAGGAACCAGAATTCTGTTTTCTGAGGGGTCAGTACAAACCATTTCTGACATTTGAACCTGTCTCAGATCAAATGCCTCCTTTGAAAAGTACTGACAAACATTTGAGGAAAAGATTAACCAAGCCAGAAGAAAACCCCATCTATTAATTTCTTAACAGGCTTGACATTTGTTGCAAGCATGCTGGATAAAAAAAACCAAAACACCCCAACAACATAGTCTTATGGAGAAAATATCAGTCCCCCAATTCAGAGAGATCTTTTACAGCGGCTTTGAACACTTAGAAGTGGATTCCCCTCAAAGCCACCCAAAAGGTTGGTGTTTACCTTAAGATTCCTACAAAGAAAGGCAAGAGCAGAGGGCAAGTCATCCCATCTTACTGGCAGCTATCTTTGGGGTGATGAACCATATTTTGGCAACCCATCTCTCCTCTGACCAGACAGGCAGCCAACATGGCTATATTAGATTAGATGTCTGACTCCTGAAAAGCTAAATTTAGGGGATAGGAATCCCAACCTTAAATTTTTAATCTTAGGACAAACTGAGCTCTGGGTCCCCCAACAGAGCTTATTGTTCCTTTTCCAAAAAAAACCAATCACTTCATGTCATGCCAGATCGATTTTAAAAGGTGGCTGCGTCTCAGCCGAGCAGTACCATAGATTGCTGCTGCCAGAGCATTCCTGCTCTGATGATATGCAAAAAAAAGAAAAATACCCCCTCCAGCTGCACACTGAGCAGTGAGAAGCCTCGGGCTGAGAACAACAGAGAGCTCAAGTGATTTTGGCCAGTACATCTGCATAAAACAACCTTCACAATATTAGAACAACAAAACACTTTATTGCTTTTAGAACAACAAACCACTTTGTGCACAGTAGCAAAGCTTCCCTTGCTCATGCACAGTGATATCTCAACAAGGGATCCACGCCTAACCTTTCCAGTGTTAATCAGTGGAAACGCCCGCGCTACCATTGTGCTTTTACTTGTATATTATGGAAGTGATGGTCTCATCTATACACAGAGAAGTCAGGGGAAAGGCAATAGCACAGAGCCCCGGGTAGCTTGCATATCCTGTGTAGCAAAAGCTGGCAAATTCTCCTTGGACAGGAGCTAAAATGCTCTACTTGAAAATAAAGACAATAAAAAACACTCAAAAGCCATTTCTGGTACCAGTGTATTTACTGCTTCTCACTTGAAACCAGAAAGTGCTTATGCCTTTTAAAAATCTAAATACACACAAAGCAGAAAATGTAATCACTTAATTTGTAATGAGACCCAGGGGCAGGAACCCATAAGGATTTTCTCCATGATGTTGAACTTCACATTTCACACCCAGAGAAGCCACATGCTGGCTTTGGCTCCCAGCTTCATCCCTGAATGCCTTCTGGCTTGAAGGGGAGAAAGCCTTCTCTGGTTACCTTTAGACTTGTCCTTGGGCTGCAGGAGGAGAGGGAAAGGACAAAAATGTGCTGGTGTCAGGAAAAAACTTGGTGCCTGAGCCCCTTGCTACAAAGTGAGCACACAGAACTACAGGTGATGCTGGGGTTTCCATTTGTCAAAATGTAAGCACCTGCAAAACCATTCTTCTCTCCGCAGCAGAAAGTCCATTGCCATTGCTACACTCCTTCAAGGCAGCAGTGGCCAGAGTAAATACTATCAGTCCCACTCACTGCTGCATGCTATTGCTCTTCTCCAGCTTTTAAAGCACAACGAAAATGATCTGGCTCTGCTCGTGGATGCAACAAAAGTGACTTATTTCATGAGAATGAAGAAAGAAAAAGTAACAGTACCCAAATAGAGATACTTGTAGGCACAACACTTGCTAGAGTTGGGACCGCAATAGCTGCTCTCCTCCCTGTTTCCAGAGTATGTGAAGTTCTTTCATGTGAAAACACCACCATTTTGCTTGATCTGTAGACAGCCAGCTCAAAGCACATTTATCTGTGCCTGGATGGACTTACTTCCCACCTGCAGCCCAGAGTCTGGATACCCTCATCTTTCCTGTAATTCCTTCCAATACATCTGTGTCAGGGAGGGGCGAAATTATCACTTTCAGAAGAAGAATTGAGCTAAAGCCAAAGGTGAATGCTGGCCTAATGTGTTTGGTATTTCTTACAGAGTCAGAAAGAAAATTATCCGGAAGGCCTGCAAAATTCCTGGGGCAGTAATCTCAGCTGCTGGAAGCACCTATGTGTTTTGGAGTGACTCCCTGCCTTTGTCAGAGCTGGTCCTCACTAAGGAAAGCAATGAGTTTTTCACTCCAGGAGCATCCTGCCCAATACCAACATCTTCACAGAGAAGTGGTCCTCACCTGACTTTTATCTTTGTGTGTGGTACGACTTAAGAACAGAGGCAAAGGATACAGACGGGAGGCAGAAAAACGTCAACGTACTGAGGTGCTGCATGAGAGCACCCAATGTGGGGTTGCTCCATTACCCACGCAAAGGAGGCTGCAGGCTGTCCTGGCTGCCAGAGCCAGGCAGGGTGGCCAGGGCTAGCGGGTGGAGGATGTTCAGACTGAAGCAAGAATAAATGTAAGATTCACCCTGTGCAAACACGGGCAAGAAGCTCTGGGCTCTTTGCTCAAAGTCATTCCCCCTCCTTCGGCATCTTCAGCTTCTGTGGTGTCACGCTGTGCCTTGTTTGCAATGCTGAGGAAGGGAAGCTGGCAGAGCTGATTTCCTTACATTTCTGGAACCTTTCTAGCCTGAACAAAAGACTTATTACTTCTGACGTTGGATTCCGGTGTCTGATGAACCCCTGACTTCTCTAACTTGAGTAAGTAGTTTAATTCATAGCAGAGCTGAATTCTGTGGGTGGTGTTGAACTGTTGTCATCATGGTATCATTCAACACAGGATAGAAAGGTGACTGGAAAACTGCAATTAATAGTGTTTTCATATGGCCTTCCTAGAAGAGTGTGAACAGAAAAAAAAGCCATAACTGCAGAGGAAATATTGCAATGTTTCTATGGAAAGGATTCCTGCTGCCATTTGTTCTCTGGTTCATTATATTTGCCTTACACACACACACACACACCTTTACCATAAGATAGCAACATTTCAAAAACCTCTTCTCCATTGACATTTCACCTCTACTTCATTGGCTGAGACAATTTGAAGTGACTTGGATAACGTTTAGTCAAAGAAAATAGCCTGAATAAAAACACACATTCTTTTCTTTGACAGAATACTTAAAAGCAAGCCAACAAAAATATATATGAAATATATGGTTAGTTTCATCATATGTTCTTCATTTTGTTGGTCTACTAATTGATAGGGATTGTAAAAGGAGACATTATATAAATCTTGTGTGAACATATGGCTTTTTTTGTTCCCTTCCGAGATTGCAGGCTGAGTCTATGCAATCCTGTTAACGAAATAAGCCTTGTCATTTGAGGAGCAGCGCTTAATGACAGTTGTCGGTCATCACTAGGTACCACACTCAAGGGACATCTTGATACGTCTGTGACAGACAGATTAGATATTGTCTGGAGACAGTTATGTGCCAGCTGTAAGAAAGCCCTAGCTGAGAGGAAATGAGGATTTAAAAAAAAGAGGGAGGAAATCAGATACAGCTTTTCCAGCCTCTGTTCTCTGGAGCAGATGATCCTCCTGCTCAGGTATGAGCCGTGTGTGTCTGAATGGAAGATGGCCACTGCCGTGATTTAACTTCAGTCACCCAGAACTGCAGCTTTGTTGTGCTCAGATGGAAACCTTCTCTTCCCCCCAAATAGTTTGTGATTTAATAGGTTTTCCTTCCCATTCTTTGTACTCTCTTACACTGAGGGCAAAGGTAATCAGCACAGCTATACCTGAGGCAGAAAGAGATGGAAATCATTTGGCACTTGTGACTTCCATCGTCAGCAGCAGCAGGTAGCAGAGGGGTGCTGCTGCCCTGTCCTTGTGCCCGGGCATGGAACGGGTCCTGTTCAGTGCTGGTAGAGGTCAGGGGCTGGTGCAGGACCCTGCTCCCCCTGCCAGGCTCAGGCTGCTGGAGAGCCTGAAGGCAGCCCTGTGGCTCCTGGCGCAGGTGTGCCTATGAGGAATGCCTACCAAATAGCATTTTGCCTCCCTCGTCCTTGTAAATTGGCCACGTGGAAACCAAAGAGATGCAGGGGTCAGCTCAGGAGTCTATGCACATGCCGCTCACACAAAGACGTGCTCTATATCCGTGCACGACCAGAGGCTGAGGCTGCCAACCAGAGAAAAGGCTTTTCATGCATTTCTAGTAATAGCCACAAGGTCATTCAACATGGGTACAGGCAGCAGGGGATGGGATCTGGACCCTCTGCTGCAATAGTCCTTCATCTTTTTTCAGCCAAGGGTCAAACAAGACTGCAGAGAGGGAAAGACAAATGAGACACCAGCCCCAGGAGACCTGATGCAGGAGGCCAGCGGAGGCTTGCAGAGACTGGGGGTTGTACCACACCTGATGCTGCTCGCATGAAGTTGAGCAGTGAAACCACAATGCTATGGGGCCCATAAAACTGCTCCCTGCTGCCTCCCTGGGATGGTGATGATGATGAATGACACTGGCTCCGCTCCACAGGATGCCTGGCCTTGGGAACATCACTCCCGGATACTGCTGATACCTCCCAGCAAACAGGAGGCCCCAGGAGGCTGCAGCTAGCATCTCCTGTGGTAAGGTGCTCCCCAAGGACCAGCCCTCTGCTTACAGCAGCTTTCTTCTCCTGTGAAGTCAAGATACTCCAGGAGGATTCATGGGTTGCAACACACTCAACTTAATACCTTTAGTCTTGACCTTCATGTCCAGAAAAACAGGTATGAACAGAAACTCTCCTGAACATTAAAAATAATGTGAAAAGAAAATAAATAAGTGACCTAGAAGTGTGGAGGAAGCAAGAGAAAATGCAAGGTTTGAAGTTAATTAGCCCTTGAACTGTCAGGCCCAATTACTTCCAGCAGGCTCTGACATTTCAAAGATTAATTAGGGAGTTAGCTGTCACGTCTCACAAAGGACCACCATTACGCCAGAGAAGATCTACCTGCTCTCTGCACACAATGTCTTGAAATTTTGCAATGGGAAATTTTATCCAAAAGCTAATTGGGGACCTTTGGTAAAAGCTTTCTGATTATTATATTCATTTTGAGGAATGCACTGCATTTATATACTGAAATACAACTGGCTGATTTGAAGGAAAGGCTTAACTCATTGGATGGTGAATTTAAATACTCCCGAGCAAAAGACCTTTATATTCCTCTGCTTCTTTTGCAACACTCCTGTTACATCCAGTATAGATCATACTATACTGCTGTACCCAGTATATATCAATTATTCAGCATGTGTTTGCTCCCAAACAGGTCCTTGTGTATTACTGTGTATGTCTTCCTGAAATCAGCCTCCTAAAATGTTTCTGAGCAGCAGAAATGCAGCTTCCCAAATTCAAGTCAGCAGCGTGTCCCTCCTGAGTTGGATTAGCAAAGGCACAGGCAGCAGAACAGGAGGTGGGATTTCTGCACTCTTCTCTTCAGTTCTTTGGATGGGCCCGGTTCAGTTTTGGTGTCCCCAGTTCAAAAGACAGATTGGAAAATGGGAGAGGGTGTGGTGGATGGCTACCATGGTGCTTAGTGAGCTGGAAAATTCAATCTAAGGCCCTGCTTTCAAGAGAAAGTCACATCAGGCAATCTCCAGAAGCTCCTTTCAACCTGGCCTTTTCTAGGATGATATGAATTTTAACCCTTTGTTCTTCCCAAGGACAGACCAACTCCGCAATGAGCTGGAGGCTCAGTGTGAGGTGATGAGAGGTGATGCCCCAAGTTCTCTGGTGCAGGTCTCTCTGCAGCAGTGAACCAGAACCGTACCTGCCAGTCTGTCCTTATCGTACCATTAAAAACGTTGTTGTAAGCACCTTAGCAGATAAAAAGTTCTCCCTGCCTCAGAACAACTGAAGTGTAAAGCGCCGACATAGTGAAATGTGGAAAGGATCCTTCAGAAAAAGTGGAACAAAAACAAAAGAAAGGAAAAGGAAATGAAATCCCCTTTTAGACACAAAATGGTGTCTGGCTTATAGCCATCTGGATATTTTTAACATGTCCATCAATACAGTCTCTGTGCACAGCAACTGACCAAGGCACCAAATGCCCTTGGCTCCTCAGGCTAGGAGGGTGTGAGGATGCTTGGCATAGTGCACACCCAGCCCTTTATTTTCCAGGACTCTGTATTTTGTGTTTCTGTCTCTTCCCCCATGACCAGAGAGTGTTTGAAAGAATAATTTGGTCAGAGCTAGTTTTATTATCCTTTATAGTCAGGCGGTACTAATGATGTGAAAGCTGAGCTGTGGAGAGGTGGTACCTCCTGGGAGGAGACTATTTCTGTGGTCCTTCTGGTGTCTGTTGGGAGGGGGTTTCCATGGCCACAGCAGAGCTGGACACAGCAGCCAGCCTCCTGTACAGTCACCCACAGCCCCGGCATGGCAAGCTCCACAGCTGCTGGTGAACATGCTGCCCAACCCTTGCCACCAAGATGGGAGTCAGGGATAAGCTACCTGATCTCACCCATCTGAGGGACATGCCTATAAGCCAGTGTAGCTGCTCTCTTAGCAGTGATATAACCACCTATTCCCACATTCCTGCACCTTTGCGAACCCACAAGGTACATACCAAAAGGCTTCATGCAGCCAAGAGCTACTAGAGATGTTTGGAGAGCTCTTAACATGCAAAGAAATAAGACAGCAGAAGGGATAGTTCTTCCCAATTCAAACGCAGTATCTTGAGGACGTTAAGGCTAGGAATCATTCTAGCCATCTTCATCCATCTCAAAATTAGGCAGCTAAGCCAAGGCAAGAACCTCTCTTTTAAAATATTCTTTTTAGTATTTTTTTTCAGAGAGCACTTCGTCCCCTCCCAAAATAGGTAGGACCAAAATAGGTTGGACTCCTCTAACAGCTGTAAGGAGGACCTCCACAACCACCTTCAGTGAAGCCTGTAGTATTTGTGGGCCCTGGTCCCAGAGCTCAAGGGATGACCCTGACTAATGGTTTGCCATCACAGAGAGTTGGACCTGAACTTTTAAGAGCCTAGAAACAGGAGTGATGGATACCCCCTTCTCACTTTCCTCTCCAAGTGACCTGTTCAAGGTCACACAGAGTTGGCAACCAAACCAGGAAATTATGTGCCCCAACCACAAGCCTGGCTTTTTTCTCTCATGTTTTTCTAACCATTTGCAAACCTACCAGGAACAGATCAGCAGAAAAAAAAATAATGCCTGAGATTCCAAATGCATTCTAATCTGTACCATCAATGCCATAATCATAAATACCCATTGGAGCCAACCCAAGGCTGGTTTTCCATTTCAGCGTTCAAGGGTGGTTTTTTTTTTCCAAGTCAAGAGAAAAACTAATTCCTCTACGGACAATAGTTAATCATTAATGGTATGTGTAAAACATAACATACTTGACCCTTTGACACGGTGGAAGCAGCGTGTAAGTGGGGATGACAGGAACTGTTGGTTTACGCTTCTCCCAGACAAATCTGCTTTGCTGTGGGAAGGGAAGAATTGAAATCTTTACTACCTGAGCTTAGTAAGGATGTTGCCTTTGAAAGAGAGTAATTGAGTACTTTAAGGCTACTAGCTTGTAGCCACCTCAGTCGTTCTGCCTAATAAATGCAAAGTCATTGATGCTTTGTTCTTGATGTCCAGCATCTAAGGGACAAGTGCTTAGTCAGCCTTATTTTGATGACTCACTGACTTTGCTTTTGGAGGCACAATCTTCCCTGGGCAGCGCTTTGCTCAGGCAGGGTTTGTGCGGCGCAGGGTGAAATGCAGGAGCTGGCAGCCAAGCAGGCTGCGGGCAGCATCCAGCCTGCTCCTCTCTCACCTCACAGGCCCTCGGAGACGCTGCACAAGAGAGCTGTTGCTGGGTCCTCTTGGAGCATGAGCCAAGGCACCAAATGCCCTCGGCTCCTCAGGTTAGGAGGGTGTCAGGATGCTTGGCATAGTGCACACCCAGCCCTTTATTTTCCAGGAATATATGGGGCAGCATTCCTTCATCAGGTTTTGCGTGAACAGAACTTTCAGAGAAAATCACATTTTATAAATTTATTTTAGAAATTTAGCCATCAAGTGCTTTTCAGATCTGGGCTCGCCCGCACTGGGAAAAAAAAAAAAAAAAAAAAAAAAGGAAAAATTAAAAGAAAAAGAAAAAGAAAAGAAGTTTTGTTTGATTTCCCTGGGCAGGGCGGTGAGTGGCGGTGCCACCTGCTGGCGACAGAAAGCCCGGTCCCCTCCCTGCACAGCCTTTTCTTTCACTGCAGTGGTTTTTAACGCGGCGCTGGGTGGGGGTCCCGGTGCCCGCGATCGGAACGGGATGCGCGGGTGGGGGCCGAAGCGCTGCCCGCTGCGTCCCGGGTCATCCCGGTGGGAATGACCGATCCCTTGGGGACAGCGGTCCTGACACGTGTTGTCACAAGGCGTGCGAGGGTGTCTCGTGTGGCTGGGTTTGGGGCGGAGAGGGGGAGCGCTGGGCAGGAGGAGGCCCTCTCTCCTCAGACAGCTCCACGGGCACCGTGGAGGTGCGTTTCCCATTTCTCCTTCCGCCACGGTCTCTCGGTGGGTCCTTAATGTATGGCTTTACATCGGTAGCGGCTGAGTTCCCCACTGGTAATGCAGGAGCATGCAAGGAATGATACAAAGAGAAGCTCAGAAACAAGCCCAGAAGCAGGGGCTGGAAATCACGACCCTCCTGCCCCGCCGGGTGTGCTGCCTGCACAGCGGTGTGCCCGGGCTCCCCTTCTCCCTCCGGTGTCTGCCTGTCTTAGCAGAAAGGGGCAACTTCAACAGCCACACAGACCCCTCCAGGCTCACTGATGCCTTACGGGACATGTCTGAGCAGATGGGGAATCGTCTTTGAAATACCCTCTTATTCCCACACAGCTGCCCCAGCCATGCTGGGAAGAGAAGGTGGGCAGCACGTCTGTGCTGGGGCTCTTCCTGTCCCACAGGCACCTTCTCCTCCAGATTCCCACAGGAACCCTGTGGCTATACATGTCTCATATGCATGCACATATAGCACATGTCTCCTCTGGCCGTCAGATCATTTTGGCCAGAGGCAGCCTGAGCTGCCTAGGACTTCATCTGCATCTACCTGTGCACGACTTGTCCAAATTCACACATGGAGTCAGGGTCAGGGCTGGGACTGAGCATACTCTTTCCTGGTCTCTCCTCTTGCCCTCTGGGGAACTTGGTTGCACCTCTCTCCCAAATGCTTTGGTCAGACTATGCTGTTAAAATCAGAGCAGGGTGGGGGGGGGGGGGGGGTGG
>JAOQGH010000001.1:183853607-183883509 GCA_025769975.1 Gallinago jamesoni | reverse complement strand
AGACACTGGAACAGCCTGTCCAGGGAGGTGGTGGAGTCACCATCCCTGGAGGTATTTAAGAAACATGTAGACGTGGCACTTCAGGGCATGCTCTAATGCCCAAGATTGTTGGGTTTTGCCTCTCTGTGGGTGGGTGTGGGGGGTATGTGTGTTGGTTTGGGTTGTGTTGTGGGTTGGGTTTTTTTTGTGGTGGTGTGGTTTTTTATCATTTTTTTTTCCTGGTTGGACTCGATGAACTCAAAGGTCCCTTCCAACCATGAAGATTCTGTGATTCTGTGATTTTGTGAGGTGGCCTGGCTTTTCAGAGCTGGCCCAGGCTTGGGGGAAGAGTCCACACTGTGCCCCCATGGCCATTAGGTGCAATTATTCTTTTTCCATGGTTTTCCAGTTCAAAGGGTCTGAAATAATAAGAGGGCTGGTCATAGCCTGCCAGAGGGGTCCCTTCTCATAGCAATGGGTGCCAAGGGTGTGCTTTGCGTGCCTTGGGGTGCAGCAAAAGGGCTTTGGGGGCATCCGAGGGTAGAAAAGCTGAAGAAATATGGCATTGGAGGACCATCAGGCTTGATATGGCATATCTAAGTGCAGGCTGTTTGGAGCAGGGTCAGGAGGCAAATTTCCCATCAGCTGGGTGAAACTGAGGTCACTGGGATGTTAGTCCTCATTTAGGGTTCAGAGTAAGTTCCAGTCTCTGTGGACCTTTGCAGCAGCTGTCCCATCCCAGGGAGCATCTCACTCCTAGGAGGAAAAAGGAGGGGTGGAAGGTGAGGAGGAGGAGCCGTGCGGGAGTTCAGAGAAATTAATTGCAAAGTAAGAGAATGAGACAGGACGAAAATGAGAAGTTAATAAAGTCACTAGAAAGAAGTAACTGCGGGAGTCAAAGAAATCTTGGAAAGAGAGTTGTTCTTATAACAGAAAGGAAGCCCGAGACCTACAAAAGCTCTTTGGTGTCTGTGAGAAGTCAATGCCAAAGCAAATACATCACCGCCCCTGCTCCCACACTCAGAAATGCTGCAGAAAACTGCCTCACCATGAGGAACAGCTGTAACTGAGGATGGACAGACAAGCTGGGGATGACCTGCAGTCTCCATTTTTCCCTAGGAGCTGCAGATCCTAAGGCCAGCCGCAGGTGAAACACAGCAACAGAGGGAGAGGCATATGGAGCTAATTGGTCCTGATTCGAAAGAACTAAAAATAAATCCTGGGGGAAGACCTCAGCAAGCGGCGTGTCTCCAGGGGAGGCTGACTCAGGCAGAAGCTGCATGATGCAGACAAACAGGGAGGAACGACCGTCCTGAGCAGAAATCTCATTACAGATGCTTAGCTATTCCTGCTAACTCGCCTCCTATTTACTGCCCCGAGGGCTTAAGCAAAGAACATTAAGAATGAAATTAAGAAAGTAGAAATGTAGGCTGAATGTCTGAAAAAAATCTCCCTGACACAGCAGGATGAACCGAGTGTGTCCGCAGAGATCTTGTGCCGGCACCACCAGTCAGCTGAGATGGAGCTGGACCAGGTGCAGTCCTGCAGCAGCAGCTCCCACAGCCCCAGCCAAAACGGCGGGATGCTTCCCTCCCTGCCAGGCTCCTCTGGGCTCCTGGTGCCCAGCGGATGGGGGAGGGGGGATGCACAGCCCTCCCAGAGCATCCTATGGGCAAGGATACTCCCGCCAGCTGGATTTCCCCCCACTCCAGACCAGTTCACTGCTTGTCACTCATCCTTGCTCAGGGTGGGGAGCGCCCCACATACCTTGGGGTGGGGTTTCCATAGGATCCCGATCCCCTCTCTGCTCTGCATCCCACTGCCTGGCAGAGGGTTCGTGACCGCTCACAAGTCCCTGAGCGAAGGGGTGACCCTGGAGCACTTCTATTCACTGCTGTAGCCCTTCAGCTGTTCCCACAGCCCCCAAAAAGCATTGAGGCGAAACAAAAAGCGAAACTTGAGCGTGTGCTGACCCAACCAGCAGCTTAGCACTGCTCACTCAACTCTTCTCCTGGCCCTCTTCAAAAACAAACTAATTAGAAAATGAAGAAACACCAGGGACCAAGCCCTGCTAATGGACAGCAAAGCCCTCCCGGCTCTCCCGTCCCCGTCCCCGAGACCTGCACCCGGTGCAAGAAACCCTGGTCGCCGGTGCCCAGGCTGGTGGCGCAATTAGAGGCTGTCATGTGCCGTCTGTCCTGTAATTGGCTACATTGGCACAGGCGTCTGTGTTGGTAATTACGGAGGTAGTGGGACCCACGGCATTGCACATAGCCGCTAGCAGGAGAAAAGAGCCAAAAGAGCGAGACTTTGCAAGAGCGCGGCTGAGTGATGCATTCGGCACGCCTAGAAGACTTTACTTAACGTGTCTCGGTGCCTCCCTGCAGAGGGTTGGTGGGAAATTCCTATAAATTGGAGTTGGATAACAAATGCACAAATAATAGCATCTTTGTTCAGTTTTCCGTCGCTTCTGCTATTGAAGTGTTGCCGTCCAGGCAGAAATGGTGTCAGAGAGGTATGGTTATCTCTGGGATGGGAAGCGCAGCCAGGAGGAGGACTCTTTTCCAAAATCCATGCTAACAGAGCAGCAGCCGCTGCCGGGTTTAGGTGGACATACAGTCCCACGCGGTGTTAATTTCTTCATAACTCTAGGCCACAGAAGGCTGAGTCTCTGTGAGGTCTGAAAAGGGGAGCAAATCTCCAGCTCTCCTGGGGACAGCCCTGCGTTGAAGCTCTCAAGCAGATACTCAGCTTCAGTCATGGGCTCCGGTTCCAGCAACAGCAAAAACATGAGACCTATGGTTCACAATCACGTCAAGACACCTTGCAGGCTGCCACCAGCCACCAGCCCCAGAAGCTATCAGCAATGGATGGAGGTTCAATAGGCAGGAGATAGCAGTCATTTTCTTCTTTTCAAAAGCATTTTGTCTCGAAGACATGTTTTCAGAAGTGAAGGATGTTGATACATGTCTCTTCTGACCAGGGATCTTCTACAGCTGCTCCCTCTAACACACAACAAGGGTGAAATGGTTGCAAAGCAAAGGCCGTGGAGATCCTGGTTCTGCAGCATCTCACCAACTTGCCAGACCAGGACACCCTGGTCTCAAAGCCCAGCAATGGAAGTGGGGGACGTTATTCTCTTTCAGGCTCTGTGCTCATTTGCTGTATGATCTTGGCTGAAACATTAATCCCATCTATATCTTTTTGCCATTATAAACCCAAAACAACACTTAAATCCTCCAGAAAAAAAGACCATCCCTTAACAGTGTCCTGCTAACACAATACAGTACAGTGATTTACAAAAGAGTGAGAACCTCATTTTTATCTCCTACTTGAATTGTTAAAATAATTAATTACTTCTGGGCACTTTTAATTAAAACACTGCTGTATTGATAGTAATGTTTAAAACACTTAACATTGAATCATTCCATCTACAATTTCCTGAAAGCAGCGACTACTGCTGCCTTTCATATTCCGATCCCAAACTGTCCTGGGAGTATTATTTTTATCTGTACACTTCAGTGGCCAGTGGTAATTCTGCAGCTCAAATCAACATAATGCTTTTTCCGTTCCCTGAAATGGCACCAAGGCATTTGTAAGAATTGCACCTGTCCAACCAAAGCATCATCAATCACATTAAATTAGAAAGCATAAGGGAGGACAATTCAGTTTTGAAACATCATTTTTGTTCCAAGTTGAGCAAGATAAATGAAGTTCCTATTCTTCCCTGATAGCACCCTCAGACTCCACCCCCAGTTCCCTCCATTCCTGATGTCCTGAAGGCACCTCCAGGTGTGGGGACTTTCCTTTGAGGATGACAGGAGGAGAAGCCGTAGCGTTGCCCACCCAGCAGGGCAGGCTGGAGCACCTGGGAAGCAGGGGCTGAGCCTGCTGGGGACTGCAATGGAGAGAAAACAGAAGGAATCTGAAGCTCAGCAGAAGAAAGCTGCATGCAGAGAGATGCTGCCACATGCCATGGTGGAATAGTGTCATGGTTTCAGCTGGGATAAAGCTGACTTCCTTCCTAGCAGCTGGTATAGTGCTATGTTTTGAATTTGGGATGAAAATAGTGTTGGTAAAACACTGGTGGTTTTGGTTGTTGCTGAGCAGTCAAGGCCTTTTCTGCTCTTCACATAGCCCCACTAACGAGTGGGCTGGGAGTGCACGAGAAGATGGGAGGAGACACAGCCAGGGCAGCTGACCCCAAGTGACCTAAGGGAAGTTCCATACCATTTGACATCATGCTTACTATATAAAGTTGGGGAAGAAGGAGGAAAGGCAGGAGGACTGGAGTTATGTTGTTTGTCTTTCTAAGTAAGTTATGTGGGATGGAGCCCTGCTTTCCTGTTAATGGCTGAATACCTGCCTGCTGATGGGAAGCGGGGAATGAATTCCTTCTCTTGCTTTGCTGGTGTGTGCAGCTTCTGCTTTACCTATTAACCTTTTTTTATCTCAACCTATGAGTTTTTTTCTCACTTTTCTGATTCTCTCCCCCATCCCAGCTTGGGAGGGTGAGTCAGTGGCTGTGTGGTCCCAGTTGCTGGCTGAGGTTAAATCCCGACAAGCTGAGATCTTGATGGGATGTTGTTGTTGAACACCTCACCCAAGCATCCCTGTGTTCCCCGGCTCAGCGGTGCTCCTGCCCCTTCGCTCCCCCACAGCCCATAGGTACCAATGGCAAGGGCTGCCTTTTTCTGTGTCTGGCCTTTTTGGTTTGACTCATCATTTTATGAGAAGCAAAAGCCTCATTTCCAGAGATCTCCCTGCATAGACATCAGCTGGCATTGTGCACAGCTGGACATATATGCCCACCTGGGCATTAGAAAGCCTGGTGTCTCATTCCAGCCTCTCTCTGATGCTTGCATGGAAAGAGACTTTACAGAAAACCTGGGGTAATGTTGCATCCTTGGGTCAGATGAAGCTAAATAGTGATGCAACTTCAAAACTCAGCTTATAGTTACAGCTGGCCCCTCTGTTCCCCATCTTCACACCTTGGCATGGATGGACAGAGTATATCTCTCACAGCATCTTTGAGAGATCCCTTGAGAAGACCTAGCAGTCTTCAGGAAGCCAGGAAGAAACAGACGGAGCTGGGATTTTGTCCTCCTGTTTCTTGGTCATGGGGAATAAATAAACTCAGGTCCTGGTAAGCTCCTGCCACCACCCAAACAATGTATGTGAGCTATCAGACCAGCTCTACCGGCTCAGCCAGCTGTTTGAATGCAGACCACAGCAGTCACCAGCATTGTCGTCTGTGTGGTGACAGCGGGGCTGGATGCTCTGCTGACCACATGCCTGCAGCTGATGTTATTCTACTGTACTCCAGACCCCAAAATGCTAACAGTGATGCAAGGTAAGTACAAAGGAATTCATCTTCCTTCTGCTCTTACCACCCTTTTGGTATTCACCTGCAATGCAACACCGACTGCTGAACGCACCACCATGACACCACCCATTTCCCTCTGTGACAAAAGAGGAGGTTTGCTTTAAAAACTGAAATTTAAATGTGCTTTTAAAATTCTATTCAAGGGACTTTGGATTTATATCTGACTAAACCAGCCCTCCGTCAGATCTCTGCTGGGAGCAGAAATGGCTGGGGATGACATCAGAAAGCCCAGAAGCATGAATAGCATCCAGGGATGCTGAAGCATCTGAGAAGCGGCACCGAGCACCTCCATCCTCTCACCCTCTCCGTGCAGAGTAGCTGCCTCAGTGCTTAATGCTCCAATATTCTTTTCTTGTTCATCGTACAGTGGCTGAGCCCGAGGAAGTTGCCAGCTGGCAGAAATACCATTTCTGTGAGCAGATGTGGCATCGCAGGGAAGCCTGACCCATTCCCAGGGAGCCCTATTGGCCGCAGAGCAGCATATCCATGCCGCTGTGCTTCATTTTCTAACTAATAACCAAGCGGGCAGTTGTATGGAAGGGAGACGGTAGAGGGCAGCTCCACCCTGCTTAACGCAGGAAATATTGCCTGCAAGTAGTGGCTGTTTACACACCGCATGGAGAGGACAGGCAGATAGTTTTGCACACCCGGATCACGAAAGGAACAGGGAAGATGGTGGCAGACACCGTCTTCTGCCCTTGCCCCCCATCCTCGGTGCCTCTGTGCCCCCCCGCCCTCCCTGCAGTGTAACCTGTGATCTGAGTGACAAAATGCTGGGTCCATCACCTCTTCTGGGGCTGCTGGAGACTCGCAGCATGGTCCTGCTACCCAGCGGGGATTCGGTTCATCCCTCGGGATGCTCCCACTGAAGTTGACTCGTTTCTGCAGGGAAAGATGGGGTGAGAGACATCACCCCTCGCCCATGCCTGCAAAGAGCCATGGATCCAAGGGTGGGCAACAAGGTAGCAGGGATGCTAGCCTCATCTTAGCCCTGATGGGGATGAGATTAACTCCTCCTAGGTAAAGTCCATGCAGCCCACGCTAAAAATTGGGTGAACACCTTTCACCTTCCCTCATGTGCTGTTTCCAACCCCTTGGGCCAGGGATGTTGCCCCATCCTCACCACCACCCACCACCCAAATACCCACTGCCACGTTGAAGTGCAGTGGTGAGCTGGGGCAGGGTCCTCTTCTGCATCACAGAGCTGCAAGAAAGGGCATGACCTTGTTCGAGATGCATTTTCTGCAAATGATTCTTCAGTAAATAGATCAGAGAAGCGCTGCCTCTTACAGAAACACCAGTGAAAAAGGGCAGTGTCAGAAATTTTAGCCCAGAAACTATTTATAACCTTTCTCTCCCAGTACCTGGGACCCGGACAATTTGTTAGGTGACCAGCAGCCGTGTGTGGCAAAAAAACTCAGACTGAAAGCTCCTGCTGTCTTATGCAGTGATTTTGTTAGCTTCCCAGAGGCAAAGGAGGGCATATACCACTGGGGTCCATCTTCTGCTGCAGGTGTTTTCTTTTTCCTCTCTCCTGAGGTCTGTTTCAGAATTTAAATCCTGTTTTTTGCCAGGCTTTATCTGCATGTGCAATACTTCTCAGGAGGGTTTGACTCTAGAAGCAATCAGAGCAAACAGTGACCACAACCATCGTGTTTCCATGTGCAGCAGACAGTCTGGGTCCCCCAGCACCGGCAAAGGCTGGTGGAGACAGCCCACGTTTCCACTCTGAAGTCAGCAGGGAAGAGATCCCTTGAAGCATGAACAAACTGAGAAAAATTAACTATGACAATTAATTTGGCAACCTCAGTTGCTTTTTGACACCTCCAGGGTAGAAAAATGCCTGCAGCTCGTTGCATCAATTCTCCACTGCGCTCATTAAGAAAACACGGGGGAAGGAGACGCTGCTCATCCCAGAGGTGCTGTGCACACCAGTGGGACCAGAGACGTGTCACACACATGTTCCTGGTCCAGGCTGTGGCAGGGCAGCATGATCACAGGCAAGCCCGGGTGCTACACAGCGTGAGGACCTCGCTCAGCTGCAACACCATTGGGTCACCTCCAGTGACACAGGCGCCTGGCAGATGCAACATGGCTTTTCCTAACAGAGACCGGCACGATGTTTAAAATCCAGGGCATGTATTTCTGCAGCAATACACATCAGACAGTATTTGGGAAATGCTGAAAACTGACGATCTTCATTTTTCTGTTGCAGGAGATCTCTGAAGACCTCCAGCGCATGGTGTTGCCCAGCCTGCCAGTGGAGGTTGCTGTCCTGCTGCTCTCTGCCCAGTGCTGACAGCTCACCTAAAATCGTGGAGGCTTCTGCTTCAGGGGGACTAACCATCAGGTTGCATCCCTTAGCACATAGGGTGTTCCTATCTGGTTCACAGCAGGACTGGACAAGGGTTCTGCGACACGTCACCTGTGGGCCCTCTGTGGTGATGGTGCAGTTGGATATGGGCAATGCCAGCCCAATGCCCCCCTGGGACAGCCCAGTCTCCAGTCAACTCAAGGCGATATATCTCAGTCACAGAAGAGTGGAGGTGGGAAGGTACCTCTGAAGGTCATCCAGTCCAAACCCCATGCTCAAGCACAGCCACCTACAGCTGGTTACCCAGGACCATATCCAGACTGCTTTTGAGTATCTCCAAGGAGGGATGCTCTACAACCTCTCAGGACAAACTCTGCCAGTTCTTGGTCACCTTCATAGTGTAAAAGTGCTTCCCGATGTTCAGATCGAGCCTTCTGTTTCCATTCTGTTTCCCTGTTCTGGGACAAGGATCTCTGAGGACAGTAACATGGGCTGGCTTCTGCTGAGAAGTACTGTGAGGGTGTCTCACACATGGTATCGCATACATTGTAGTTACTCGGAAAGTACAACAGAAATGGAAGCAGGAGCCCTCCTTTGCAGATGGGCCAGGTGAAGATGCTCCTTCCCTTTGGCTGGTGAGAAGACATGTCCCATCCCTAAGGGGCTGCTGTGCCTGTCTCCATTTCCCACCGTCGCAGCCCCAAGTCCATTGATAGAGGGTTTTGCAGCTCGAGTTCACCCCAGGGGACACACTCAACCCAGTCACCCCCATGTTGGTGTGCGTGAGCCCAGGGGTCTGCTCATGGAAACTGCAAGGCAGGTGCTGCCCAACTGGAATGACGACTGTGAGGCAGCTGGGGCAACCAGATATCCCAAACATTGGCATATTTTTGGAGAAGGACCAAAAAAACCATCACCAGGCACTTACCAGACAATTCCTTGGGGGGGATGCAGAGGCTGGCTGAAATGTTATAATCCCATCCCTGAGGTTGGAGGAGCTCTGGAGCCTCCAAGAGCTCCTTGGAGGCTCCTTATGTACCCTTGAACCCAGACCAAAGTCCCCACTGATGCTCCCCAGGCCTCTGTGCACGCACTTCGCCTGCTGCTGCCGTCTGACACACATTTTTATCTCACTGTCCTTGAGCTTTTCTGTCCATGCAATTGACATAAGGCCCTGAGTCAGAGACCTTTCTGGTTTCAGAGGGCCTCTGTTTCTGAAGAACCAAGCTGCTTCTGCATGGACATGACAGCCCACAGGCTGAGCAGAGTGAATCTCCATGAGTCACTAAGCTCTCCCCTGAGAAGCAGCTCACTCTCAGTTACACACCGGAGGTGCGTGCGTCTCCAGCAGGAGGTGGGAAAAGGAATTTTTTAGCTCTCAAGTGTAAAATGAATGTTCAATAAATAGAATAGTTTTTCAGCCATGAAGAAGAGGTGTTCAAGTCACCAGCGCCCCGGGGCTGTTTACTTGGGTACACAACTGGTGGTGTGTGGAACGCAGCAGCTCCCAGCTTTGCCATGCGTGCTGCGTGAGGGCTTTTGCTTGAACAATTCTGCTGCCTCTCTGGTTTGCTTTTAAAGAAGCATGAGGCACGGGCTGATGCTGTAGGGACACCTAGAATTGGGCAGCCCGAGCTCAGCCCTCCCCAGGCACTCAGCGAAGAAGATCTGCCAGGGAGGTGGAGTACACCGATGGGTAAAGTTTGTTGGCACCGTTGCTTGCCCCCTCACAGTCTCCCTCTTTTCCCTAATTAATTTGCCACAAATTAATTAAGGCACTCATCCCAGTCCCCATCCCCTGCCGCCCTCCCAACCAGCATGCCACTGGGGAGGCAGCAGTCAGTAGTGCTTTCCAAGAAAAAAAACTGGATGTGGAATGAAAGTCCCAGCCTGGTGGTGTGGTGTCTTTGGATCCAGGTACCACTCGCTTGACAGCATGGGCTGACCCAACTGCCTTCGAGGTTGCTGGCAGGCTGATGTGCTTCAGTGGTTTGCTCAGATGGCCAGTTCCCCGTCATGTAATGATGACAGTCTGCTGGGGTATGATTCTGCCCAGTTTAGGGCAAAACAGAGCTTCTTATCTAATGTATGGCCAGAGCTCTGCTCCTTCCAGCAGCCCCTCTCAGCATCTGTGAGGTGCCAGGGTAAATCCAGTAACCAGCTCTCCCCTTTGCACCTCTTCTGCAAATACACTCATCACCATTTTTACAAAAACAAGTAAAAAATGCACTTATGCTGGACAGAAATTTAGAATATTTCTTCAAAGATCCTGCTGGCCAGACACTCTTTAGCTACATCCTTGTTAGTATCAGAAGTGTAGTAGGCAGCATTCCCTGAGGCTAGACATCACTGGCCTGCTATGGCTCATCCGTGCTGACCGTAATGCTTCCAAACCCTTCCTGGCGATGTTCTGGGAGTTAGCCCAGACAAGGCCCTCTCCCAGTAGGTAGTTTAAGTGCAGCCACCTTGTTTTGGGGGATGGAGAGCTCAATAACACTGGTGTGGGCCACCCCAATCTAGCTGCCGTAGAGTCAGACAACAGCCGAGGGCACATTCCAGTCACTGATGCAGATAGAACCACTGTGTCCTATAGCCTGAAGACCCCCAAACCAAGCATGTGTGAGGTCCAGCATGTCATATGAAAGAGGGGACATTCAGATTAGATACTAGGAAGAAATCCTTTACTGTGAGGGTGGTGAGGTACTGGAACAGGTTGCCCAGGGAAGTTGTGGATGCTCCATCCTTTGAAGTGTTCAAGGCCAGGCTGGATGGGGCTTTGAGCAACCTGGTCTAGTAGAAGGTGTCCCTGCGCATGACCGGGGGATTGGAACTCGATCTTTAAGGTCCCTTCCAACTCTAACCATTCTATGCACCCTCGTCTGTGTTAGGGCCGTGGTTCTTCCTCTGGACCATTCCTCGGGGACCAGCCATGACATGGGAAGCATACAACAAGCAGCCAGCCACAGGTTTCGACTCTGTGCCCCAGCACTTCCCTTCAGTGGGTTGATGTCCCTGCCCAGAGAAGCAGAGACATGTGCTTGGGTGGCATTTGCCCACAGGTCACCTCCTGTCCCTTTTGGGGATTTCCCCACTTGTTTTCAAGTCTCTATAGGGTCTCTGACACAAGAGAGCAGGATGTCCGCAACCTTTCTCACACAATCATGCCAGCTCAGGAGCTTCAAGGTGAACACCATGGAGGGGGGCTTGGCAGGGACAACATGGACTCGGTTATTTTGCATGTTACTGCAGTGTGTTTATGTAGCTGTTTGGTATGCACCCCTCTCCACCACTGAGCACGGCCAATGGCTCACACCTTCTTCTTCCTCCCCTCCCCTCCATGCCGTGATAGCCTGCCTCATTTGAAACCTCGTTAGCTTAATTTAAGAGGTTATTTTGTGAGGAAGACCAACCCATGCCAAAGCTAACACAGGAAAAGAACTGTCATCTGTTTCCTCTTTATGAAGTGCTATTGCTATGCCGAAAGCACACCCCAAGCCCCGAATGTTTGGTCCAAGACAAAGACACCGTCCAGCAACAATAAAACCACTTACAGTTACACTCCTAGCCCAGGCCAGACAGAAGACAGAGTCTCCCAAGCTTCTAATATTTGGGAGACTCTCTTGGGAGACCCTTCTTGGGACACCCCTTGGATGTGAATAATTTGTCATGCAAAAACAAACTTTCCAGAGGAGACCATTTCGTGGCACCAGCATCATTATTCAGTAAACTGCACATGCATCCACTATCTTCACGGAAAACCAGACCGAAATAACCACCTCTGGAAAAAGTGTTCCAGAGTGGCTGGGTGAATAGATAGAATAAAAAACAATTTTAGTCCCAAACTTATTTATTCAGAATTAAATCCCTTTGCTTCAGAATGGAGAGTCAGCAGGAGAGTTGCTCAGGAGCAGGTTATTCTGTTACAGGGATGCCCAGCCCTCTGCGGGCGGGTGCCAACAAATTCAGCATGAGATTAAAATGCATGTTAAGATGGGGGAAGGAAAAATAAATTACAAAACCCCATAAAAAATAAAACAAAAATAAAATAAATTAAAACCCCCCGCCAACCAACCCAAAACCTTCTGGAGCAGGTCCAGGAGCTGTGATACTGAAGCCACGGTACCACAGCTGAGCCTCCCAGCACCTTCCTCAGCAGGGATGCTGCCCAAATTGGGGTGACAACCCAGGGAGGGAAGGGGGCGAGGATGATGGCTATGTGCCGAGGCGCTTATGGGGTTTGCCACTTCTGACCATGTGCTTGCAAGGAGGCAGGGTGACACCTGCAAGGGGGAACGGTGACACCCACAGTAAATAGTGCCTCTCCTGAAGGCACCCTGTGTATGTGAATAATTCTCACCTGCCTGGGCTGTCCCACCCAAAACAGCCCCGCTCCACCTTACGGTCTTTGACCTTTGGCAAAAAGATGGGACTCGCACGCAGTGATGCCACCGCATTGGCAGGAGGCACCCAGCCCAGCAAGTGGGGCAACTTCTTCAGCCAAAAAAATGCTGTTGCTTCATCAGGCCACGGCCTCTGGATCCGGCCCGTTCCCGCCTAGCCAGGCTCACTCGGGGCATGGGTGGGTGAGCCCAGCTAGAGTAAACAGGAAAAATAAAAGGGATAAATGGGGTTGCCCAGAGCACTGCCCACGTCGAGCACAGCTGCAGCCTCTGGACTGCTCTGCAGGCTGTCATCAGTGCGCTGAGCTGTGGCAGTGCTCAGGGATGCTGCCCGCCAGACAGGTCGTGCACCCCAGCCCTCCACGTGTCTGAGCCCCAGGCAGTGCCTGCTGCAAAAAGCCACAGTGGAGTGGGAAGAGCCAGAGGGAAGTGGGGTCTGGTGCCAGAGGGGCACGGCGGGAAGGTTTATTCCTGGAGGTTTTGCCACAGGCACCGGAGCATCTCCCCTGGTTATGAGAAAGAGGTGTCAGGAAGAAAGGGATTGGTTCTGCCCAGCCTGAGCCACAGGGTTGCAAAATACTGTTAAGAAGATGTCAGGGCTTGTAGATAATATCTGGCTTTTTTGAGCTTCGCAATTAAATGCTGAGCTCCTCATCTAATTTACTACCACATTAAACATATAAAACAACAAATTTATTGTTTTATAATCTCTCCCAGGGGAAGTTAAGCTGTCGCAGCATCCTGCAAGAGCTGCAGTGAATGCTGGAGGTTACTCCAGCCCTGCCAGCCATCTCTCACTGCAAGAGCTCCTCCAGCCAAAAGTACAGCATCACCCACAGCCCACAAACATTAGGGTCATGCCAGCACCATGGCAGTCACATCTCTGGCCTTCTCCGAGCCACCCTTGAGGTGACAGACACCTGGTCACACCGTGTCAGTGGGCAGGCTCCCCCTGGCCCATGGTTCTCGTCAAGCCCCAGGACTCCCAGTCTTCTTCTATCTTCTCCTGCCATTGACACCATCACCTTCTCCTTCCCAGCCTGCAACACAGGCTGTTGGGCACTGACCTGTCTTGGAGATTCCCGTGGCCCTAAGCCACCCCTGCAGATCCCTGCTCCTCAAAGTGTCCAGCAAAAAGGCTGGAAGAAGGGGCTGCAATTACTCCTACCTCACTGGTACAGAGCAGTGGCTTGCAGGTGTGTGGCATGTCACCAGGAAACCAGGACATGTCCCTGCTGCTTTGTTGGCCTCCACTGAGCTCAACCCCCAGCAGTGCCTTGGTTTCCAGTGCTCGCCACTGCAGGGAGGGAGCACAGGGAGGGAGGGACTGCACAAACATTGGAGTGAGGTGACATGACTCTGCAAACCAAGCACTGCTCTGGTTTTGGTAGCAGCAGCCACAGCTATCTATGCCCTCCCTTCTCACTCAGTAGCTGCACAGAGGTAGAATAAGGCAAGCTGATAACAAGAGAAAAGGCATTGTGCTGGAGCAGCTGCTGCCAAAGCACTATTTTTTGATGCCACTTTCTTCTGCACAGCCCCAAATTTAGGTTGAAGAAGCAGATGTGGAGAGGTTTGCAGCCTGGTGTGGCCAGCAGTGAGTGCAAGATGTTGGATGGGGTCTGTAGGCAAGGTTCCTCCTCTGTTGCAGGTGACATTTGCTGCCAGACACCTGCAGCTCTGTTCCCTGCTTCGCAGCCACCAACTGCAGCAGCCTAAGCTGCTGGATGGCAGGAGCCACCACTACAGCAAGGAACCAGCATCGTGCCCAGTGAGCCTCACTTGGGAAGTCGTTGGTGGCTCTGTGTCCATGCACAGGATCTTCTCGCTGATAAAACCCAAATGCTTGTGACTTGCCTCATGGGGCCTGTTCGATATTCAGGAGGGATGCTCCTCGCTTGCGGTCCATGTCCTTGAAGCTAGGCAAGGCCAATGTCAGCAGAGTTTGGCTGGAAAAGTTTTGATGCTAGGAGTTTCACCTGTTTTCTCTAAAGTGAAGTACATGTTGTATTTGCCAGGAAGATTGGCAATAAGAGCATCGAATTGTTGTTGTTCCTTGGAGACTTCACTTCCCCTCCTTTCCCCTGATTCCTCGTCTCTTCCAGCTTTACACTGGGCAGTTGGACCATGAAACCACCACAGCAGCAACTTTACACCACGGCCGTGAGAGCACAGCATGAAGGACACAGACACACAAGTTCCCAGGCTTTCAGGACATGTTCAGCAAGATGCCAAGCCCTAAATGACTGTCACCCCAGGGTATCAGCTAGGGTGGCCTGTGCAGCTGTTTGATGGGAGAAGGAAAGGCTTTGGACATAAGTCTCGTCTGTGACTGGCTTGTGCTGCGTGGTAAAACTCCAGCGTTGCCATGGTTTTCTAGGTTTCAAGGGGTGTTTTTACTCCGTACTGTTAGTCTTTCACAATCTGCTTGTCTTAAATTCTTTACACAGGTTGATCAAAGCTAGTTAAAATGGGCGACATGTTTGCCAAAACGCTCTAAAACTGTTACCTGTGACACCCAGCGTGGGGGATGCTCTCGGGAGGACATCAGGAGCGGTATAAAGCACGTGAACGGCATCGATAGGGTTGTGTCTTAGTGTCACGTTGGGTTACTCTGCACAATAGCTGTACCCTCAAGAATTAAACTGCAGGGTGGCTGCTCTCCCTGCCTGCCGAGCGAGGAGCCTGCCAGAGCCTGTCCCTGCTGCCTGCGTCTGAGGATTTACACAACTTCCTCTAGTCCCTGGTCACTCTGAGAGCTCTGCAGAGCCTTTGTATGTCTCAGGGCCTTAAAAGCAACAGCGGACAGGCTTTCATTGTATCAGATGCTTTGCTAATAGGCAAAAATTGTTAAAAAACCCAAATAATATGTAGATATTTATTTTTTCCTGAAAGTATCAGCAACAGGGGGTTGAGCTGAACTACAGAGCACATTTCAGCCCTCAAAACTGCCAACTCACAGCAAAAGCCCTCCCTCACTGTGGCTGGCCTGATCTTCTCAGCAGTGTTGGGAACGGTGGGGCTGTGTGAAGTGAGGGGGACCATGCGCCCCTGGCTCCCACATGCTGTTCGTGAGATGGAACTCCAGCAGCAGCCGCTGCTCCCTGGGGACTGCTGCTTCACACCGGTGTGGCTATCAGAGAGAACTGGAGTGCTGGATGGGAAATGCCAACCAGGAGCAACGTGCCCGTGAAGCCTGCAGCTCTGCCGGTTCTTCAGCTTGCTGGGTCACAGCAAAGCTCAGAGCCACCCTGCTGCATTTCTTCCGTAGTGAACTCCTCTCGGCCAACCATCTCTTCCTGGCCAATCTGTCCCCTTGCTTCTCATCCCAGAGAAATTCCTCCACTTCTCCACAACCTCCCCCTTTTCCAGCGGTTTTCACAAGAGCTTTGGGGTTTCCTCTTCCCTTTTTTCCTTCAATCCCATTTCTCCAGTTATTGGGTGGTACTTAAGGCAAGTATCTTCAGAGGTCAAGTCACTTCAGAGACTGAGCTGCTGGAATTGAGAGAAGTAACAAGTTGTTGTCAAGTCTGTTCAGTTTCTATGGTAGCAAGAAGAGAGGTTTTTCATTAGGCTCCACTTTTGAGACACTGCCTCCAGAGCAGTTCCCGGGCTCTGACAATCAACAGTTCTCATGTGACCTGAGGCTTCAGGACCTGCCAGACCCATGGACGTGCCACTGATGGAGCTGACTGGCAGTTTGCTGTCTGAAGCATGATATATGCAGTTCTGTGGTCCTGCATCCTGGTTAGGAGATCGGTATGGAGCAGAAGCCCTAGGGTTGAAGTGCTATTGAGGAGCAATTGAGGGGGAGCATGGCGCGTAATAGGAAATTATGGTGAAGACAGACTAGTAGCTGAACTAAATGAACTAACAAATGGCCTCCTTCAAGCAGTCTCATGGGTAGAGGACAGTGGCTCCATCCTTACGAGCTGAAAACAAAAGACTGCCTTTTTACAAAGACGTGAGAAACTGAAAAAGAGATTAAATGTTGTCAATTCTTCATGGAATTATGCAGGGCTGAAAGTGCATGATCATAAATTTAAAAACCAGGAAGAGATTTGCAATGATGGAACCGTTTCTGAATGTAACATTTCATTTCACGTACCCTGTGGACAAGCTTAAGTCTGCTTTTCCATCAATGCCATTTTACAACAAATTAAAGCATGTTGGGTGCCAGGGTCACCAGCATTGCTGCTTTGCTAAGAAGAACACAGAGCCTTCCCCAGAAACAGCCTACTCCTGGTTTGTCTGTACAATTTTAGATGTCCTCCAAAATGTTACTTTGAGATTTCCACAAATACAAAACATATCTGTCAGGTTTGTGCTGACAGAGCATATCTTTTTCAGATGTAGCCCTTTTTTCTCAGTTTTATTGCACTGGCAGGCCAGACTAGTTGTTTTCTTGACTAAAAACCAGGTTGCCTTTGAGAAGTAAGTAGCGACATGCTCTTCTGACTTTGAGTAGTAGGGAAAGCCTTTTTGAAGTCTTGTGGGGCTGTCTCTGGAGTACATAGCATGGTAGCTGTGCTTGGAGAGGGAGAAGGAAACTCTGCTAGCAGAGAAGGTAAGGTCAGCAAACAAAATGATGAATACCATTTTTGAGAGATGTGAGGGCATTGGGGAGGTGTCTGGAATCAGGGAATGGAGGAAGAAATGAAGAGGGAATGAGGAACATGGATCCCTCCAGTATCTTGGCCAGTGCCAATCAGGCTGAGATGTTGTTCTTCCACCAAAGGCGACCACTTTTTTTCAGCCAGGAGGACCAGTCTTCGACTCTCCAGTATGAAAAAAGAAGCATTCTGAAAGAGCAGAAGTTCAAGATAGTGGCACAGTGCATCAGGAATGGGACTTTCCTCCCTAGCTGTAGCCATCTAAAACACTGATTCTTGATCCCATGAAGGCAAGACACTGGCTTAGTGCTGAGGCTGGCACTCACGGGGACTTGATCCCTTCCCAGCCATGTGGTTTTGTAAGATACACCTGTAATCAAACACCAAAATGAACTGTTTCCACTGGCCAACTCTAAGCTGGCGGTCCCTCCAATACCCTGATTAAAGTTCTATTCTGTGGCCACTAAAGACAATAAACTCCAAACACCATCAACTCTCTCTGATCTTAGACACACACTTTAGGATGAGCTAAATCATCCCAGGGGAGCACACCGCCTTCCACTGACCTCAGGGAGAGACCAGTCAGCCAGCTGGGCTGGATGCCCTGCCTCCGAGAGCTGAAGTTAGGTGAGATGATTCCCACCACATATACTCTCTCACATCACCCCCACATTTTGCCTAATGATGTTCACTAGTCTTCTCTTCATCACTGCCAGTGACCTAAGCATTAATTAGGACCACAGGCCAGGAGGTCACAAAGATGGAGCGTCAGTGTCCAGGCCTGACTACAGGGCCTTGGCACAGCTGCTGCCTCTACAAGAGCTCCCAGCAGTGCTTGTGGGGCATCTGGGACATCTCTGGACAAAGAGCTATCAACAGCCCCTCCAGCTCCTTTGTGCATTGACCTTGTCCAAGGTGAAACACTGCTTGCTGGGCTGAATCACACTGCTTGCTTTAACAAAAGCGGTGCTGCAGGGCAATGGGCTTGTATCCTATTCCTATGCCACTAAGCCATCTTCATAGCCTGGATTTCAAGAGATTATGGCTGTTGTCACCTTGCTGCCATTGCCCTACAGGTTACTTCAAAGGTGTCAGAGAATGACAGACTAACTGAGTTTGGAAGGGACCTCTGGAGGTCATCAAGATCTAGCCCAGCTCTAAGCAGGTCCAGCAACAGCAAGCTGATCAGGAGCATGATGAGTTTGAACACCTCCAAGGGCAGAGAGACTACCACCTCTCTGGGAAACAATGTTTGACCACTCTCATGCTGCTGACCTGATGCTTTATATCTAAATGGAGTTTTTTGCTCTGCCTCTCATCATTTTACCATGCATTTCCCAGAAAGGTCTGGCTTCTTGCTCCCTACTACCTCCCGTAGGGCAGTTGTAGGCAAAAATTAGATCACTCCGTTGCCTTCTCCTCCTGTGGTTGAATAACCTCAGCTCTCTCACCATCTCCTGGTACTTCATTTGCTCCAGCCACCTTGGTGATCCTCCAGCAGGCTCTCTCTAGTCCACTAGTCCCCCAACACTTGTGTCTCTGTACTCACTGGCTTTCATTCCTCCCCTGATGGAAGGACACTCTTCCACATGGGTACAACAAGGAACACATGCAGCAAGCATAGGATTAAGAGCACTGTCGGTGTCCAAGTTTCTGGAGTGCCCAAGCACTACGGGGTAAAACCTGTTGTTTCAGGTTAGCAGGGAGGAAGGAGACACCTTGTCACCCCTGCTGTGAGAGCAGAAGCAGTACAATGGGATTTCCAATGGCACAAATTGCCGCTGAGATGAGAAGACTTTTAGGATGAGATCGGGAGCATCTAGGCAGTCCCCAAAACTGTTACACCTATTTTACAGATAGAGAAATGAGAAAGAAGGAGAACTCTCTCACAGAAACCCTTCAAAGAGCAGGAGACTTGACTGCTGGGTGTGTGGCATGCTGCCCTTGAGCTGCCTTGGGGAATCCCGCGGAGGTTTTAGAGCATTCCAGGCCAGGTCTCTTCCTAAGAGAGGAAGACGGGGCTTATGCTGAGGACGGGTACTGAAAATGTACCCGCAAATGACACGGTGACTCAGCATTCAGGAAGTGTCACTGGGCACGGGATCTGGGGAATTTAGGAGAAAGCCTCCTGCCTGTGAAAGGTTTTGCGTGCGGAGAGAGGGCATAAAGGGCTGGGGGCGCCTTGGTGTTGGCGTAGCCCTGATGGCACCAGCCTGACGCCGGTGTCCCAAGCGCAGCCATGCAGTGCAGGAGGAACTCCCCCTCCCCTCCGCGCTCCCCCTGGCTTGTGGAGACATGTCCCCCCTCGTGCACAGCCTGCCCATCACGTGGGAACCATCCATCACAGAAGCACAGGCCCGCGAGAGGCTCCAGAGTGGAAGAAACTGTTTTCTCAGCATTTTATTTCAACTAATGTGCTCAAACTAGTATCACACTGTGCTATTAACGCTACCCCGGTTTGTAATTCTGCTTTCATGTTGGCTCCATTTTTCTCTTTTTAATACCACTATCTAGCCTTCTGGTTCTTAAATGTGGGACCTATTTTTCTGTCTGCTGTAGCAGAAGGAGCTAATTTGGTCCTTCTGTGTATAAGCAACAGGACTGTGAAGTGGAATAGAATGCGATTTTATCTCTGTGTAAGTCCTTGGTCAGATTGACACTAGAATACTGCATCCTGCTGAGGTGCCATATTTTAAAGAAGACATAAAAAAATTGGAGCAGGTGAAGAAAAGAGCCATAAAAAACGGTTTGAGAGCTGAAGAAAACCACTTACAGGGAGAAACTTGTAGAGGTCAGCCTCTGTAACTTGTCAGAAAGAAAACCGAGAAGGGATTTGATGATGTGTGTAAGTACATGTGTGGAGAGAAAATACGGGATGTTAAGGGGGTACTAAAAATTTAGTCTGAGAAAGGCACACAGTGAGAAAGGCACCAGACAGTGATGGGCACCAGAGAACACGCTGAGCTGCATTAGAAATCAGGTGTACTTTTTAACCACACGGGTGTTAACCTTCAGAAGAAAATTGCGAAGTGAGTGATGGGTACTGCATTTCTTGAAGTGTTTGAGACATGTTTGGGTGCTAATTCTGCACGTCAGGATAGAAGCGGGGATCACCGGGGGATGGAAACCAAAGGGAGTTTGCCTGAGTACAGCTCGGGAGGGGACAGAATCCAGCTTCACAGAAACAAAATTCCACATCTCATTTCATATGCCCTTTTTTCTGGTTGCCCATCACGTTCTTGGACAAAATCCTTGGGGAAGCAACTCACTCCCTTAATGAATTTAATAAACTGTTAGTAAGCTAAGTGGTCAGGTGGAGAGGGAGGGAGAACTGCAGATCTCAGACACACAGAGGTAAGAGGATGGATACTGTGAGGCTGCTCCTGTGTGAACACTCTCAGGACCGCAGAGCCAGGGGGTGAATGCTGGTGCCCCAGCCATACCCGGTGTTTCCACTCGGCCATGCTCTGGATGGCATGGTCATACCCAGAGATGCTCATCCCGCCTGATGAGGAAAATGTCATTAGTCTCCTGAAAACAAACTTTTCCCACTGCATCTGCTGATGGGTTTCCCTCTGCCTTACTCACAGCAGTCACTGAGAAAAGTATATCTTCTCCTTCTTCACAAATTTTTAGTACACTTTCCTTTTCAGATTTTTAATATTTTTTTAAAAATAGATTTTTTTATTATTATTTTTTAAATATCAAGTTAAACCCCCTTAAAGTGTTCTTTTTTAAAATGCAGTGAGCATTGCTTATGCAGTGCTTATTCTAAGCACTGTCCTTCACAGACTATATTTCTCTGCATCTCTTCTGCTTCTTACTGCCTTTCTGTGGAGGCCCTCCAATCCTCCGTGTTCTCTTAGCAGCAGTGCCAGGACTGGGGACAGATGCCTGGGGTACGAGGACAAGAGGCCCTTTCTTCCACCAGGAGAGCTGGATGCCGGTCCCTCACGGCCAGCTGGTGATGCCCTGAGACACCCAGACCCTGCACTGCTGCTGCCACCCAAGTCACTTCCCCATCCTGCACTTAATAAATATATCCCCAATTACACAACTCCTCATTAGTAAACATAGACCTTTTAGACGGCTCCTACACGTCTGCGTCAGAAAAATAACATGTCAGAAAGCCGCAAAGAGAAACTTCCAATTAAGCTCACTTTGTAAATCATCTGTGGTTTCTAAACAAGCCTGGCGCACACACATTCCTCTTGGTGTTTCTCCTGGTGGGTATCTGCAGTCAGCAATTTGCACACAAACTTCTGCAGTTGCTTTAAAGCTGAAGCTGCTCGGAGCGAGAGCCGCGTGTCCTGAACCCATCCCCGAGGCCGGGAGCTGCCTCCAGCCCCCAGCCCCCAGCCCCAGCTGCTCCACACACGGACCCAAAGCCACCGGGCATGTAAAGCAGCTATTGAGCTACTTCTAGCTCTTAAAACTTCCTCAAGGGCTTACGAATCTTGAAAGCAGTTCGAACCCTTTCTTTCCCTGATGATTTCTTGCTCTCTTAAGGACCTATTTCTGCAGATGGCCGCGTTTGGGAGGTTTCTCTTGGCTCGAGGAGTCAAGTGGTCTTGAAGAATTCAGAGCTCAGCAGGACTTTGAATCCCTTCCAGCTAAACTCTTGTGCTCTGCAACCTCTGCGCGGCTTAAGAAATTTCAATATTTACCAATCTGGGGCAAGCACCACATCCCAAGGAACCCTAAATCGAAGGGGTTATGAGCTCCATGTACATGGTGTATAAAAGCCCATTTGAGGGATTTGTGCTGGCTGAGCAAGTGGATCTGCACACTCGATAGCTGCATATTCCTCTCCGTACAGGAAAATTACACGGAAAACTCTGAGGCTTAAATAAAAAACAAGGCTTAAATGTAAATTCATAATGAGTCCTGAGAGACTGGAGGAGATATTGAAACATTTGTTTCATACTGTGGTACGAAAACTCATTCTCAAGGAAAAAATGAGCTTGTCTCAAGGTAAAACTGTATGTGAAGAGCAGAATTCCCAGAGATGCAAGCGGTCCAGCTTTGTGCCATGTAGCAACAGCAGATGGAAAATCCTGGTGGGAGCAGAAATCCTGCAGGAAGCCCAGCCAGGAGATATGTTGCTGTCTCTCTCTGGGAACAAATGGAAATGGTCCCAGCTTCATCTTCACAAAGAGCAGGTTGTTGTGGTTTCAGCCGAAATCACCGCAACCGGACGGACAGATGGCCCTTCCCCCCCGCCCCCCCCTAAATAGAAGAGAGGAAGAGATAAGGAAATTCAGAAGTTTAGGATGAACTAAACTACTTTAATGAAGAATTAATATTAAAATAAGAAAAAGAAAGAAAATAATGAAATCGATCCAATATATACAAAACCATATCAAGCTCCCAGGATGACAGTCACATCACCAGCAGGCACTGGGGGAGTTCCAGACTGGACTCAGCAACGGATGGGAACTGGATTCCAGCTCTGGAGTCGGGAACACACGGATCAGGATCAAAGGCATGAGAACAGAGAGGGTCCTCTTTGGACGTCGGCCATTGCCGGAAGAGATTGACCCTTTGATCCCTCAGCTTTTATACTGAGCATGGGGCAGATGAGATGGAATACCCCAGTTGGTCAGGTTTGGGTGACCTGTCCTGTCCACTCCTCCCCATGGATGTGACCCCTCTACGTTTTTTTCTGTTTCTGACCCTCTAAGGGGCAAATAACAAAAATTGGCTGGCCTTGGTTGTTATAGCAATAAGTATAAGCAAGAGCCTCTCTGTATACCATTCTACGGCACTTAGCACAAACATTGGTCTTATCATTCTGAGAACGAGCAGTTTTCTCCACAATATGCTGTTAATTTCAGAGAGTTAGAGGCGGCCCAGCTAAAATGTAAAATTACAGAACACAAAATTGGTTCAGTTTTACTTCAAAGCATGACACAGGTAAAGCCCTGCCCAGCTGCCCACACCCCACAGTGCCCCAGGTGGCTCCAGGAGCTGCCTGACCAAGCAACAAACCATCCCATGGCCGTGGTCTGGACAGATTCCTCCAGCAAAGGCTGTGTTTGATTTCAGCCTCTTGGAGGACACCCTCCATAGGTCTGCACTGGGGACCGTCAGCACACCCTGGCCATGTTCATGGTAGATCTCCCATCACTGCCCTTGCCTCTTCCTTTGCCCATCTTGGCTTGTCTCACTGGTGTCCCGAGTTTCCCATTCAGGCTGGGGTGGTCATTCTCTGTGTGCCTGTCCAGCACCTCACATAACCAGGTCACTCATCTGCCATAGGTCTCTGAGGAGATGCTGTGCCCACAGGAAGATTTTCTTAGCAACATTCCTCTTCCTCCTCCTTGGTAAGAGTGAGGTTGGTGGATTTGTGCCTTCTTCCACTGTGGAGCCAGATGGGTGGGAGCAGGCAGCCTGGCAAGAAGCATGTAGTCCAGGAGAGTCAGAAGTACTTTTGATCTCCAGCAAGTGAGACCTTTTCATCCACCTCATGCCTCCAACTGCCCATTATCTGGCAACGACTCTGTGTTCCCATTTCTCCTCAAAGCGTGTCCTATGTGGCAAGGAGCAGGCAAAGCCCCAGTGCCACATGGCAGGCAATGGGCTCTTGGCCTCCTCATCCTGGGCTTGAGCAACACAGCAAAGGCACTCCTTTCTGGGTGCTCCCGCTGCCGCCCCCCTCCCCCCCCCCCCCCCCCTTTCCCCCGCCATGAGCAGCTAACTCCTCCCCCAGCTTCAGCCTACCCTTTGTATCTTGTGCTTTTGGCACAGGGATTGATCTCATGGGCAACAGCCCTGGTTTGAGGGTTTCATGGTGAGCTAGAAGTGAGGGCCTGGGAAAATACAAGTAATGAGCCTTAGGACAAGAATCAATCCATAAAGCAAGGAGTGTTATTTTATTCCCAGCTGTTCACTCAGCAGCTCTGATGACCCTGCTGGTGGCCAGCTTTAATTTCCATCTTGGACTTGCTGAACAGGGTTGGGGGGAAGCCAAAAGCTTGAAAGCCTTCATGCCTTGGGGGATCCCAGTGGGTTTTCTGCAGGACACGTTCCTGCAGGGTCAGCTCAGAAGAGATTGCAGCTTCTTACCCCACAGACACCTCGCCCTAGCACAGAACAGGGGGACCCCTGCAGCTGGCTGAGCCAGTGGACTTTGGTGGGGGCTGTATACATGCTTTACTGGTATTTGCTGGGCACAACCAGAGGATCACTGCCATAGGAAAGGGAAAGGAAGATACAACATCTCCATCAGAGACGGGTTTGTATTGCCAGGAGAAGATGGGTGGGAGCCGGGAGCCTGGCAATAAGCATGTTTTCAACACTCTACTGAATCAGCTTCAAACCTTTTGTAAAAGACCAGTTCAGTGTGGTGTAAGGAGAGGCAAGGGGGCAACCAATTCTCTGCAGCAGCAGGGGGATTTCTGGGGTGAATTACCTTGCCCCAGCTGCAGAGCACAACCATCTATCCAAGCAGCAGAAGATGAGGGCATCTGAGTCCTTCCACAGTCCAAATCTAGAGATCGGTTTTACTATGTGTTAGCAAAACTCACCAGCTATGAGAAACCACGATTTAACCACCAAAGCCATATAAATTCTTGTCTCAGAGCATAGACCACAGTCAGACACACTCATCAAATCCCTTTTATTGCATGTGGTGTAAGTAAAAGCATTTCCAATCACCTCCTCCAGGAGCACCCTCAGCCCTGTGCAAGGCAGATTTAGCTGGAAATGAGCTTGACCCCACCCTGAAGGATGGGAAGACCTGGCCATTTTCATGCAGCTTCTCAGTGCACCACTTGGCACCTCCTCTCCTGTATCTTCATCCCCTTTGCCAGGGTGAAGGAGAAGACATGAGAATCCAAGTGATTTTTAAGCTGGTTGGAGCACAAGTGCAGCCTGCTTCTATCCTGCCAAAACTCCATAGCTTGAGAGGAAGGAGCCAAAAGTTATACATCAAAGAGGGGAAAAAGACTTCCCAGCCCCAGAGTCAACCAGAAGAAGCCAGGCAGGACAGATTTATAAAATAAAGCATGGTGCAAAGAAACACCTCTTTCCAACACCACCTTCTCCCTTGGCCTTCTCCCTTCCTGAGGCTTAGATTTGTTAGTAAGTTTTGTCTAAGGAAGGAGCAGGCATGGGCAGTGTCCCCTCTTACCACCTCTCCTAACCTGGTGGTTGCACTGCAGGGTACTGTCCAGAAACCTCTTGCTGACCCTGGCTGGACCATGCTATTTGGGAAAGACAGACTGTCCCACACCCTTCCCACCACCCATCGTATCTGCAAAGGAGATCCAATGGCAACTGTTGGGCAGAAGTGGTCCAAGGGAAGATGACTGTGTTTCAGCATCTGAGGGATGCAGTGGTCCTAGGGAAAGATGCTGCAGAAATTATGAGAGGAAGCTCTGGAAGTTCGACCTTCCTCGGGCCCTTGTTATCTCCCAAGTTTCCGTGCCAACCTCTCTCCTGCTGAAGGAAGTATCTCTTCTGCTGTCTCCTGGCAGATCCTGAGGGCTGCTGGCACATCCAGGCACAGTCCCAGCAGAGCAACATGACTGAAAAACCATCTCCATCACCAAGGAGCAGAAGCGCAATAGCTTTATTCCCACCTTGGCTGTAACAACCACCACCAGATAGGAAGACAAGTCACTAAACAGACTCAATCTAAATGGTTTCATTTTTTTGCACAATAGGGTTTCTGGTGCCACAAGTTTAACAGGTCCCTTCAGGAGGCTGCAGTTTGGTTTTGTTTCTGGACACCAAAAGAGGAAGGAACATGTGCTGGAGAACAATGTACCAGCAGGATCCTGCACAGAGCGACAGGGTACTCATGGTGTTGGGGACCTGAATGCGAGCACAAGGATAACTCAAGCCCAGCAGGACTCTGCGAACACAGGAAAACATCAGAGAAAGGCAGACTAGCAGAAGGGAGACATGATCCATTCCGTCACTCCACACTCACACTCATCCCTGGTTACTGGTGGCCATGCTAACCCTGGAGCTTGTTAGCTGATCCCAAATCTCTTCTCCCCCTTTGTCTGGGCAGCATCCAAACATCCCCAAAACACTGTGGTCTCAAACCATGTGCGTGCACCTGGATACGTCCCCCATGAACAGAATTCCCAAATCTTTCCTCATGCCAACCACTGGAGAGCTCCTGCATCTCCCCCCCTTCCCTGCATCCCACTGCCTACCATGTCTCAGTTATTACCTAATGAGTCCTAGTTGCTGTGGAGCAATATAGCTCAGCCTCCTGCCCTCCCATAGGTGATACAACCAAACACTTGGTTTATTCGCTTGATGACAGTCACCTACCATGACGGCAATTTCTTTTTGTCCTTGCCTTGGTGCGTAACTTGCCATGTGCAGCTTATGAATCCACTGCGTACACTTCTGGTGATCTGTGCTAAAAAAACCCAATAGGCTCAGGTGGAAAGAAAGGTGTCTGAAGAGGATCTGTCTTATAAAAGAGACCGAAGGAGCTCGTACTGTCTAACAAAGCACAAGCTGTTGCTTTATATGATGACTCCATAAATGCATTCAGGGATGTACATATCAGGGAGTAAGACCTTCTCATTAGAAGATGACATTAGCACAAGTTCAGATGGATACAAATCAAGTGTGAGCTTATTTAGATCGGAAACTAGTAGAAAGTTTCCAAATCATCTGTGAGAACACAAAACATCTGGATATGCCACAGAGCTGGAAAAGGCCTCCTGGGCCGCTGGCTGTGGTAGGCTCCACTCCATCTTAAAACTGATTAGTTTTTCATTTGTTCCTTTGTTTTAAAATAAGTGTCTTGCTCTTCTCCCATCCACATCCGTATTGTGTCCCTGGGGGAGTGCTTTTCCCTCTCCTCACAACTGATTTCCCTTGCTGGCACAGAGTGGGCACACAGGGATGCAGCCCAGCACAGTGTCCTACCCCACCGCAGCCTGACCTCCTCCTCCAGCATCTCCCCAGCCTGTTTGCTCTTACACGACGTCTCAGGGCTGCGTCCTTGCCAAAGCCCAGCTGCCTTGGCGGGCGAAGGAGGTGAGCATGGATGGGATGCCAAGCATTTGCTTACACTGGGCAGGTTCCCAGCTTAAATAAATCTAAATTCCCAGGGTCTAGAGAGGGAGGCTGACCCGGCAGTGCAGCTGGCAGCCCCACCAGGAAGGGACAGCCGCCTGTCCTGCTCCCCCTGAGCTGAGGCGTGTGGATCCATCATGCAGGGGAAGAGCATGTGAATCGCAGCTCCTGGGTGAGGGGGAAGGAGCCCGGTCCCCCAGCACCGTGGTAGAAATGTCTAATTAGATACAACAGAGGGATAGATATGCATACTCAGGGACCTTTCTACACAAGCATAAATTAAGGAAAGCCAAATATTTATTTTAAATGGCTGTGCCATATGCTGATGAAATGCTAATCCACACAGAAAAAAACACACTGTAAATAAACTCCCCAGAAGCACCTCACAATCGCTGAGCTTCATCTTTCTGAGCAAACTAACAAGAAGAAAATAAAATCAACAGCATCCGTTATAGACCCTCTTCCATCAGAAATTCAGGCAAGCTTAGGATGACATGGGCCAGTGCTTTTCAAACTATCATCTGCAGCCCCCAGGAGCACCACAGGCTATTTGTTAAGGGCCTGCAGAAGGTATTTAGGAAAAAAAAAAAACAACTTGCTGTGCTTAATTCATAATACAGGGATCTTCAGCCTCAGTAGAAAAAAATGCTGGGGGGTGGGGGGTAGGGGGGGTTCCAAATCAAAAGCAACTGAAACACACTATTGTATGCTTTAGTATCAGGAACTGGGAGTCAGACGGAGAGTTTTGTGTCCTCCGCTGATGCCAGGACCTTGGGTGAGTGACTTCAAGCCCACCTCTCTCTTCATCCACTTACAACCTCAGCTCCCCATCAGCATTTGCAGCATCTCTTCTTGTGCACCCAAATGGTATCCAGCACAACAGGGCCCCAGGACCCTACAGAAACACATCACTATTGACATCCCCTTCTTCTTCTAGACCTCCAAAAACACTCTGGACCCAGCAGACCACAGTTTGAAGAACTTTCAAGATAGGGGGGAAGCAATCTATTAGGAAGACAATTTTGATTACAGAATCACAGAATCACATAGGGTTGGAAGGGACCTCTGGAGATCATCTAGTCCAATGCCCCTGCCAAAGCTCCACCTAGAGCATGTTGCACAGGAACTTGTCCAAGCAGGTTTTGAATGTCTCCAGAGAAGGAGACTCCACCACCTCCCTGGGAAGCCTGTTCCAGTGCTCTGCCACCCTCAAGGTAAAGAAGTTCCTCCTCATGTTTAGGTGGAACTTCTTATATTCAAGTTTGTGACCATCTCCTTTTGTCCTATCCCTGGGCACCACTGAAAAAAGACTGGCCCCATCCTCTCGACACCCACCCTTTAAGTATTTATAGGTGTTGATCACATTCCCCCTTAGCCTAAAAGGTGGTGTTTGTGGTGGCTGTAACAAACTGGCCCTGGAGATGGGCATGTTTTTAAGCAGTAAGTCTGGGTGATGAAACCTGTTGGCAACACCTGCTGTTGGCTTCCTTTGTTCACCGAGCCACTTCCACCCTCTTACACACGTTCTCCTCGCTGGCAAAGACACAAAGACCACCGTTTTTATCAACATGCATATTGCAGTGTTGTCAAGCAGCTCCTTAAGGTTATTCCCTTTCTTCTTCTGGGTTATATTTATAAACCTGTGCAGAGTTGCTATGGTTTCTGCTACCGCCAGTCCAATTGCTATTCCGTGCAGTTTCTCTCACCTTCACCATTCCAGTGACCTTTACATCACACAGAAGATCTCATGCCATCAGCCCGATCAATTAGATGTCACACAACATGCTGTGCAAGAACACCAACCGCTAAGCAAAAGAGGGCTCTGTGGAACCAATTCATCTGCAAAGGCTGTTGGAGAGACGGATAAACAATGGTAATTATTTCAAAACAAATTGGAACCAGAAAGCGCAACCCAGCAGTGTAACTGCTAGACAAAAAGGAAAGCCACAAAAAGAAGAAATTTTAGCTCTCGATGTCTTGGGTACTCCGGTATATTCCTCTAGGCAAATATTTTTCTACCTTTCTTGCTCTCCAAAGTCAAGTTCAAAAACCTCTTACTTCCAAGACAGTTTCTTTTACATCAGTTGAACAGCTTACACAAGGGACTGCTCACAAATGGGAGCAACACTGTTGTAATCCGGTAGTAAGAATTTTCCTCTTTTTTAGAGAATTTCTCTCTAATTTCTCTCACGTTTTTAGAGAATCTAGCTCTAATGTTCTAAATATTTAAGTGACTTTGCACAGCCGCAGTAAGCGACTTGACTGTACAGCTAGACAGCCAAGCGGGATGCATGATGCTGTCCTCCAAAATAAGCAAGCTGGGAATGGGCTCAGCATCTTCACGTACCAACCAGATAATGGGATCCCCAAAACCCTCACCCAGCCACTGAACCTAAACCACATGGCTTCCCCCTAACTCGGAGAAAAATGTTCCTGCTACAACAAAGAAGTCACAAATACACAAAAGCCAGAAACCAGAGCTTGGACATGGTATGGCCATGTGGTAGGAGTGGGAACATCCCAACACTTTGTCTCTTCCTAAGAACACTTGAGCTTGTGGCACTTCCTTGGCTGTTAAGTGTTCTTGCATTGGGCAACCAGGTTAGCCAAGACATCTCACCCCCTATGCTTTTAATGCTAGTTAGGGCCTTCTGAAGAAGAGGAAAATTGCCTGGATCTTTCCAAGACGCCTAGGTGAAGGTATGTGTAGGAGAATAGAACTGATCAAGGGCGAGCTCTGTATTGCACAAAAGGAGCTCCACTGTTAGAGGTACTGAACAACCACGTACGTGTTAAGTGGGTCAGAAGAACAGGTCACGATTGGCATACAAAACCAGGCTGGCCTAGAAAGCAGAGAGGGTCAAACAACCCTGTGCTGTGGGAGGTGGGAACATCACTTGCTGCTGCAGCTCTGGTGGCTCAGGTCCATGTGGAAGCCAGGATCTGAAAGGGGTCAATACTATGCCCAGTCCTGTTCAACATATTCATAAATGACCTGGGCAAGGGGACAGTGTATCCTCAGCAAGTTTGCTGATGATACCAAATTAGGAGGGCTGGCTGACACTCCAGAGGGCTGTGCTGCCATCCAGCGCAACCTGAACAGGCTGGAGAGCTGGGCAGAGAAGAACCTAATGAGGTTCAACAAGGACAAATGTAGGGT
>JAOQGH010000001.1:183823927-183853507 GCA_025769975.1 Gallinago jamesoni | reverse complement strand
TGAGTGATGTGCTCTAGGCGTTCCTGCTTTAGCAGGGGAGTTGGACTAGATGATCTCTAGAGGTCCCTTCCAACTCTAACAATTCCATGATTCCATGATCCACAGCCAAGTTTTCACACACCACTCTCGTAAAACACTTAACGTCAGCAGGGAAGAAGACCGTGTGCCATATTGTCTGAATTGAAACAACTCTCTGCCTTTGCTGTCACCATCACGGGTGGCTTTATACTGAGCAGCAGCCTCAGGAGCCCATCAGAGGGCTATTGAGACTGCGCCTGCCTGGCTCTGCTGCAGCCTGCACCCACGCTGCCCGGTGGATGGCTCACACAAAGGGATGCCCGGCTGCCACCAGGGTGCTGACACCCACTTCACACCAGCCCGTTGCTCTGGCACTCCCAGGCTCCCCGCTGCCTCCCCAGTAGCACTTTCACCCGCCTGTTCCTCACGTTCCTACCTGTCACTACAGATCAGAAAAAAATTCTCAGGCCACAAACTGATTTGGGGTGGTTTATTCCAAAAGCAGACAAAAATTTTTCACTATTTCCTCTGCTGCTTCCACCTCCCTGTGCCAGGATTGTACAGCTAAGTCTTTGCTCAGTTGATGGAGGGCTTCTTTAGAGCACACGAGCTCTTTCATCTTTGCCATGATCAGAACAAGCCAGTGCACCTTTGCGATTTCAGAGTCTCTTTTAAACTGGGGTGAGCCGAACTTTCTATGCAAAGATTTGACCTCTCCCCAAATCCCTTGATCAGCAATTTCCCTTCCTCGTTCTTTCATGTTCGAGGCGTTATGAAATGCTGAAAACTACACATTCTTTCATAAGGAAGTTAGTGAGAAAATTCAAATAATCAGCTCAGTCCTAAGAGATTCGGGGTCTCTTTCCAAGTTTGAAAGCTCTTTCCTAAAAAGAAGTTTTGCTCTTGAAAGTCTTCTGGTTAGCAGGCAGCTGGTGATATAGCTTCTCTGGAGCCTGATTATACCTCCAGCCCAGGGGCAAGTAATAAAAAAGCCTGCCCGGCTCTGTGAGGTCTGAATCAGGTGCTAACACTGAACATCTGCTGGGGCCTCTGCTCTCCTCACCCCTAACCCTCCTCCCATGTGCTGGGCATTGGAGCATTCCCCGTTTTATAGCTTGTGGCAAGGAAAGGAGGATTTAAGAGGGGAAAGCATTGCTGACAGCGTTATCCAAAAAAAACCAGACTCTGCTTTAACTGCTCTCCGTCCAGGACTCTGGTGAGTCCAACACCACCACGACGTGCTGAAAAGCTCTGCATTGTACGGCAGCCTTTGGAAAGAGCTCCCAGCAAAGCCCTCGCAGCCCAGCCCCAGTGAGACACGCAGACGCTACGTGCACATTTATTACTCCATACAACCAGATTGCTTATTGTACAAAAATTAACAGCGCCACCCAAGAGGGCCTTCACAGATGTTTTAGAAAAAGACACGTAAACACAGCTTCAAATCATGTTTTTTATGTAATTTATGTACAAACTACTGAAGCACACCACATTGTGTGCGTTTATACACACATGCACACGTGTGCACGTGTATCTCCACAGACATACAGACACAGACGGAACAAATTGTGGCAGCAGGCTGCGATGCGCTTGTACATTGCTCTCTGAGGAACCCATGGGTTGCTCTCTGAGGAACCCAACACCCCTACACAAGGGTTTTCTGCAGTGGGACATGAACTGGACTTAGGCTGGGCCGTAAGCTCATCCTTAGAGCCTCGAGTCGCTGCTGCTGCTGGCCCAGCCGTCCCTCCCTGGTGCTCCCTGCTGCACCCCACCACTGGCTCCCCTCTTGAGTTAACAACCCAGTCTCCAAGCCCACCTAGGTGAGGGCACCAGAGCAACCTGGTAAAGATGTTAAGGGTCAGCGTTCAGAGTCAGATCCCTCTCCTGAAAAGTCTCAGCAAGGAAGGGATGGTCCCTGTCTTGCAGGGTGCCTGACTTAGCGGAGCCCAAGTCACGGGTGTAATGCTCAGGCACAACCATCCTACACATTAACATCTGCAGCCTGGAAACCTTCACTTTTCTGTTCTGCAGCAGTAAATGATGAATGGACCTGTACAGGAAAAGCACGTTTGGGGTAGAAATCATGACCTTTAGAGAAAAAGACCACAGCACCTGAATAATTCCTACTAGAGGGAATGCCCAGGAGAGTGAATTTTGCTTAATATACAAGAGGGAAGTTTAATGCCTTAAGGCAGGAGGTTCATCAAAGAGCTAAGGAATGACATTTGTGCTAAATGCTGTGCTTTTATCAGCAGGAAGGGCACTGCTGCTGGCAACAGGAAACTGAGAAAACTGGTCCTTAGACATTTCTCAGCAGCAGCTACTGAATCCCAGTGCTGCTCTGGGGCAGCTGAACAGGGTAAGTTACTGGCACTCATGTCTATTCCCTTCTAGATCTTGCTTCTGTAGAAAGGGTCTTGGGCAGCAACGGCCTCTCTCATGAGAGACCGTGAAGTGCTAATCTGGCACTGGCCACAAGAGATTTGTGTGGCTTTAGTTCCTTCTGCTGCAGTAACACAAAAACAAACAAACAAACAAACAAAAAGAGTAACGGCTGCAGCCTACAGCTTTCACAAGGAAGAAAGGACAGACCGTAGCAATGTTTTCAAAGCTTTCTCTCTGTAAAGTTCAGTTATTCCCTGGAAGGCACGGACTAGTCCTGGAAGGAATTTATCCAAAAATTATAAAGAGTCATAAAGAGCTATAAAGGCTTTTGCTTGCTCACCTTCCAGCAGCCACAGGTATTGTGAATCCCAAGGGCTTTACTGTGCAGTTACTGCAAACTAGTCAGGAAATAAGCATTTATTCTCCCTGTGGGTAAAAAGAGTAAAAGCTGGTGTTCTTTCTGCTCTAACCTTCCTGTCCAGGAGGGTAACAGGGACGAACAGTAGGCAGCAGAGATGCTCTGTCCCTGGAAAGACGTGAACAGCAGCTGTTTCCCAACCAGTCTGGGGGCCCCAGAAGATGTTTTTCTGGAATGCCACATGGAAAACACACTTCTAGAGCCCTGGCTGAGTTTCACGGGAAATGCAAGACTGACAGAATCTCTATGGTGTTTCTTCATGCAAATTGGGGCAGCCCTTTAAAGCAACGGGATCAATCCGAGATGTGGTCTTCGCATACAAAGAAAGGAAAAGGAATACTGACAGACAGAGCAGCAACAGTAAAACAGCTTCAGAAGTGGCTCACGTAATCAGACAGATGCTGCAGAGCTGTCACGCACGTACCCTGACAGTCCTTGCTACTGAACAGTAGAAACAGTTGAGTAGCATTTGTCATAGTGGTTCACGGCCCAAGAGACCAGTGTGCTGAATTACTGACGTTATTGGGAACTTCCAAGAACCAGCCAAAGAGCTCACTAAAACCTCCAAAAATTGGAGAGCTTGCATATTCCTCTGTAAATCTGACCTCTCCTTCTCCTTCCTACCACAGGAAACCTTCATATGTCAGACTCGCAGCCCGAGTCTGTGAAAAGCTCATACAGTCAGCATGACATTTACACTCTAGAGAGAGTATTTCTCATGCTAGAAATTATAACCCAGCCCTTCTCATCCCTGCACTTGTACATGGGAAGGGAAGAAACAAATAAGAACATAAATGAGATTGTACAGATTATCGTCCCTTAAATCAGTAACATACATACATTTTTAAGAAAACTTCATTAAAAAAAATAGGAAGCGTGAACAGTTCTACAACATAAATGGGTGCAAATTCCATTGCCTGGTAAAGTTAGGAAACAGTTCATGTCTGATCTGAAGTGGAAGTCTACAACCCCATGTTTTAAGGACAGCCTTGTGTTTTAAAGACAGCCTTGATATTAGTGTCTTTACTGTATTAAACTCTTGGTACTTAAATAATAGTAATAATAATATCTAGACATCACAGAAAAAAGTATAGGCTGATACATAAGCATAAAAGTGCAAGACAATTTAAATCAAAGTGCCTACTGGTCAAACTTCAAAGTGTCTACTGGTCAAACTGGTACAAACTATGTTCAGAGATCAAGCTTAAACCAGACTGTGAGCAATGAAAGCGCTTTTCTTCTCATTTCCATCAGAAGTTGTCGCAGGTAACATCATTCCAGCCCGAAGTGACATCAGTTCCAAATGGGTGTAGATGAGAGGAGAGCCGAGCCCATGTCTTGATGCAAAACCGATCCTCGTTTCCTCTGTGTAATAACAATTAATCCACAGGTTTTGCTCTGAATAGCTGAGCAGAGAGAGAACAGCAACTTGGATGCCACATTCAAGGGAGGCAGAGTCAGCTGCTCAACAGAAACGCAGCACTGAAGAGCAGGGGGTACAGCGAGCCCTTGTCAGTTCCTCTGGAGTCAAATCCCCCAGCTGATTTATTGATTCCAGCCATGAAAGATGACTACGTGGAGGTTAAGTAACAATGCTCTTCATTGGAAAAATAAAATTATTATCCTCACAAGTATAATTTTTCCCTTCCTGCTTGTCTTATTTTACTATTTCAGAGTTAAAATATCTTTTACAGTATTACCTCATTATTGTGTTCATTCCCTTTAAAGGTAAATGGAGTTTAAAAGACCTTGTCACCAGACAGAGGTGGAATGGGAGCAGAGGCAGTCCTTTTATTAAACCTTTAAAAAGATTTCTAACTCATTTTGCAAGTGAAAACAACAAAAACCATAAAACTCTAGCAAAGGAGAGCTGTCAGTGAGATTAAGCAGATCCAAACTCCGCCATCCATTTTTCATACTTCTCCAGGTCTGCAGCAGAAACAGATTTGGAGATTTTCTTCAGAGCCAGCTCAAAGTCCCCCTTGGTAACCGGCATCTGAAGCTCCTCTTTAGAAAGTGCACGAATCTGTTCTGGAGTTAAGCCGTTAATACGTCGTCTCATTGCCATTAAAGAGGCATCCCTGGAAACACAGGACAATGCATGGGAGCTAATTGCTAGCAGCATGTGCTCTAAGCTTATGAATTTTGATTGTATTCTCTTGCTAGAAACCACTGGCAGGAACACTTAAGAGAGCATTTATTTACCATAGAAGATGCGGTTCACATCTTTGTTAGCTTCCATGTTCCCAGATCACTACATTAATTCAACAGAAAGAATGCATTGGCACCAAAACCCATTTAAGCATATGGTAAATGTGCAGAGATAATTAAAACTATAAAACTGAAAACCTCTTTTTCATAGAGATGAAATTTTACAATTTCAGTGCAGGAAAGGGCAGGGTGGGAGAGGAACTGCACTCAATTTTTTCTTTTTTTCTTTTTTTTTTTTTTTTAAAGTAGTCTGGATTTTGCACCCCCGTCCCCTTGGATTTCAACCTTCTCCCCAAAAGGACAGTCAGCAAGTGTTCGCAGTGCAGCCCAGCTCTGCTGCCTGCTGGCACGTAGCACCTGAATCTGTAAAGGGCAGAGCAGGAGGCATCAGACACAAGCAGCACGTGGCCCTGCAGGGCTGCGGCCATCGGTGCCCGTGGCTCCTCACACTCTACCTGCTCTGACTCCTCTCCACATGGAGAAACACGTCTTATTTCTCACACTAGGGCCAACATGCAGTCTGAAATTACAATTTCTCTTTCCCCAGGTTTTTTCCCAGCAAGGGATAACACAGGCCTCAGGGAGAACAGGTAATTTAACTATTGCACCATGTGACACACACCAAGTTTTCAAAACCATGAAGTCATTTCACAATTTCGGCAAAGCAGCAGGGGAAGAAAAAAAATCCCAAGCTACGTTCTTAAAGGGTCAGTTTCTGTTGGCAGGGATCCTAACGTTGTAAGGGACATAGACTTCCTACTGATAAGTTTTTTCAAATATCTACCCTCCACCAGAAAAGCCTCATTTGTCAAAAAATGAAACAAATTGTGGGAACAGGATTGAAAGAAATTCAATACTAACGCTATAAACTACCTGTATCAGCCTTACACCTGAAAGATTCGGGCTGAAACCAAGACCGTGCAGCACTGGAGGCTGTCCAAACAAATAGCATATACAAGCCCTGAAGAAGTACTCTGTGAAAGGTTCCTTTGCATCACAAAATTCTAGTTCTTAAACCCAAAGGATTTTTAAAAAAAAAAAAAAGTATAAAAAATCCAAACTTGATTTGTGCTACATTAAAAATTATTCAGTAAATGCAGACAATGGTAACACGAGATTTGCTGAATTATTTTTTTCTCTTCAGAGCCAAGAAAACTTAATCACATCTCATACAAAGACTCCATGGTCTTTAGACTGCTCCACACGACAGTAAGGCATGGTTCCAGTAAACAGATTTGAGCCTCAAACGTAGTCACTGTCAGCGTGGCTCCAGCTGCAGTGGGCATTGCCTTTTATCACATAATGTAAATGATGACTTCCCGTGCAGTTTTATTTGAAAATTAAGGGGGATGGAATACCTGCAAACGTTAGTGATATCAGCACCAGAATAGCCTTCAATCTTCTCAGCGATTTCTTCAAGGCTGATGTCAGGATCCAGTTCTACTTCCCGAAGATTAATCTTAAGTAGTTCTGCTCTGCCTTTTGCTACAACATAAAAATACTTGCTTGAAGACTTGCAAGAGTAACATTAAAAAAAGACATAAACACAACTTAGATTTTTTCAGTGAAAAGTAGAAACAAAAGGTTTTAACACAAGAAAAGAGACAGAATAAAACATAGTAAAGTGTACAATAAAGTATATGGTTGAAACTAATATATTAAAACAGCATACTCTTGAGACATTTTCCAAAGTCATACATCATTAAACACGTCTGTTATGTCTCAGGTGACAAAGCATTTGGTCACATACAACCCAAGGGCACAAACCCACAATCCTACAGATGTCTCCTTTTTCTTACATCCCTTTGGATTCACTCCCTGTTCAAGTGTTTGATTGCATACTATTCCCACGGTTTCATTAGAACCACAATGAGGATTCCATTAACAGAGCTTCAGACAGCACAAACCCCTTAACAGTAGCCTGAACTTTAAGCGTATGTTGAAGCACTTCACCCAGTTGGGACCCAAGAAAGCTGCTGAAGCCTGATAGAAAACAGATACATTAATACAGTAAACATATTAATGTATTTACAATACAAATGTCCTGGTATCCCACATTCCGACCTAGGTGCAGCATGCACATGCTGATAACCAGCTGTGAAAATTAGCACTTATGTAGCCAATTAACCATTTTTCTTGTAGAGAGCATGTGCATTTGGGTACATATGTTAAGCTGCTTAGGCATATAACAGGGAATCCACATTTGACAGCTTAGGCTTCAGTGTTACTCTGCACAAGAGCGGTGAAGAAGAGGATGAACACTTTCCTGGCTATTACTGTATGGAAAAATATACCAGCTGTCATGGTTTCAGCTGAGATGGAGCTGACTTTCCTACTAGCAGCTGGCATAATGCTACGTTTTGGATTTGGGATGAGAATGGTGTTGAGAGCATGCTGGTGGTTTTGGTTGTTGCTGTACAGTCCAGGCCTTTTCTGGTACTCACATCGCCCCACCAGTGATTGGGCTGAGGCTGCACAAAAAGTTGGGAGGAGACACAGATGGGACAGCTGACCCCAACTGAGCAAAGGGATATTCCATACCATAAATGTCATGCTCAGTACTTAAAGTTGGGGGAAGAAGAAGGAAGTGGGAGACGTTTGGAGTTATGGCATTTTGTCTTCCCAAGTAACCATTACGCATGATGGAGCCCTGCTTTCCTGGACACGGCTGAACACCGGCCCGATAAGGAGAAGTAGTGAATTAGTTCCTTGTTTTGCTTTGCTTGCGTGCACGGCTTCTCCTTTAATTATCAACATTTCTTTATCTCAACCCAAGCGTTTCCTCACTTTTCCGATTCTCTCCCCCATCCCACCAGGGGGAGCGAGTGAGTGGCTGCGCGGTGCGCAGTTGCCAGCTGGGGTTAAACCACACCACCAGCTCAGCATCTTTATTTCCACGGTGACCAATTTGTATGACCTAGAAAAGAGGACAACCACAATAGAAGAAGTAGCAGTAGAAAAGGCTAAAAGTCTCAAGGAAATGTCCACACTTATATTTTATTTATTGGTGTCCCTAATTTAAAAACGGGGGGAGGGGAAATATAAAACAAATTAGAAAGCTTGTCAAAAGCTGCTTTTGTGTGCTTTGCACAACTGTCAAGAATACAGAGTTATCAATCACACACAACTGGCGCTGGCTATAAAATGGGGATTTATTATTTACAGAGCACAATGTACATATAGCATGCCTGCAGAGAGGGTCCTGTATCAGGGCACATTCCTCTCATCTGTGCTATGGGGATAAGCAAGTCCTTGCACTATTTTGAAAATGAAACATGGTAGAATGTATACTTGCACCAAATTCCACAGTGTACAGGTGTATATATGATATATCACTTTTTCAATTAAAATGCCCGACCACATCAAATCACACAGCTCAGTTATACATGCATCATTTAGACTTGCCCAGAACAGCTCAACGCTCTTGTGTACGGAAGACGTAACAGAACATAAGATTGGAAATAAAAGATGGAGCACATCTTGTATGTTGTCCAGGGTGTAATGCACTGTGTCAAAAAACAATCTGGTTTAATTAGAAACAGGAGCAAGAGCTGATAGGATTTTAAACTAATTGGTCATAAAGACAGGCATCCTGTTAGGAGCTGTTACTGCCTGTAAGCTGCAAAGACAAGCTGTACAACTATTAAGTGTCCCTATACCTGCTAAACTCAATCACAACTGCTGTCACCGCGAACACGCATCTTGTTATCTTGAGTGCTCATGCAGGGAGATGAGGCAGCCACTGTACCAAGAAGAAACGAAGCTATGCAAACTTCAAGTGATAGGAATCTCAAAATTAATAGGACAGGTGAATGACAGCTAGGAAAGACAATACAAGGCAAGACATCTTAGGGCAGGAAAGCAATCAGCCTGCTGCATTCTGAGTGACTTGAAGCACAGTCATAAAGGCGAGCAAGCAGTGATTTACAATGAACTAAGCCTGTAAGTGAAAATTCATAGATCCACTTCTTTGCATTTGTCTGCAAGGGCACGGAGTGTGTTTGCAGTATTTCTGAACATGTCCAAAGGCTGCCTTTGATGATCACTCAAGGATTGACTGTTAAACATTTAAAATAATTCCAGGCTCATTAAAGCTAACTCTCTTTCAAAATATAAGAACCCATCAATGGGCGTGCAATGAAATGCTGCAGCTCTTTGTTTTTAAGCCCCCAAGCAAGTAGTATTTTTTTCTTTCTCTCACTCTCCTTGAAAATAAAGCAACCCAGCCAAACGATTAACCCCTGAATTTCACTGCTTATCCTGCTTATCACAAAAACACAAAGATTCTTCCCAAACCCAACAGTCCTGCTGGTAGCAAACATACCTGTAGGCAAAGGTATATAAATCCTCTTCTCCAGTCTCCGTCGGAGAGCTTCATCAATATCCCAGGGAAAATTTGTAGCTGCTAATACCATAACCATCTTGGAAGGGTCATCATTTTCCAGAGCACCACCTACCCCTGCAAGCATAATGGTTTAGAGCAATTTCACTCCACAGCTCTTATTGATTGAGATCCTTGCTAAGAAATACTACACAGACAAACATTGCAAAAGCCTGGACAAAGCTAAGCAACAGCTCTGTATAGTCCCAGTGCCCTTTTCCAGACTCCCCACAGCTTAGGTGTGACAAGACCACCATTGTCACAGAGAGAGGGACAGCTCATTCTTTTGCTGCCTAAGGTGAGGGCTTTCTTTGACGGTGCTAATAACACCGTCATACCTGAGTGTGGCCCTACTAGTCCCACCAAAAGAGCTATCTCTGCTAAATCTGGCCACAGAAGAAACAGAATCACTCTTTGGCCTCCCAAATGAGGACTGCAAAGAAATTATCAATTTGGGGCCAAACGTTGTCTACTCAGAGTTTACCACAATGAACCTGCGCATTTGAGGACATTATAAATAGCAGTTAACCACCTCTGTACTGCAGTTATTGTTTATCAAGCCACTACGCCATACAGTATTCCTCTGATGATCATCCTCGTTATGTGCACCTGCACAGAACAGGTACTAAATTTGATTAAAAGGGGTAATATCAGCTGCCATCACAGAACACAGCAAAATCAGACCTCACAATGGGGTCCCCGAGCTGGAGACTCTAGCAAATGGGAGAAATTAATTTTGATGCAATTTAAACAAAGGACCTGTATTAAACTGCACAAATCTCCATTATCTGCTTCTCCTAGAGGCTCTATCTCTTAAATACAAGTCTTCAATTTACTATCAAAATGGCCATTTTAGAAAAAGTAAAGCAGAACACCATTTTCAGCCACCTGCCTTCAAACACTCAAAAAACACACTACTCCCAAGTTCTGTCTTGTATTTCCCCTAATCATAAAGCCAGGTTTTTCCAAATTGTTCAAGTTCTTACGTTCCCACCTGTAAAGAAGCAGCACCCCAGCCCCAGAGGCGGATCTAAATGCTTGTTACCGTCCATTTGCACAAGCAGCTCCGACTTGACTCTGCGACTCGCCTCGTGTTCGTCGGACGTGCCTCTGCGGCTGCAGATGGAATCGATCTCGTCAATGAAGATTGTTGTCGGAGCGTAAAACCTCGCCTTTATTCAAATGAAAACATTAAGGATGGAGCAGCAAGCACAGGCCCTCATCAGACCACCACCCAGTCCCACCAGACTACTACACACATATCTTCCCTGCCTGTCACAAGAAAGTAATTCAACATCTTGAATTACAAACAGTCTAGCATATGCTGAAGTTTATGCATTTTAAGTTTTACTCATTGAATTAGGGGCCTTTAGTGTCAGTTGGTTTTCCTCAGCAACTGGTCTTGCAAAGGGGGAAAGGAACACAATCAAAATACAGGCAGTTTTCATGCCCAGTGTTTTGTGCTGGTGAGGGGGAAGCACAGGGGTCACAGGGGAGCTCAGCCTATTTCAAGAGAGACAGGATTTAAGCAAGAGTATGGTAGAGTGCAATAAGGATCTCTAAGAGGTGACTGACTCTTCAGTGTAGGTCCACATGGGCATGTCCTTCACATAACCTGTATGACAGACTGCACCCAGACCATCACTGAGAGGATTGTATCCATCGTTCAGAACAGAAACAGAACTAAAACATGTATTGCTTCTAGAATAACAGTTCCAAATTCCTTCCAATTTCAAATGCACGTCCTATGGGGTTGTTACCCCAAACTGAGTAAGAACTGAATTTCTGTCAAGGTCACGACTCTACATTTAGTCTGGAAAATGCTATCCTAAACATGGGTGTTCAACTGTTTTCTTTTTAATCCTCAACAACATACCAGAAAAGGATGGAAACACAGAGATTGTGTTTTTCTAACTGAGCGAGGGGGTGTCAGTTCAATGAACTCCATGCTTCCAACATGCTACTGGCAGGGCAGGAAACCAAGTGAGATGTCCTTCCTCACCTCAGTGATCCCCAGATCACATCACTGGGGACATACCATTTCAAACAAGAGGCGGACCAGCTTCTCAGACTCGCCCCTGTATTTAGACGTCAGGGTAGAAGAAGACACATTGAAGAATGTCGTTCCGCATTCTGTAGCAACAGCTTTCGCTAGCATTGTTTTGCCAGTGCCAGGAGGACCCACCATCAGCACACCCTGAAAGGTGAAAACAAAGGTACTGAACAACAAATAAACAAACTCTGCAATTAGTATTCTATACTACATCTCAACATGATCCAAGATCTGTATTTTATTTATTTAATAACATAACTGTCATCAGTGGACAACAGAAGACAAGAATCCTGCTTTCAAAAACAGCGTGGAAGCGATCTGTGATTTCCTCTTACCACTTCACTGGAGTCTGAATCACAAAAGCCAGTAACTTTTCCTGCACCTTCCAGCTGGGAAGCAGACAACAGATTGACAGCCTTGCTCTGAATCAGGCAGAGCCTGAACTTGAACTTAGGCCTTTCCCAACTCATGAGGGGCTGCGCAGGCAGATGAAGACAGCGAATTCTTCATTTTGGAACAAAGGGCCCTTCACAAAGAAAGCTTCACAGAAACCAAAATACTTTTGCAAAAAGTTGTGTTCCCTCAATAAAGCATTTTTCTGTAGAAAAACATTTTGCCAAAAAATTCTGATGATGTGTATGTGTGGAGCTGGTTGATTTTTTTACATTTATTTATGCTTGAGAGCATTCAGCATTCATTGAATATTGTTTATCATATTGTTTAATTTCTCCATCTCAGTACTTCTCTGGCCATACTACTTGCATCTCGGCCATTCCTGGATGAAACACCATCCTCACCACACTGTTGGATGGCAGCAGAGCACTGCTATTTCTGTTTAATAGATAAGCAACTGTAGCTCATGTGGACTATCCTTCTTTGAACATCCTTCTCTGGAGACATTCAAAACAAGGGGCAACGGTTTTAAATTGGAAGAGGGGAGATTTAGATTAGATATTAGGTATTAGATATACCCTGTGAGGGTGGCGAGGCACTGGAACAGGTTGCCCAGGGAAGTTGTGGATGCCCCATCCCTGGAGGTGTTCAAGGCCAGGCTGGATGGGGCTTTGAGCAACCTGCTCTAGTGGGAGATGTCCCTGCCCATGGCAGGGGGGCTGGAACTCGATGATCTTTAAGGTTCCTTCCCAATTCAAACGATTCTGTGATTCTGTGATTCCTGTGCAACCTGCTCTAGGTGAATCTGCTTTGGCAGGGGGGCTGGACTAGACGATCTCCAGAGGTCCCTTCCAACCCCCACCATTCTGTGATTCTGCGACTACCGCTCAGTTCCACAAAAGCCTAATATGAACCTCAGTGATTATTCAGAAAGCTTTAAATGAGAAAACTGGGTGACAATTGTTAAATCCCAGATTGGCATCCACACCATCGGGCTGTCTTTCCATCTGTGGTCTACCTGAAAGACAGAGTGAGGGGCACGCGTCTCTGCAGCTCAGCACATTTACCCATGGTTAAGCCAGCAGATGTTTAGCTAGACACAGCGCTCTCAGGACCCATATTAAGATTGTAGCACTGAGACTGGTTAACCGCTCTTGATAATATTTCTAAATAGAGCTATCTTTATGGATAGTCTTTCCAACCCTTTCAGCAGCAGTGCTGGAGCAGGGCAACACACCGTTCCATGTCTGCACAGCACTAGAATAGGGCACTGTGATTTTAAGCATGGCACTAGGAAAATGGAGCGCTCAAGCAGATTGTTTTTTTTTTCTCCCCTCCCAACTGCAAGATCTTACTACATGCTAACAAGAGTTTCCTAAAGAAAAGTTGCACTGTGTTGCAGGGGTAATCAAATTAGCTAGAATTAGAATTGCACATCATAATGTGCTTTGCAATTAATAACTTACATAAAATGCCACTGTAATAAAATATCTGTTAAATGCAAGCCACATAGCAAATTAGATTTCATCTGTTCCTCAAGAAATTTACTTCAAAAAGCACAAAGAATGACATGGAAGAGATCTATAAAAACAAATCAACCAGAAACACAATTATTCAAAAATGTACTATTCAAAAGCAATAGCCTCTCTGTACTACATTTTCCATTAACTCTTAATACCTTTATTGCCATTTAACACTTAGCTAATGCAAGCTCAACATACATTCATCGGTAAATTAAGTTAGAAACACACACGCGATCCATAGAGCTAACAGTCCAATGTCACTCCTCAGGCTGCCCAAGGTTCCTTACGCTCCAGAGCAGAAAGCATAAAAAGTAAATAGACTCTTTTTCTTCCCATGAACATTCAGATATACACTGTGACTTGAATTGCTGCATAGTCATACCGATGTTACAATAATATTGTGAGTACAACCCCGGAGTAACTGGGTGAAAATTACTCAGCCTGTGACATGTAGGTCAGAGATGACTGACTGTTCTCCCCAAGTTACAAATGTGTTTATTTAATATTTTAAAACAAGCTTCACCTCAATTCAAATCACGCTTGACCTCTGTGTCTGACAAACTGTGTTTACTGCAGGACCTGGTGATTGAAGGGACTAAAGTCAGTTTTTGGATATTGCTTTGGTCCTCCATGATTACAGAAGGCTGAATTCTGGCTTCAGCTACACAAGCTGTTCACCGCCAAAATCAAAGCCCACCACTTTACAGTTCCTGTGTACCTGTGACAGTGAGTGTAACCTAGCACATCATACTGGTGGCATTATATATGTGCACAACACAAGTGTGAAGCAGCCACACCAGGTGTAAAGCCAGGGCTAAACCAAGCTCTCCCGGGATAAAGACGATAGAAATGTCAGTTAAAAAAAAAAAAAAAAAAGAAAAGAAAAAAAAGAACTTGAGTCCTCAGCAAAACAAGATGTGCACGGTTTCAAACAGAAACACATAGGATCAAATTGCTCTTTCTCTCTGCAAACTAGGAGGCTGCCACTTACTCACTAGTTAAAATCCTTGACAAACACAAAGACTTCTTTATTCTTCCTCTAAGGCTCTGTTAATCCAAAGTATTCCAATAAGAAGCTGAAATGCACCGCAGGGAGTAAGTGTTTTGATGAAATCACTGCAGGGTTACTTCTTGTTGTTGTAACAATCACTAGCAAAGCAGTGGGAAGCACAGCGAGCGACCGGGCCTTCTTGGCACAAAACAATTCAGAGAAAAAGAAAGAGCAAGCCCGTGGACACTCACAAACCCGTGGCTGCAACAACACAGCACCTGTGTTGAATCGGGGAAGGCAGCTGGCTCTGTCATACAAGGCACCGTCCTCTGAATGCCTGAATGCAAACTGTGAGGGCTGTCTTGGGAATTGTTCTCAGGAGAGTCTGAACATCCAAAAACAGATTTGGCTGCCTTTTCCCTGAATTACTGTCCTGAATGCCTAGGCTCAACAAATGCCTGCTGCTACACTGATTACTGCAAGAAACAGCCTTCCCTTCAAAACTTCTCATCCTTGTAGCACAGTCAGAGGTCAACAGTAGGGAAAATACATGCTGTTCTGTGTGAAAAATAAATTCAGAAGAGTTACAGCTTCACGAGTCACCAGGGAAAAGGCTAACAATGAAGACTCTTCATGGACTCGTCAGAAATCAATTTGCATTGCAGACTGAAGAGAGGAAATAATCTTAGATTTTTTTTCCATGTCTACAACAACCTAGTTTCCAGAGGCAACCCCGCTCAGTGGGAAAAGATAATCTCATGCAAAGAGATGGAGACTGTAACTCTTTACAAGACTAGGTTGTTGTTTCTTTATCCACTGCCACAATACTTGGAGACAGGGCCAGTGGCACTCACTCTTCACGCTCCCTGCAGTCTGCTGAGATACCTGCCCTACAGACAGATGGCCACTACATCCTCTAAGGCATGTTAATGGGTGAAAAACAGTACAGCAGCTCTTCACTCCTTTGTAAGTTTTTGAGACTGGACAGACGGGGCCCCTGTAGCCTATAACAAGGGTATGGATCAAATTCTTCTATGCCAAGAGGAAAAGAGAGAGATTCAGCTGTGAAAAATACACTAAAATCTCACCCTACACTTTGTCTCACCTTGAAACACACTCTATCTAGGCTCTCTCCAAGCTGATAGCTCTGTTAACCTTAAGGTTAACCTCAAGCCCACCAGTACTGACTACAGGCACTCTAAACCCCAAAGGCCATATAGCCTGAAGCTAGGTTTGGGCCACCCTCCTGCAGCTCACTAAAAACTCCATGAACAGTCCTCAGGCACCAATCTCCCAGCTCCTGCCATCTGCTCCCACTCTTTCTGACTCCCCCTCTTTACTCTCTGTAGGCACAAGCCCCAAGAATGGCAAAGTCTTCCACTCATCAGTTCCCTTGGGGCTTTGTTTCATAAATAAGCAGAATAACAGGGATCTACGACTGGCTCAGGCTGGAGGAGGACAGCTCTGAGGGTCAGACCTAAACGTAAGCCAGAGAAGTACAAGGACCAAGTAGGAGAAGACGGGGCAAGCGTTAGCAACACAAGATCTAACATAGGCTCCCGAGCCAGTGTGTGAAACCACAGCAAGGAATCACGCAGCATTCCCTACACACGCCACTGCCTCGCAGGCTCAGAATAACAAGACAGTTATTTGCAGCAGTCTCTTGTCCCCAGTAATACTTCTCAGCAAGCAGAAAGCCCTTGTGCTGTGACTAGTTATTCCCAAAACAGGTGCCAATCCACCCCACAACAAAAGCAAGATAATTTTATTTTCTGTTTGCAGAAATGCTCAGCAGCCTCCTCCTTCCTTCTCTTTTTTTAGCTCTAAGAAAGGCCCAGATTGGGCTTGCCTCTGGTCCCTTAGCTCAGTCCCGTATCCTTCCTGTTGCCCCACTTGGAGCTAATTCTCCCACTTTGAATTTCTCCCACTCCAGCAGTATCTTGCCCAGCTGCAAGTGTAACTAGCTCAATCATCACAAAAACAAATTAACACCCAGATTAGCCCCCTCTCTCCTTGCTTCCTTGCACCATTCAGCCTGCAGTTTGCAGTCTGGGTGAGAGATAGTTAGCACAGGCAGAATAAAAGTCCAAGAGCTGCTTTCCTCCGTGAAGTGTTGAAGAGCAGCCACCATAATCCTAAGCGGAGCTCTCTGTTAAGCATTTCTCCTTCTGTCAATATACCCTATGTGCTTGCACACACGCACAGGCTGATGTATAGAAAGTATAATGTCAACAAGCACTGACTGACTACATACAAAAGAATTATTATTTACTGTAAAGCCCAAATACATGTCCAGCTGCTTCTTTCAGCACATTTTACATCAAACATTAGGAGAGGATTTCATGAATCATAGAATCATAGAATCATATTGGGTTGGAAGGGACCTCTGGAGATCATCTAGTCCAACCCCGTCACCAGAACAGGTCTATCTAGAGCACTTTGCACAGGAATTTGTCTAAGCAGGTTTTGAATGTCTCCAGAGATGGAGACTCCACCACCTCTCTGGGCAGCCTGTTCCAGTGCTCTACCACTCTCACAGAAAAGAAGTTCCTCCTCATGTTTAGGTGGAACTTCTTATACTCAAGTTTGTGCCCATTTCTTCTTGTCCTGTCACTGGGCACCACTGAGAAAAGACCAGCCCCATCCTCTTGACACCATCCCTTTAAGTATTTGTAAGCATTGATCAGATCTCCCCAAGCCTTCTCTTCTCAAGACTAAAAAGACCCAAGTCCCTCAGCCATTCCTCATAGGAGAGATGCTCCAGACCCTTAATCATCTGTGTGGCCCTTTGCTGTGCCCTCTCCAACAGCTCCCTGTCCTTCCTGAACTGGGGAGCTCAGAACTGGACACGGCACTCCAGACAGGGCCTCACCAGGGCAGAGTAGAGGGGCAGGATGACCTCCCTCGACCTGCTGGCCATGCTCTTCTTGATGCACCCCAGGATGCCATTGGCCTTCTTGGTCACAGGGGCACATTGCTGGCTCATGGTCATCCTGTTGTCCACAAGAACTCCCAGGTCTTTTTCCTCAGAGCTGCTCTCCAGCAGATCAGCCCCCAATCTGTACTGGTGCAGGGGGTTATTTCTCCCAGATGCAGCACCCTACACTTGCCCTTGTTAAATTTCATTAGGTATCTCTTGGCCCAACTCTCCAATGAGAGAACAAATGAACAAATTCCTCATCTTTCCCATTTGCCTTTTTAGCCTTCTGCTACAGGCAACCAACACACATTACAACAGCAGACATATGTAACTACAGCTTGCTGTTTACTAAAACACCAAATAAATTCCCACCTTCCAAGGTCTTCTGATCCCTTTGAAAAAATCAGGCATCCACATTGGAAGAACGACAGCTTCTCTTAATAATTTCTTGGCTTCTTCCAAATCCGCTATGTCATCCCTGTGCAAGATGAAGAAACTTGTGTAAGATTCCCATACAACAATATTTCTTCTATTTTTATACAAGAAAAACAGGAAAGCTTTTCACTTAGTACCATCTCTTTTAGCATGCCAGTATACGCCTCGTGAGACCACTTCTATAATCCTGTGACCTAAAATTGAATCCCGTTTTGGAAGGTAGGGAAAAAACGATTTTCAACTGAAGCTACACAGAGCTGCTTAATTAAAAATTGTTTTGGACAACGTGAACACCGAAGCAGGATCTTTAAAGTTCTCTGGAGTGTACTTTCCTTTCAGTAGCACCTGTAACGAATGTACTACACATAATATCTGTTAGCAACAAAAGCTTAACTGTAATCAAATTAATAAACTGTTAAAACCAAAAGACCTTGTTTTGCTTATCTGTAGAAGATTATGATGGCTCCCTGTTTTAAGAGGTAGAAGAAGGGTAATTTCTCTCCTTCTCCCCTTTATCAAAAACACTTGAATTGACAAAATGTTCATACCAATGAATGCTTGGATTCCTTGATACAATGTCCCTTTCAAGAGCTTCAACCAAGTCTTTGTCGTAACCTGCTCCATCAAATTTTGGAATTTCCCCATCACCAGCTTCCTGGGATATTTTCTTTCCCTAGAAGTGAAAGTCATATGGGCTCATAAGGACATTACTCTTTCAACATATCCTTTCCTAGCAATATATAGCAATATTGTTTGGTTCACCTCTGTAGAGGTTACAAGAAAGTATCAAGCTTTAACACAGCACCACCATAGCCAGCAAAACCAACGTGTTCACATCCTACACTCCACAGAGTACCCAGGCATCTGTGGTTGCTTCCACCACAACAGCACCATGCTTCCTCCATAGATGCAGTGACAAAACCCCATCAGAGCTTACTACACATCATGGTTGGTTCATTGGTTTTAAAGAAGCAAACCAGACTCTCTTAACAGTGCTAAGCCACTCTTTAGATAACTGACAGGCCTCCCGGCCAGCCAAAGGCACGAGTGCAGAAACAGCCTCACAAAGCTGGCTGCATCACGACTTAATGCCACATTAACTCCTGGCTGAAGACCAGAGCATCCAAAGGGTATTTTGGAGATGGTACACGTGCCATGCTACCTGCCAGAGCTAAAAAACTGGCACCCCATCATCACTGAAAAGGGCTTGGAGCATCTCTCCTATGAGGAGAGGCTGAGGGACTTGGGTATTTTTAGTCTAGAGAAGAGAAGGCTGAGGGTGGATATGATCAATGCTTATAAATATTTAAAGGGAGGGTATCAGGAGGATGGGGCCAGTCTTTTTTTTCAGTGGTGCCCAGGGACAGGACAAGAAGAAACGGGCACAAACTTGAATATAAGAAGTTCCACCTAAACATGAGAAGGAACTTCTTTACTTTGAGGATGGCAGAGCACTGGAATAGGCTGCCCAGGGAGGTGGTGGGGTCTCCATCTCTGGAGACATTCAAAACCCCCCAGGGGACAAGTGCAACCTGCTCTAGGTGGACCTGCTTTGGCAGGGGGGTTGGACTAGATGATCTCCAAAGGACTCTTCTAACCCCATATCATTCTGTGATACTGTGAACACAAAAGCTGTTACACCCATTGTCTTTGATGGAAAAAAAACAAGAAGATTCTCTCCCCTTGTTTAATTAAAGCCTTCCTATCCAGCAATTTCTCCTTTCCTCAACTGCAAATGATCTATTTCCTTCCTCCCTTTCCCAAGCCAGCTCCATAAACAGTTAAAATCCTTTTAAAAGGTCGTATTTATTTAAGGGCTGCACCAAAAGCCCTGAGAAGCTCTCAAGTCACCCAGGCTTCTTTGAACTACAGTAATTTCTGCGGCATGGCAGCACTCATTCAGGGACGGAGCCACACACCGCCTCTGCCCTAACCGGCCCAGAGCTTCTGGTGAACACTTCCATAGTGCCGTTAAGCTTATTGGGGGTGAAGTAACATTCTTCCCTTGGAAGGAGCAGGGCTCACGCTCCTCCTTCTCCCGCTTCCGAAGGGAAACCACTTCCCCTCCCAGCTCAACGGCGGCGTTCGGCTGTGCCTGAAAAGCAGCTGCGCTGTTTTAACGAAGGAAGCTGAGTAGGGAGCTACTTTAGGACTCTTAACTCAGCTTCTAAACACTATCAGCAGCAAGTTAAAGAATCCCAGCTGGCTGGACAAAAGCAGCCTAGGCAAAGGCGGGCTGAGAGGCAGCTGGAGACATGCAAATAACCCTGCAGTGGAAAAAGAAAAAGGTAGTGATTACACCCTTCCCAGTTGCCCACAAGGCCAGTGAGGGAGCAGTTTATCTTCCCACTATTTTTGTTTCTTGCTTCCAAGTGAACTCTGTGTTGGTTAGTAGTCCCTGATCAGGTTTGGTTTGGGTTTTTTTTTGCAATGGAAATGAAACCGAAAGTTGTGTTTAGACAAAAAGCTGGCGTCAAAACTGTAATAGTCTGGTGTATAAAAAGGAAATGGAGAAAAAAGCCCTGGAAGATTTCAGGAGAGAGAAAATGGAAGCAAAACGTAACCGTAAAAAAAAGAAAGAAGAGGGGGGAAATGACAATGAAATGAAAGGTATTTGCTGTCTTTGTTACACACTTCTACCCCTCTGCGATGGGCTGGGTTTTCTAGTTGAAGAATTTTTCTGCCCAGCTCAAAACAAATCAGATGTTTTGGGTTTTTGGTTGTTTGTTTTGTGGGTGAAACGGAGTGAAGGCCAGCTTTAAAGAGCCGGAGACAGGGCGGATGGCACAGAAGCAGCACCGCTCCCGAGCCCAGGTGACCGACCTGCCGTGCGGGAATGGGGGGGCACACGCCGGCCCGGCATTGCCGGCGACACCGGGCCCACCTGTGACACAGCGAAAATAAGCGTAAAAAAAAAAAAAAAAAAAAAGAGATAAATAAAAGGGGAGAGAAAGTCCCGTCGGCAGGGAGGGCTCCGGCGCAGCCACGGGGCGGCAGCACGGCGGGGCCGGGCCGGGCGGCAGCGGCTCCTCCGCCGCCGGGGGGCGGTGCATCCCCGCGCCCGCCGGGACCCAGCCCCGGCCCCGCTGCTCCCCGGGACGGTTAGTTTTTCCTGCCGCATGGATCGCCGGCAGGAGAAGGGCTGCCAAATGGGAGATGTGGGAGCGCTGCCTCCAGCTCCCAACACAGGAAGGACATGGGCCTGTTGGAGCGGGTCCAGAGAAGGGCCACGAAGGTGATCAGCGGGATGGAGCACCTCTCCTGTGAGGACAGGCTGAGGGAGTTCAGCCTGGAGAAGAGAAGGCTCCAGGGAGACCTTATAACGGCTTTCCAGTACCTAACGGGGGGGGTCTACAGGAAAGACGGGGAGGGACTCTCAGGGAGTGAAGCGATAGGACAAGGGGTAATGGTTTTAAACTGGAAGATGGTCGCTTTAGATTATATATTAGGAAGAAAATTTTCACTGCGAGGGTGGTGAAGCACTGGAATAGGTTGCCCAGAGAAGTTGTGGATGCCCCATCCCTGGAAGTGTTCAAGGCCAGGCTGGATGGGGCTTTGAGCAACCTGCTTTAGTGGGAGGTGTCCCTGCTCATGGCAGGAGGGTTGGAACTAGATGATCTTTAAGGTCCCTTCCAACCCAAACCAGTCTATGATTTATGTGCGTTCAGCATGACCTTGGCTATCCTTTTAGTGACACTGAATGTTTAGACTTTTATTTTTTTTCAGTTCCAGAATTAAACCAAGATCTAAAGTACTCATGAGTTTTCACATGTGATAAAATTAATGTTGTCCTCAAATTGGTCCAATGTGCCAACCTCAGTCAGCAGGTGAGTGGTGACTAGGAAAAATAATTATCACCTGAATCCAGGCAGCAGGAGTAAGCATCATTTTTCCAGTCATATCCTCATCTCTTCTTGTGGAATTAATTTCCCAAAATAGCTTTAAATAAAGCTGCTACAATGGCTTCTCTCTAAGAACACATGCCAACATACAGAAGTGTAAGAGACTGTTCCCACCAAGTCCCCTTGGCAGTCCTATTGTGTAACCCTCTCAGCCAACCAAGTTCTGATTTAAACACATTTAGAAATTTTCTGGGCTTTCCATCAGGGAAAGCTGTCAGAACTGCACCAACCCACTGGAACGAAAACCTAATTTCCAAAATGAATGTATTTCTACTCTTGTACGAACTTTGTGCATTAATTTCAGTAGTTGTCTCATTGATGTGTCCACCACCCTGATGCGCTTGCAGCATCTGTGTGCTCTCCTTCATTTACCAATTTAAGTAAGTCTCCTCTTGGAACACCAGCTGAACACACCATACCTGTTCATTTGGGCAACCTTTTTTTTTTTTTTTCTGCCTTCTAATATAAGTACATCTTTCTTGAGCGTGGTTGTAATAATGCACACAAAATACTCCAGCCGCTCCGGTCTCAACAGGGCCTCCTATAGTGGCATGGGTATCTCTCCTTTCTGCTGAGAACACCTCAACAAACTGGGCCTAGGATTTCATTCACATTCATTTCCATGGCTATATCATACTGTCACCTTACACTCAACCTCAAACACATCAATCGTGTAGGATAACCCTGGTGGCTGCAATCCACAGCTGGGTCCTGAAGACATCATGCTTTCCCACTACACATAAAAACAAAACAACAACTTCTAGATGCATTCTCCACCCCTTGCCAGCCAAAGGTGACACCTGGCTGCACCTCACTCCGGCAGCCAGCCCTTCCCACAACCACCAGGAAAAGGTGATATGCCAAATCAAACTTCAGACTGATCCAATTTCTGCTGATAGACCCAAACCTTTCTGCTCCCCCACTGCTGAGCTCCCAGCTTCTAGCAGAAATTCTTGTTGTAGTCTCCAAGTACACAGCCTGCTGCTCTGCACCCATAAACATTATCCCATTTCCATGACTCCAGCACAGAGTCATCCAGTTCTCACCCGCCTCTTTTGGTGAAGATGCTTCCCAACTTGATGTCATCAGCAAATTTAATTAGCAAATGCCTCTCTTTTTTTCATGCCAGGGTCATTAATTTAAATATAAAACAAAAGTCAATCTCCACTCTTGAGGAAATCCATAAATGATTTGCCAGTTGACTAATACTTTTTCTTTCAGTACCACTTGTTTACATTCCCTTTGCTGCCTAATTCCTCCCCACCTTACATTTCTTCTACACTACACACTCGCTAGATTAACTAATTACTTTCCATGTGGCATACAGGAAGATTAATTTCTTTCTCTAAGAGTTTAACTAGGACTCTAAAGAAAGTACCGGCAAAGGCAACACTTTTGCTTAACAAATTATATTTTACTTTACTCAACTTTCCAGTTAGTCCCAAGTCTTTCACTTTTCACTCATTATGAATTTGTTGTAAAACCCCGCACACTGTTTAGGTAAAATTAGCAACTCCAGTTGCCCGGATCACTTTTCCTTCCCCCTTGTAAATACAGACACGTCAACACAACTCACCCTTCATACAAGACAACAGCAGACCAAATAAATTTACTGGAAATCTCCGCTCCCAACCCTGCAATATTACCTTCAGCATTCTGGGACAGAGATTATGTAGCCTTCCAGTCCCAACGTATGGAGGCCTACGCTTCCACGTAAATACCACTACCTCATCTCACATCCATATTCCTGTAATCTATCTTGCCTTTGCTTCTGATCCTGCACATCAGAATAATCAAGCAAAAAAAAAAACAAAACTTTTTAAAGTCATATCTTCATTGATATTCACTTCACTGATTCAGCAGCACAGACCTTGGCTATGTCATGTCGTTCACACTATCTGCCATCCTTGTCCATTGGCAATCTAAAATAAAGAGTACTCCTAAAAAAATGTTCTGGTGCTTAGATATGGTACTATGCAATTTCTATAAGACATATAGGTAGCATACATGTTCCCCCTTTAAGCTGAACTGCTGAACAGAAGCTAAAATTCTTGTTAATGATCCAGTAGAAGGTATCTTGAGAACAAGCTTAATAATTTCTAGTGGAACTAAGAAAGAAGAAGCACTTGAAAGCAGTAATTTAGAAAAAGGAACACATAAATATAAAGGCTTAGTGGATAAACACCATCTGGTGGGTTGCAGTTCAAAATTATTTTATATAGCACTACAAAAGGTCAATTTACAGGAACAGTCAGGTTAAAACTCCTTATCCCAAGATGGTTATGGTCAGAATGAAAAGATGATATGGTCTGGGGAGGAGAAATAGTACAGTTACCAAACCTGTTTGATTCAACACACAAGGCTACGGAGGTAAGCTCCTTGTAGCTTTAGTTCAGAAGCTGAAGGACATAAACACTTGCAAACTAAGAAAGGATAAAACTGAAAGGAAAGTTAAACCCATTTTCATGCCTGTGTGTAAAATACAGAAAGTTGCACTAACTTCTATCACTTCCCACACCTGGTTACTTCCTCTTTCATGCAAAATTTTCTTCAAAAGAAAAGCATGGATTCCCTATAAAAATCGTAACACAACACATGACAACTTGTAACCTGGTGTGATTTTTGCATACATACCCCAGACAAAGAAAGTAAAATAACCACCAAGGAAATAGACAAAGGTGAAAACAAAAGCACGTGTGTTGGTATTTTTGAAGAGTAGGAATATTTTCCTTCTGCCACCTAGTGACCAATTTATTCAAGATAAGAGTAGCATTTAAAGTGTACCATATTAAATGGAACACCTTCATGACTCTTCCTTTGCCTGGCAGCAGCAGTGTTGCTAATCGCATTATTCCCAGAGACCAGTATCATTCAAGTCATGTCATTGTGGGCTCCTTATAGTAAAGCCCTCTAATGCTCATCACCAGAAAGCTTCGAGAGCAGAGTTCACCCTCATTAGAGCTAAGACTTTGAAGACGGCCTTACACGAGCACATCTGGTGAACCTGTCACACGCCACGACTCCCAATTCCCCGTGTAGCTGGCGGAACTGTAAATAATTTCATGGATCTTCACAAGCTTTTTATAGCTCGCAGGATGCACACTTGCTATTTTAAATCTTACTGATCCAGGGTAGAGAGATTTCTAAAATGATTAAACTTGATCTGTGCAGTCATTCAGTGGCACTGCTGAAAACATGCCTGGCCCTACCTACTGATGGCAATAAGGGCTGGGATTACTTAATACCTTTCCTTTGTATCAGAAAAGCAGTTCATGATGGAACAAGTGTATCTTTGAGTCCTTTCTACGCTGTGAAGAAGCAACCTGTAATAGAAAGGCCAAGAATGGACTAACCAAATTAATTTGGAAGAAAAATGCCCTAAATATTTTCATATTCATCTGTCAAGATCTCTACAATACTGTGTACCCCCATGGGAAGGGGCTTCTTGTTTCTCTGTCCAGAAAGTAAAATCACTTCAGTACACTTTCTGCTTTTATTTATACCACAGATTCCTTGGGTTCCTGGCACTGTCTCCACAGTTAAATTTAAAAATGCAAGTGTCTCAGAAACAGCAATTTGCATGCAAACATATTTTTTTTTCAGCCACAAATCAGTCCTCCTGCCTTTGACATCACTACTTGATAGTGAATCACTGTTTCTCCTTTTTGTTCGCTTCAGTGCCGCTTCTTTTTTATGGGTCTTCAGAGGAAAGAATATCCAACTTCTTCTAATTTATTTCATTGTTTTTATTTTTAAAAACAAAGCCTTTCCAAGAAGCATCTTTTCACTCACTATAATATAAATATAAAACCCTTGTCATAAACTAAAGAAATTAAAGATGCTAAGAGTTTGCTTTTACTACATCTCCCTCACATCACCTTCAAATATAAAACTTCAGATAATTTGGCACAGATTTACCTAGCAGCAATGCATTTACAGAACTGTCCTAGACTTCTAGGCACACCTACATTTTACTATGGTGCAGTAGAGGTAATGGCACTGTGGAGCTCCAGTCATAATGCTTAAAGTCTAGAGAAGAGCACTGGACTCACTTTTTACCTGTAATCTTTACAATACAGATTTGGATTCCATTTTTTCTTGGGGGGGGGGGAGGAAAAGGTGGGGGAGAGGGAGGAGAAGGTACTTTATGCCTGATTGACACTGACAGATTAGAGTCAAGCCCATGGTCTCACTGAGATGGTAAGAAAGCCCCCACAACAGGCCACTATGCTTCATCCCTATCAAAAAATCTTTTCAAATCAAGACAGACTAAACATGACAGAACTCTCCTTAATTAGGTGTCATTACTACTAAATATCCCCATGATACATGCTTTGTCCATGAGGCGAGAGGAAAGCACCAAGTTTTCTTGCAGGGGATTATTGTGGCTTTTTATTATTATCTGTATTAAATACAAAAAACTAAGAATGCTTCCCTTTGCCACTCACTGCATTATAACTCCTTCCCCCTCCACGTTCTTTCCCACTTCTTACCTTGTCATCTCTTCCTCTAGCTCGGGATTCCCTTTCGCGGCTGCCCGCAGACTTCTCACCCTTGGAGATTGCATGTGCTCTGCCCGCCAGCCCGCGGGGCTGCAGCCCTGGTGACTCCTTCCTCAAAGGTTTTGCTTCTCGGTTAGGACGCTTTATCTGAGGTGGAGCCCTACCAACAAGCAAGCACAACAGAAACATGCTAAAAACAGGGAAAAGACAGCAACATTAAGAAGGAAAGGGAAGCAGTTGAGGCACCATCCCTGGAGGTATTTAGTTGACATAGTGCTTAGTGACGTGATTTAGTGATGGTTTTTATCAGAGTTAGGTTGATGGTTGGATTAAATGATCTTAAAGGTCCCTTCCAACCTAGACAATTCTAAGGAAGGATTCTGATATGTCATTAATTCCCTTGGTGCATTATTACTAAAACCGACAAGATCCTAAGTCGAGGGGGCAAGAGGAAATGGCCTCAGGTTGTGCCAGGGGAGGTTTAGATTGGAAAAATTTCTTCACTGAAAGGGCTGTCAAGCATTGGAACAGGCTAACCAGGGAAGTGGTTGAGTCACCACCCCGGAGGTATTTAAAAGATGTGTAAATGTAGTGCTTAGGGACACGGTTTAGCAGTAACTTGGCAGTGTTAACGGTTGGACTCGCTGTTCTTAAGGGTCTCTTCCAACCATAACAATTCTATGATTCTAAGTCTTACCTCCCTATATCTGCAAATCTAGCAACATATTTCTGGTTTGGTTTGACACCCAAAGTAAGAAAAAAATACAAAAGGAAAAATAGTCTTAAGAGTAGAAGAAAAAAAAAAAAAGAAAATTAACAGTACGATTAGATCAGTACTCCTAATGAATCTTACAACAAACCGACATGCATGTAACAAAAGAGGAAACAATTTAGTAAAGGCTGTCAAATTGTAGTTTCCTCTGACTCCAAACCAGGAGATTATATTAGGCTACATTCACATGCACAAGTTCTATACAACCAGATGACATTCCTGGTAAAAATAAAAAATACAAAAAAAAGCTGGCTAATAGCTTTGACAGGCCCCAAAACAAAGGAGGGAGAATTTTAAAACAATCCTCCTACCTCTATCTTCATTCCCCTGTGTGAAAATGTCAAAACATAAAAATTGCCTGGAAAGCAAAAGCAAATAGAGCCGAACTGCAACCTCCTATCCTTGTGTGTGTTACCCACAATGTCAAAGAGAACTCATCAGTGGCATGAGGAGAAAGAATTTGGTTTTAAGATAAGGCATCACAGTCATTTTGCTCTAGGGACTCAACTCGAAAGATAGAACTAAAATAAATGGCCAGGAATGTCACCCAACTTTAATTAGTGTCCCCATTGAATATTCTACTGATTCTTGAGTAACTCATAATTTGCTAGCTCCAAAAACATCTTCCTGGAATATGGCTTAAAAAGAGTACATACTTAAATGCTGGGTAACACTGCTACATTTGCTTTGTATACATTTTCATCAAACTTAACAGCACAGAAGAGTGGCTAATTTCAGCTTTAAAAAGCAGATGAACTATTGGGCCTTTGCCTCTAAGAAAGATACAAGAATAAATACATATTGCACTTCATGTAACATTACAACAAAAATTCTGATAATCATTTCTACCACTCACAAAAGTAATCAGTGTTAATATTATTTTACACTTACATTCATAGGGTTTTTTGAAAAGTGAAGATCCATTAGATAATCATAAAGCACATGCATCTACAAATAGATGGCACTTCTTTCTGTTAACCAAGATCTCTCATTTTACTTTGTTCCTTATGTGAGTATACACACATTCAAATTCTTTGTTATTACAATGTTAGAAAAATATTGGCATAAATGTTATTCTTGGTTTTAAATTGGATTTGTTGTTTCCAACAACCTGTTGTTGGAAGCTCTATTAGCGTGAAAATAGGGAATTCAGAAAATGCACAAGCATTTGTTTTGTGAAAACTATTAGCTAACTAAAGTTACCTTAAGGGTGGTTACAGAAGCGAAACACCATGTGTAACAGAATGTTTAGCAATAAAATAACAATGGATTAAACACGGGTCATATTATCTGTAGCAAGGGAACGATTTCTAACCACCATGTCCTTCAAGATCCTTCAGTTCCAGTTCCTTCTCAGCCATCAATGAATTCAACACCTTAAATAAACAGAAAAGTTCTTTCCCTGCACATGAAAAAGGCAGCTGTCACCAAAAGCCCACTTACCTCGCCAGCAGGCTCTAGTTCCAGGCACTCCTACTCACTCCTACCACAATAAAGGACTGACTTTCTTTAGAACTTCAGCAATAAATCCAACGATGCTTTAATTACTTTTTCCCCCCCAATGAATTGTACTTATTCTTTGTTACAAATTTTCATGTGATTTTCATGTTACAAATGCATTCAAAAAAAGAACGTAAAATCACGGCAAAGCAACTTTATTCCAACCACTCTGCTTGAGCTTTTCATTACCTGTGTTCAGCTGGAACAGGAGGGGGCCAAACAGTGGGATCTCTAAAAGGCTCATCTTGACAGGATACAGGGATATCTGCAGGTCTGTCCATTTTAAAACTCTCTAAAGTGTTGACAATGCTCTTAACTTGTTCATATTCTTCAAGTAATTCTTGTCGGACCTTAAGAAATACATACATTATTTAAAAAGTTACAAATCAAACTCTTTTTTTTAAAAAAAAAAAACACAAACAGACTCATAGAATCATATGGGATTGGAAGGGACCTCTGGAGATCATCTAGTCCAACCCCCCTGCCAGAACGGGTCTACCTAGAGCATGTTACACAGGAACTTGTCCAAGCGGGTTTTGAATGCCTCCAGAGAAGGAGACTCCACCACCTCCCTGGGAAGCCTGTTCCAGTGCTCTGCCACCCTCAAGGTAAAGAAGTTCCTCCTCATGTTTAGGTGGAACTTCTTATACTCAAGTTTGTGCTCATTTCCTCTTGTCCCGTCACTGGGCACCGCTGAAAAATGACCAGCCCCATCCTCCTGGTACCTTCCCTTTAAGTATTTGTAGGCATTGTTTAGAAGCCCTCTAAGTCTTCTCTTCTCAAGACTAAAAAGACCCAATTCCCTCAGCCTCTCCTTGGAGGAAAGATGCTCCAGGCCCTTAATCATCTTTGTGGCCCTTTGCTGTACCCTCTCCAGCAGTTCCCTGAAAAACATAGAAAGTACCTCAAAACATATGTTACCCTCAAAAGCAGAGCTTCCCAAACCTTTCCATTCACAAACCCTGGACCTTTTGGTCTGTCAATAGCTCTTTAACAGCAGCATAAACAACTGAACCTCACAGAATCACACAATCACCTAGGTTGGAAGGGACCTTTTGAGATCATCTAGTCCAACCAATAAGAAAAAAAAAACAACCCCACACCACACAAAACACCACCCAACACTAATCCATATCCCCGAGCACCATGTCAACTCATCTCTTGAATACCTCC
>JAOQGH010000001.1:183788707-183803406 GCA_025769975.1 Gallinago jamesoni | reverse complement strand
GCTGATAGAATGGGGTCAGTATGATCCTTGTATATCTTATATTGGTATTGGGATCAATGTTGGTTCCTTAGTGTTATGATTGTTATCTATTCTCATTCTATTAAATCTGTTTATATTTCAACCCTCAGGTTTCCCTGTTTTTTCGCTGATTTCCCTTCCTGGGTGGGAAGGGATCATCGGGTGATAGAATTTATTGTCTGAACAACAATAAATTGTTGTGGGTTCCTCAAACCATAACAGGTATTCGTACTACTGCTGATGTCCCTTTGAAAAGTAGTTGCTTGACACCATAGTAATGCCAGTGTCACACTAGTTGGACCTCTCTGAGGGAGAGTTTGGTAAACGTTGGTCTACACAGTTTGCCAAGTCACTTAGCAGTAAGTGACTGGGATAGCAGGAAGAGAACCACATTTCCAGGCTCCTAGTCCTGCGTGCCAGGTGTATGTAAGGATCATAGGATAATTCAGGTTGGAAGGAGGTCATCTAGTCCAGCCAGACAATCAGAAGTTGGTAAACTTGTTAATAAGGCAAGAGAATAGTAGCTGTGAGTGTGAAATTTCATAGCCTTTCCTATTGCCGCAGTCAGACAAACTCCAGCAAATCTGGGTGGAGTGATGCAAAAAATACTGCTTCCCTGATCATCTATTCCACCTCCTTACTGAAGGTTCCTGCCTTCACAACAGTCCCTGGATTGGAAAGCACTAATGTTTCTAATCAATTTTTGTACCAAATATGACATTAAAGTCATCTTTATCGGCAGTTTAGGCTAATTTGCTGGACTTTGTATTGAAGCAGCTGGGACTTGGGCATGTGTTTCATTCTACCGACTGCTGTGAGGCAGGAATCCCAGGCAAAGAGAAGGTAAGAAATTTCTGGGAGGGAGTGGCCACTGTAACTTGTTCTGCTATGAGTAGAACATATATTCTCACAGCTTACATCTTTTTATTTTTTGATAGAGCTAGCAGTTCTGGATAAGACATGATGTTGGTGGGTGTCAGCGGCTGTGGTTAGGCGGGCTCCAGCTGTGTCGGTGGCGGAGAGCGTTACTCACAGCCAAACCCCAGAGACTTATGCCCCTTTCCAGCAATCTGCAAATCTGCCAGCAGAGCTGATTGTGTGCCCTCTCTCTCTGATTTATTCTAGTCAGTTCAATCAGAAGCTGATATAAATTAATGTAACTCTTTTGCCATGAACATTTGATTTGGTTCAAAAGTGTCTCTTCAGCTAGAGTAATTGCAGACACTATCAGATAAGTCTAAAGCTATCCACTTTCAGGGTCTGTGTCAGATTAACAAAACAGTTTTCTGAATTGATTTGGTTATCATTACATAAATTCCGTAGACTGTGTTTAACTCAGATGGCTGGCACAGGCTGTTAGCACAAAGTAGCAGCGAGCTTCATTTGTAACCTCCTCCCCCACACAAAGTTCTGCAGGGGAAGGTTCAAAACACATGAGATGTCTATGAATTATGAACTGCCCTTTGCTTTTGTCTTCCCTTCCTCTCACAATTATGTTTAACCAGACTGCAGGAATTACTGTGCCTTCATAATAATCCTTAATGCTCACATGCAAACATAACTCTTCACCGAAGGTCTTAACAGGCTATGTTCAGAAAAGCTGTAATAATGGAAGGTGAAAAACAATAGGGAAGCAATAGGGAAAAGAAGGTGCATGTTGCATATTCATGGACATTAACCTTCCGAGGGAAGTTATGCACAACTCAATAAAGGCATCAGCAGACACAGTCCATCAATTTTCATGCATCCATAGTAATTGTTCTTCTGCTTAGGTATTTTTATGTATGGTATATATTAGTATGACACATCCACCAATTTCTCTTCTAGGAAAGAACCTCAGAGTCTGAACCTTGAGAAATTGTGATGGAGTGGCACCACAGAAGAATTTAGTCAACATCTTTCACACAAGGTACATCGCAAAATGCTGTGGATTGTTAACAGAGAACAGTTCAAGGGACAGTAGTTGATTTTCAAATGAGATTTCAGTTAAGCCAGAAAGTAAGAGTAGGAATGGACACGGGTGGTTGCATTTATCAGGTCAGATGTAGACATCTGTCTTGTAGACCTTTGCCTCTGAGTTAATGTTCCTTTAAGTTTTTTCATGATAGAGAGACAGGTACTTTGGGGATACAATTCCCACTTTGACCAAGATGGACTATGCCCTCAATGTTTTCCAGTTTTATCAGCATAAATATAAGTGTATGCACTGTAGATGCCCAAAGGTAAGTGAGAAGAGTCCCACCAGTTGTGTTTGTGGCATCATTAGAGCCATAGAAAGAGAAAGCTGTCATGGCAGTTATGACTAGATAGATTAAAGTTACGAAGAACGAGGCAATGCCAGATTAACGGAAAATACAGGTATAAAAGACAACAGATTTTTGAGATCAGTTGAAGCAGGCCCACAGTAGGTTGAAGAAATCCGTTCTTCTGCTTTGAGTCTTTTGACAGAAAATAGAAGAATTAACAGGGACTAGGATATTGTGTTTCTGCTCTATGTATACTTAACATGCAGAAACATTTTGCATATATTGGAGCATTACCTCTGGAGAAAGAGTAACAAAGTAGCTCACAGTAGTCAGAACAAAGAGGGAGGAAGACTTGGACAGAAACCTAGGAAAAAGTTAAGAGTCAGGCCCAGGGATCTGTGTGTCAGCAACTGTTAAGTCAAAGCTGGGATAGGAAAAGAAACGATCATTTTTCACATCATCCCATTCCTGCAACAGACCACCAGACAGTATCGAGTGGCAAAGTTCCCTTTATCTCTCTGCTAGGGTTCACAGCTATCAACAAAGCTCCTGCCATGCACAATTAAATAAAAAACATTTGGCAGCATAACTCTTTCATGGTAGGGTGTGAATTTTAGGCTGGTTTGCTAAAGATGCAGCACTTCAGAAGTTGCACACTGTCCCGCTGCAGTAATTCTGAATTGGCCTCATTGGCCAATTTTAACATTTGCAGAAGGGTGGAGGTCTTTATGGTGACTGAGGTTGTTTTAGCTTCGTAGTAAGTAGCGTGGTAGAAAAGATGGGCTCAGCTGGTGCCCGGGCTGAGCACAGGGTAGGCAGAACTTTGCTGTTAAGGATTTCATCTGGCTACAAGCTGCCCAGTCTGCAGGCATGAAACGACAAACAGCTCCTCGCTTAGTGCTACTTGCAGCACCTACTTTTGTCTCGGTGGCAATACCATGTGTGACCCATAGGCAGCTGTTTACTGGAGTGATGAGGGGTAAGTGGAGGTGGATACAAAACCATAGGACGCTAGGCTTTGATAGTTTGAACAAAACAGTTCCAGCAGTTGAGCCTGTTAACTCAGGCACAGGCATTAATTTTAAATCCTGCTGGAATATATTATTCTACTTCCCCTGTAGATATTTCTCTGACTTGAAAGTGGCAGTTTCAAATAAGGGAGCTGTTGGGCAGCTTTTAGCACACAATGTTTAGATGCCCAAACCACTAGAATAAAAAACTCACAGTCTGATACATATTAATGGTTTGCCCAGCGTTTTTGATTTTATAGGCATGTTAGTTCCAGTTGTGCAGTGTGAGATATTAGAAGATGAATTGTCTTTAGCAATCCTGTCCTGTAAACACATCCATCCCGAAGAGAAGATAGCTGCATTTAAAGAGCATGCTTTAACGTATTAGTAGTCCTTTCAAGGACTGTTTCAGATAGCCCTTTGAATAGTGCTGTGATCAATGGCATTGAAAGTGATTATGTTGCAGAAAGGTGCACTGAAAATTGGCGTTCTGGTATGTGCCTAAGTATCAAGATTCTGTGGGGCAGGAGGTAAGCACAGCAGAGGCCATGCATCTGCACTGGAAGAACAACTTGTGTCATTTATGAGTAACTTCTAAAACCCCCATCACTGAATGTGTAAAATGTTCTGAGTAGGTAGGAGCAATGTAGTAAATGACAAGATAGAATTACAGATGAAAGTTTAGCCAAAGTTCCTAATTGAAAACTTAAAAAAAAAAATGTTTAAGGAAAGCAAGAAAGTTAAATAAGATATGCTGGTCGTCATTGTGAAGAATCTCTTTTCCCTTTCTGGTCCCCTAATGCGATTACTATAGGGAACATGCAGTGGTTTCCATGTGAACAACTTAATCTGGTTCATATTTTGAGACTAAAATTGGGAATCTTTTTTAACTTCAAAATTTGGACTGTCTTTGGACGATGTGCATTTTGTTAATGTTCATTTATCTAATAAATGAGAAACATGAGTGTGTCAGTAGAGGGTCAGTAGCACAAAGAACAGTATTTCATAAAAGAACACACATTAGTATCACAACTTTGGTAAAAAATATTTTAAATTATTGTAACATCTCTTTCACATTCTCGGGGGTAATATTCACTGCCTACGTTTAAACATCTAACTTACATGCCTAAATTAGGAGGCTTGTCTCCCTAGATGCCATGCATAGTTGAAGGAGTAAGAGAGGCTCCTCCAGAGAGCAGTTCAGACTATGTTAGTTAGGCTTCTGCTCTGAATTATCATCTGGAGGAGCCTCTTCAACTTTGAATGCTGTTCTGTGCTATTCTTTGCATCTTTTCCTTGGCAACAAAACTGACTTAACTCGTCTCCACCCCTCAACACTTGCTCTTGCCCTCTGCTTTTGCTCATCACTCTGTGTTACTACTACAGCTGTTGATGTGGTGATGCTGTCAGCTAGGTTGGTGGAATCATCTGGGTTAAAAGGAACTCTGAGAAAGAAGGTGTTAACTGTTAACCTAGGTCACATCTCTGAGCTGGTTTATTGCACGACCTTGAAAACAGTTAAACCTGCGTATCCAAGGAAGTGTTGAGCTTTAGCAAGAGGCAGAAATGAGCTGTTGAACTCAAGGACCTGTTTGTCAAGTGTGCCACCAAGAAAAAGATACGTTCAATTTCAGGATGTAAGTTAAGGAGAATGAGTCTCATATCTAAGAATTGTTCTGTTCAAGTGCGTGATTTTTATACCATTACAATTTACAAATATAATGGAATTTTATTATGGTTTGCATCACTGTAAGAGATAATCAAGGCTTACATCTCTGTTATCCATGTAAAAATGGTCATAATTTAAACAAAATAACTTACAGGGTTTACAAATGTGCCATGAAAAGGTACGCTAAACTTTGTAATTAAGCCTAAAAGCAACTGCAGTCAAGTTTCAGTAGCTTAAGACATTCCCTACCAAGAGCTGCTAATGTTACAACAGCAAACTGGATGCAGTTTACCTAACTTGAATGGTTTACAGTGCAGACATCTGCACGTGAGCTACTTGACTTAGATTCTTTTAAAAATAATTGGAGAATCTGGCAGTTTAGATGCTGCTTCCTATGAACTGTATGAGATATTCATATTAGTTATGTAATACCTGCATTTGGCGGCGCAGGGTCTCCTTGTAGATAGAGAAATGCAGGCTGCAACAAGCGAGGTTCAGTTGCCTTGTGTACTAACCTCTACAGCCGCTCACACTCAGCTGTACACGTGACACTTAAACGTGACACACACTTAAACTGAAGACTAAAACTTCATTTTCCGATTAATAAGAGCCATTCTGGTACAGAAGGATTTGGTGCCACTAGTGACCACCATTGGGACACTTTTCCAGTCTCTGGCAGCTAAGATGTTTCATGCCCAGGGAAGTTGTGGATGCCCCATCCCCTGGAAGGGCCACGATCTTTAAGGTCCCTTCCAACTCCAGCCATTCTATGATTCTGTGTTGTTACCGAATTAACTATCCTGTTTTAAAACAGTATTCTGTTAAAACAAGCATATATTAGGAATGCTGGCCACAAACCAATGAGGTGGGAGAACTGGTAATAGCTTTTTGTAGTTATTAATTTTTACATGGCATCTTGTGCTGCTTGTTAAAGTTCAATAGTCATTAGGTAGGCTTCTTAATAACCTGTGAAGAGATAGTTTAATTATATTTATCTGTGACCTTCCATAGCTCAACCTGGCTAATTACTTCTTTTAGCTGAAGTACTCACCTCTTTCTGGTCTTTCTTCATGAAAGTAAGAATGAAAGCATTCCTAAAGAATCAAGGGAGAAGCTAAAATCCACAAGGAAGCATAGCTGAAGCTATATGCTAAGCTGGAGCTAAACCTGTATATGCTGTTGTTTTTTCTTGTCTGCATTTCCTCATTCAATCATTTTTCATATCACCTAAAACAAAAAAAAAAGGAGGGGAAGTGTTGTGTTTAATTTTCAAGCTTGATGCATTTTTAAATGTAATGAAGCTAGAAAATGAGCCTGCCGTGGTTTAACCTCAGGAGGGAGCTCAGCCCCACAGCTGCTCGCTCACTCCCTGCCCAGTGGGATGTGGGGGGAGAATTGGAAGGCTAAAAGTGAGAAAACTCGTGGGTTGAGATAAAGACAGTTTAATAGGTAAAGTGAAAGCTGCACATGAAGACTTCCCATCAGCAGGGAGATGTTCAGCCTTCTCCAGGAAAGCAGGGCTCCATCACACTTAGGAGTTGCTTGGGAAGGCAAATGCCATCACTCCGAATATGCCTCCTCCTTTCCCTCCCAGCTTTATATTGCTGAGCATGACATCTATGGTATGGAATATCCCTGTGGTCACTTGGAGTCAGTTGTCCCTGCTGTGTTCCCTCCCAATTTCTTCTGCACTTCCAGCCCACTGGCTGGTGGGGTGGTGTGAGGAGCAGAAAAGGCCTGGACTCTGTGTGAGCACTGCTCAGCAGTAACTAAAACACCCCTGTATTATCAACACTTTTTTCAGCACAAATCCCAAATATAGCCCCTTACAGGCTCCTATGAAGAAATTTAACTCTGTCCCAGCCAAAAACTACAGTACAAAGCCTTCACTCTTCACATCCTTTTACAGTGGAGAAATAATGTATGATGAGGGTACTTGTGCATAAGAAGATATAAGATTTGGATTTCCATAATTTCTATTGGGATTGCAAAAGAAGAACAATGGTTATTTAAAAAAAAAAAAAGAAAAAAAAAAAAAAGAAGTAATGTTCCAAAAGCACAATAGAATCTTGAGAAAATAAAGTCTTCTGAAGATACGGAAGGTGATCCTGTGCTGTTTTTCCTGGTCACCTTTTGCTGTTTGTATTCTGGATTCCTGTTTTGTGGAGACAGCAAAAAAATCTCCCTCCTACTGAGACGGTCCTGGGGACATTTCTACATTGTGAAAGCAGCCCCCAGAACCACTGTGCAGAGCTGTGCTGGCTGCTGTGGGTGGACTCCCTGTGCCATTATTTGCAAGTGGCTCCAAGGAGTGTATCCACACAAGCCAGGGAGCAGTTTTCCATCACAAAGCTCAGTGGTGCATCCTGGCTTACACTGAACTGCTTAGGGCTACTACAGACTGCCCTGTCCGCGCCATGTAGCTCTGTACTCTGGATCACATACATGCACCTTGTGGTGTCCTCCCTGTGCCCTTGCAAGACTGGAGAGCCTGCAGGAGTAGCGTTAAAAGACTAACAATGGTTTGAGGGAGCGAAATAAAATGCTCTTGGCATTACTGTCATTTGTGGGGAATCCCAAGAGTGAACTGCCCAGAGAGGTGGTGGAGTCTCTGTCTCTGGAGACATTCAAAACCCGCCTGAACACGTGCCTGTGCAACCTGCTCTAGGTGGACCTGCTTTGGCAGGGGGGTTGAACTAGATGATGGACCTCTCCAGAGGTCCGTTCCAACCCCGTATCATTCTGTGATCCTGTAACTACCCAAGATTGGTGCTAAACAGGTCCCCAAGAGAAAGCTAACAAGAGGGGATAACTGGGTGCTCAGACTTGTTCCCTTGCCCTCAGCATAGGACACAGTGTAGACGTGTCTTAAGTGCCCAGTTTTAGTCCTGTGGTGGAATGAGTGCAACATAAGCACACAGATTCATACAGATTGATTGAGTACTTAAATTAATTGTATACGGACTTTGAAAACAGAAGTGGTTAATGCCATATATCAGAAGCACCTCAGTGTTCGATACGTACTGCTGAAATAAAGCCGCTTACATTCCTTGTTAGTAGCTCTACCTGCAACTCAGCAGAGCTTTGGCTGGCTCTTAGGTCTAAAAATAAAATTCTCCTTCCTGAGATACCATACACTTCAGTGATGTTCTCAGTAGGAATGGCATGCAAAAGTGGAATAGATTATATTAATTGTTGTGTAGAAGGTTTCCATCCACTGCATAGGAGACTTTCATTACATTCTTCATTACACCATATGGCATCTAAGTATAATGTGATAAAATTACTAATACAGGACAATAAATAACATTATGATTATGTGTTATGGGTGCCACCTCATATGTGCACAAGTAATTATAGTTGGAATGAATAATGGAGATTTGAGTGTTATATCTAGGAATATATTAGAAAGGACACAATTTGTCATTAAGGATGGGAATTGTCTCATCTGACTTTACGGATTCAATAAGTAGGTGTCCACACCAAGCCAGTCATCTGTGACTGCATCTGTGATCAGTGGAGAGGAACAGGCACTTCAGAAGATAGATGGCCCCCCTGGTCTTAGACAAATATTTTCAGAGGAATGCATCTCAGAAAAACAGAAAAATCTACAACAACATGTTCCAGGGGAAAAAAAGGAGAATATATCCAGAAAAACCTGGTCACATATTGTAACCTTTCTCAGATGAATCTCCAAGTCTATTCTCCGCTTCAGTATTCTATTCTCCGATCATCAGTAGTGAAACTTTTGATGATTTTTATTTAAGCCACTTTTGACACATTCCAGTGATGAAAGTTTCACCATTTCTCTAGGCAGTCTAGAGCAATGCTTAATTTTCCTTAATCCTGGACAGTTCTCTAGTGGTTTAATGTAAATTTCCTTTGCTGCAATTTATCCCCATTGCTTGTTGTTCTGATAGATACAAATAACAGTTTATTTCATCCTTCTTTGCAACTATTTTTTTCATATTTAAAGATTCACACACACACACACCCCCTCCCAGTTTTCTCTGTTCTTGACATCATTGTATCTTGACACTGAACTAAGGTACTAGTAAAGTGATACTAGTAGGATTTATGTACAGTTAAATCTTTTGGATGAAGCATAAATGGAGTTAAGATCTTGAGATTGGAAGAGGAAGGTCTTTCTCCCTCTGGAGAGAGGTTCCTCTGGCCCCTGCCCTACAGCTGACTTGACCTGTTCCTGGGCAGTGTGTCCATCACACTGCAATGCAGTTTGTAAGACAAGGTGGCCCTGAGGACCTGGGACTTCCTCTTCCTTCATCACCGCTTGAATTTAGAAGGCAAACCAGACCAATGTCTTCCCACCTTCCCTCACCTACCCCTTCCTGCCCCACAAAACCTCGGTGATCCACTGACCCCACGATGGCACTGGTATTTCTTCCTGCACTCACAGTTTCAAGACTATAGTGCTGTTAATGCTGTCACTCCAGGATAACTTGGAGTGAGTGTTCCCAGTTCGTTCTGTCCTTTCTGATTAAGTTGGGGCTGGGGAAGGGGGTTAAGTGTTTGGTTGTTTCTTTCACTCTCTTATGGACGCTAAATGGTTCACAGTTTTCAAAGGCATGATGACCACGCTCAGTAGTGAAAATCTGGGGACTTGTTAGGCAGTGTTTACAAGTGTAATGTAGTTTTTGACTCATATCTGCCTTTTTTGCTTTTACTTGCTGTTTTCACAGAGCTTCCATGCTTTCTGATTTCTTTACAGAGACACCTTTGTAATTTCCACAAAGCATTAAACAGAAATCCAGCCATTTTGTTTGTGTGTACTGAAGGCTCTTTAACTTGCTTAAGGATCTTGGGATCCTGACAGAACATTTCACAGGACTATACATTAAACCGCAAAATTATTCTTAACATGTTAATTTAAAACATATTTTTCTTTAGATTAGTTCATAAAGAGAGAGGAAGGAAGATATTTAGCTCCAGACAGCACTTGCAATAGAAATCAGTTATTTCTGTACAGTATCTTTCCTTTGAAATACCACTAAATGATTTCCAGAGAGAGGAAGAATGTAATTTAATGATCCCTTGCACAGCTCAAACACCTTTCATCAGAGCATCACAAAGCGTTACAGACAAGCCTGAAAGCTTGTCTGTTTTTCCCCAACTATATCAGTTGGCCTAATAAAAGATACTATGTCTTCCTACACACCTTGTATTGTTTAGCACTCAAAGCGTTATCATACTTGTTTTACAGATAACTAAGAAGGGCACAAAGAATCCACGTAGTTTTATTTCAAACAATGAATCTGAGATGAACTCTGTGGGGTCTCGTTTTCACTGAGTCTCCGGGACTGGCAGAACACAGGCTCTCAGATTACAGGCAGACATGTGGAGCAAAGTCGTCGTCCCACTGACATCAGTGGCAAAATTCCTATTGATCTGAATGAGGCTGAGATTGCATCCTAGCTTTCCTGACTGCTGCCTACCAAAAATTGACTTCAGACCTGCGCATCCTTCCTGCCTTGTGCATCACACCATTGTAACGAAGGGTCTGCGGTCCACGCTGCGTCTGCCATTAACGTTCTCGAGAAGTGATCAAGACAAATCTAAACAAGGACCGAGAGCCCCCAGCAACAAGAGGGGTCTCTGCACAGCGCGTGTGTGGTGTGTGGTTAACAGTCTCCTTGCAGTTACTGCAGATGGATCCATCTGCCTGTTATGCACACACTCTGTGCTGATGAAAGGAGCCGTGCAAAGAGCTGTTCAAATAGGCTTTGCCATGACGTGGATGTATGCTGGCCTTACTCACTGGTGTCCCTGGCTGCAGGTGTGCTGCCAACTCCACCAGAAACACTGTGTCAGGTCTCTGCTGTCATGTCTGACCTTTTCTAATTAAAGGAGAGTCTAACTGTTTTGAAAAAATCTAGAAATCTCTTCCAGCTTCATTTTTGCCTAATTACGACTGTGGATTTGGGCACACAGCACCCAGTGCAGCCAAAGCAAATGTTGTCTTAAGGAATTAAGAGTCTCAAAAGATGACCAATAAGTCTTTCTACTACAATGTCTGTGGAATATGAAGGAACATGATGGGAGAAGATGTCTGTGTATGCAGTATACAAATGTCATCTTCTGCTGTTAATGATCGCTGAATATGGTCCTGGTGAGAAAAAGAGGATTTGTTCATTCTCACTCCCTGTACTGTCCATTTGTCTCTTGCTACAGGGGTCTTCTCAAGCTTGATGGAGGTGCAGCCACCTAGTCTTAGTATATTCTTGATGATTTTCTAGCAAAACGTTCACTAAATCCTCTGACTATTGTGCTAGAATGGGAACAGAAAGCTCTGGTTCATCTGGCATTTGTTATCTACAGCTGCCTTTCCTCTGTCATATGTATTTCAGGTTATGGATAAGCTAGAGGAAAAAAGAGAGTTTTTCATACTGCCAGATTCAATTTGAAGGTAAAGAACACCAAACAGCCGAGGTCCAAGACTTACTCCTAGGTTCACAGAAACGTTTTCGTGTCTTTTTGACTGAATTAAATCTTGGTCTTTCTACTACATCTTGCATTACAAGCTGCTTGCAAATCTTTATATCTGATCTTTCTCTTATAGTGTTGGAAAACAATATGTGGGAGTTTCTTTCCATAGTAGATCTTTGTGGGTTACTTGCTAGTAAACTAATTTTACATGACTCAGATTTAAATAATAAAAAGGCTTAACTCCAGTCTGAGAAGAGTTTATTGTCCACAACTGTAGCCTAGAGACAAACTCCAGCACCTTTGGGACTCAGCTGAGGCAGCAATTAGGCAGCGTTTTATTGTGATGCAGTGAGTGCGCAAAAGATGAAGCTGGACTACTCTCAAGAGCTTAGAAACAAAATTGGCTTCCTGGAGAGAGAACATAAGAAATCTGGCAACCTAAAAATATTTAAAGAGCTTAGGGCTCCCAGGGGAGAATTTCAAGCTATTGAAGTGGAAAAGACTGAGCATTTGCTAAGATTGAAAAAAAAAAAAAAGGGGGAGGGGGTTACATGAAAAACGACAACGTGTACAGATTTATTTTTTTTTACTGTAGCATGTTTCAAAGGGGAAAATATAATAAACCTGAAATCAATCAGTAGCACGGACTTCAATGCAGTGTTCCAAATCAAACAGCCCTGGCTTGAAAACAGGAGTCAAAAGAGAGCTTTTTTTTTTTCATTTCAGAATTATAAGGGATTGAGGCCAGAAACCATTAAATGAGGTGAAAGGTCTAGGCTAGAGGGCATCTTGAGCAAGTCTAATGAAGTCATGGTTGCTTCAGCGGCCACGTTCCCAAAGGGTTTTGCTGTCTGTCACTGAGTCTCTCTGTTCCTCCTCTGAATCTGGCTCCCTGGCCTCTGCGCTTATGTGCCAGAGCGTGCCCCACCAGCCGCCCTACGAAGCCCTGCTCCCAGCAACCCTGAAGCCTGTAGCATCCCTCTTTCAAAGCAAAGCCCTACAAAACGTGATTTATCTCGCCTGTCATTTGACATGTGTCGTACAGACGTTTACCTGTGAGCTGGCTGTGCCTGACTCCCTGTATTGTCAGCGGGGAGCAGCAGGAGTTTACAAGGCACAATTTAGCTCAACTGAGTGTAAATTTCTATCGTATGCCAAAAGTGCCTATTTCTCTCTTAACTTGAAATGGCATCCTAGGGTGAGGAACTTACAAACAGACACCTACAGTTTAAACATATACATTTGCTCAATGAACTCTACCCACACAGCCAGCATTATGCCAGCGCAGACTGTGTATTGGGGGTTTCTCTGCTGTGTTCAGGATATGCCTTCATGCACCCCCTCCCTAGGACTAAGATGAAATAGCTGAAACAGTTTAGCTTATGTCCCAACAGTAACAAGAGGGCTGGAGGGTGCAGAGTATTCACCTTATTGTGGCCTCTTCCCTTTCTTGCCATCGTTCTTCTGCATCATGCTGGCAGCCCTCCCCACATAGAATCATAGAATGGTTTGTGTTGGAAGGGACCTTAGAGATCATCTAGTTCCATCCTCCCTGCCATGGGCAGGGACAGCTGATGGGTTGCACATCGCTGCTTTAGCCAGGTTTGGGGGGCGAGGGCCAGCTGCCTGTAAGGAGAGAGGGATGGGGGACACCCCAGAACGGGACGGGAGGAGGCTGGTGGAGGGAAGGAAGCATGCAGGGGGAGAGAGGGCCAGGGTGCTTTATGTGCTGTTGTAAGTAGTAGCAGCCCAGTCTGCATGCGGGCATCTGCAGGGCAGTGCAGCTCGCGGTCCTGGGCCGTGTGTGTGTAAATGCAGCTGAGGGACTGATCCCCCAGGTTCTCCACCTGGGTCCTGGAACAGGAGCACCCAGGACTGTGCTGCAGGTAGGGAGCACACCACGTTACAGCTCTGGCATGAAATAAACCGTGTCACACACATCCTAACTGCACCTAGTGTTACTGCCCTGCCTCAGTTGCACAGCTCTGCTCATGTGATGCCATATCCCAGAATCACAGAGGCCAGTCCATCAAATGGCAAAAAAAAACCCTGAAAGATGGATTTCTGCACCAAGAAGCAGGGCCAGATGACCGACCGAATCAGAGAGTCTTACTCTGCTCTTCTGTACCTGAGTAAACTTAATCTACACAAATTTTTGATGTCTCTCTTGTACTTAGCTCACCTTGCAGGCGAAACTAGTCAATGGTTTTTAAATAGTCCCCTGAGGAGTACCCATTCTGCGCTGAACATACTCAATTCCTTCTCATAGTCCCAAGGCTTCCCTTTCATGTATTTAATGCCATAGGCTTCCCATTCAGTTGTACTGTTCCTAGTTTGGAGTTTTCTACACTCCCTGACTGCAATTTTCAGGACGGGGAAGGTTTGTTGCTCTTATCTTTAACGGTGCAATGTAAGAGCCCAGTGTCAGCCGGTATCACTGGCCTTTGTGGAGCCCTGCACACGGTGCCCTACATATTGTAAAGCCACCCAGCTCATCCTGCTCTTGATTATTGCTAAATTGCCCAGAATCCATCTCTTTTGTTTGTCAGAAATTAGGCACCTCTGGTAAACAATAAACAGCAGGGGAAAAGGCGGCATTATCCTCTCTGAAGCATGCCGGCATCGCAGCCAATTTCTGGATGCACCATTCACAGACCAGAAAGCAAAGCACTGGCTGGTCTGTGAATGTAACAGCAAACACAGCGTTCCCGGGAGAGGCTGAGCTGTAACGTGCACAGGCAATGCGGAGCAGTTCTGGATGAGCAGAGGACATGCGTATCTCGGTGTGCTGCAGACGAACACGGCTCCGGTATTGTGCGCTGCAAGGCCACATATATATTTAAGGCATTTCCTGCTTCAGCAGTGTCTGCTAGGAATATGATATACACATTTTCTATACGGCCAGAAGTCCTAGCGTGAATGCAGTCCTGTCTGCAGGAGAGGGGGAATCAGACCCTACGCCCAGGACTGGCGTGGAAGCCCTGCCCGGCCACTGCCATGTCAGTGATGAGGAGAAACACACACTGCATGGCACCCCATGGAGCTGGAGAGGGGACAGTGCTGAGAACCTGCTCAAATACACCCATTCCCAAATGATCAGAGGGCTGGAGCACCTCTCCTGTGAGGACAGGCTGAGGAAGTTGGAGTTGTTCAGCCTAGAGAAGAGAAGGCTCCGGGGAGACCTTACCGAAGCCTTCCAGTACCTGAAAGGGACCTACAGGAGAGATAGGGAAGGACTCTTGATCAGGGAGTGTAGTGACAGGACAAGGGGTAATGGTTTTAAATTGGAAGAGGGGAGATTTAGATTAGATA
>JAOQGH010000001.1:183775371-183788607 GCA_025769975.1 Gallinago jamesoni | reverse complement strand
TGCCCAGGGAAGTTGTGGATGCCCCATCCCTGGAGGTGTTCAAGGCCAGGCTGGATGGGGCTTTGAGCAACCTGGTCCAGTGGGAGGTGTCCCTGCCCATGGCAGGGGCGTTGGAACTAGATGATCTTTAAGGTCCCTTACAACTCAAACTATTCTATGGTTCTATGATTCTTTGATCCTGGACTTCACCAGCTAACCTGTTTTGTGCTGGAGATCCTGTCCCTTTACTGAGTGATACGGAAGAGAAAGCACAGTGGAAACCAGGTTCAGCAGCATGTGAGAAGGCCCAGTCTGTTCTGTGAAGGGAGTTGGATATTACCTGAAATGACTTTTGTTGCTGACAGCGGCAGCCTGCAGCTTCAGAGTCAGGGCTTCCCGGTACAAATCCAGAGCCATGTGTCCTACTACAGTACACCCTTTGTTGCTGGAAGAGCATCCACGGACAAAGCACGTTTTTTGCAGCAAGGCTTGAAAGAAGCAGGTATAACCCTTTGTCATATTGCTAGGTGACAAGAAAATAAATGTTTTTATGCCTACCAAGATGTGACTAGCTCGTCAGTTATGTAACCCACTTGTTCATGCTGTTGTCATGATCTATGACTTTTTCTTCCAACAGACCTTTCACAGCTTCTTGGCCTTCAGAAGCACTAAGGATCTGGGGTGTATTGCACGGAACATGATGGATACCTATAGAAAGGTCAGAGAGACTTCCGTGCACTCTGCTTATGGCCATACATTTGGTGTTCTCAGATTAGCCCAACTCTGTGATATGCAGCAATTTAAAAACAAGCAGACTCATTCAAGTCTTTTTTGTTATTATTATTTTAAAGTTGGATATTTAATAAATACGTGATAGGGGACCACACGTGCAAAGTGTTGGGTCAGAAAGGGTTAGTTTAGGACACGGGTCACGCGCTTTAGAAAGACCAATAGCACTTTGTACTTCTGTTGAGGTGTGCTTTGACCATCTCAAAGTGTTCTACAAACTGAAGTAGCAGTCGTGCCTCTGCCTCAAGAGGTGTCAATATTATTCCCATTAGAGATAGGAAAAGGCAAAACAAAAGGGGCAGGAATTTGTCTGTTGTCTGTGGCAGAGCTGGGATTGGAGTAATTTTTTGCTCTGAGCACCACAGTTGTTTCTTAGGTGTTATGTCAGCCAATCCTTAGCTGATCAATAGTGGGGCTGGAAACAAAGTAAAGCCTAATGAGGCCAATGTTCCTCTGAAAGTAGATCAATACTAATAGAACTCAAGTAGCTGCTTTGAAATTACTACAGGTTGATACCTCAGTAAAATCAGGCAGGGTTTTGGGGAGGAAAGCGGTCCTATGGGCACAGACTAAAACTAGACTGTAGCTGGAGGACTAACTTCTGATTATGCTATTTATTTGCTCCTCATGGTATAACTGAGTTTGATAAATGATGTTACTTTCCTTGTTTTACAGTTATTTTGTTTTGTACCTGGAAACCCTGGCTTAAATGAACCTGTTGTTCACTAGATGCTCTGAAAAGGAATGTCTGAGGTCCCTGTGACATTCCTGAGCAGCAGATGGAATAAACCTAGGCAGGGAGATGGCAGAGAAAAAGGCACTTGCCTCAAGACACAGAAATGAGGCAGCACTGTGTGAAGCAGAGACCAGGTCTCTTGGATCTTGGACACATCTGCCTCCCTGTAGACATCCACATGGACAGACTCACTTTCAGAATTACAGGTTCCAGGGCATGGAGTAGAGGGAGAAGAAACCTAAGTAAGATCCCTTCCTGGGTGGAGAGGAGCCCAGATGAAGTCCTTAGAGTGGTATTCTGTTGGGGAACTGCTGGTTTAGCTTCTGTCATGCGATCCTGTTGCAGGAGTGACTTTCTCAGAGCGTCCTCCTCGGCTTCCTCTCTGCCGGTCTCCTCATCCTCTGCTCCTGGGCAGAGGCCGATGCCGTCTGGACATGCCTTGGGGAAGTGAGCTTCTCTCAGGGACGGAGGACTGCCTGCTCCCTTTGGAGAAAGAGAAGGCCATGATTATTGCTCCCAGAAGAAATGGAATAGTTACTTACCCACTGCAAGGAAGTGTTATTTTGGGGCAAAAGGGAGCTGTAATGTTTTCCTGTTACAGTAGTTGGCAGCATTTCTCTATAGCCCAGTTATTTCTTAATGGGTTCTTTACTCATTGCTGCATGTTTACTAGAGTGAGAGAAGTATATGAACAATTTTGGAATTCAAACAAAACATACTGGCAGTAACCAGTAGGCTTAAAGGTTTAAACCCTGGGAGCCCAATAATGACCAAACAAAAGACAGCAGAGCGGGACCCAGAACGAGTAGCCTGGGCTGAGGGGAAACTGGTGGCTAGGTGCAGAGAAGGGTTGTATGGAAGGTGATTTTCAAAGCACAGGCTATTAGGACAGTAAGGACATCACTTGCAGCTTTTTCTGTGTTCCTCCAGATGTTTCAACCTACTAAATTTGAGTGATGGCATGGGGAAATGGGAACCAAATGAGTTAGCTGAGACAACTGCGCTTGGAGGCTGAGGTAGCTGAGTGAGCTGATTGAAGACAGGGAGATGCATTTCAGGGAAATACATAAGTTAGGTAGCAACCTGCCTCTCCTACAGAACTGACTGTAAACTATCCTATTACCCTAATTTTCCTTTTCCATTAACATATTGTCTCTAATCTTCCTTTGCTTCAAGGGAAGGGTACTGGAGAGGCCGCCATGGGTTAACTAACCCTGGCAGAAATTGTCTTACTGCGTGGCTTCATCTTACAGTGGCCTCACAGACCTGGCACACAAGGGAGGAATGAGCTCTCGCTTCAGGGAATGCCGGGGGGGCTCTTGTTCAGCTCATTGCCAGTGTTGGCCTCCGTTTTCCCTTATCGGTGTGAGCATTAGGTCTTCTTCTCCACAGCTCACCGTGCAGCTGCAGCCCTGGCACATCACTAGATGCCCTCCCCCAAGCCAGGCACCTGCTAAAAATACACTCTCCCATCAGGAACAGCCATCAGCCCTTAACTATGAGGGAAGCCACTTGATTTGGGGCATCCATTGATTACTTGGAGAGCGTGGAGATGCAGTGGATGTGTTGCAGTGAGCACACTGGAAGGTTGGGTGCATAGCTGGATGGTAAAATAGTAAACACCTTAGGCCTAAATACCACAGGAAACCCCCTCACTTGCATGTACATCAGATGTGTTTTCCTCATGGCACCATTCTTTAACAGATGGCTGTTCAACCCCTTTTCTCTATGTTCAAAGGAACAGAGGAATGTTTGCATCCCATCCCAAAGGCAGCTGCCTGACCTGACCCCCCACAGCATTTGGGGAGGTTTGCAGGGTACGGCAGAGGCTCACAGCCCTCATTGACTCCCGGCAGAAAGGCCAGTCTCACACCTCCCATCTCAGCACTCCCCTCACCATCTCCTGGGGCCAGCCCCAGCATCCACCCAGCCACACAGCCGGCCAGTTCAGTAAACCGAGCTGACTGAAAAGTAAACCCTACCAAAAGGGATAAAGAAAAAAAAAAAAAAGAGTAGGGGAGGATTGTAGCGAGACCAATCAGCCCCCTGTGCCACTGAACCCTGCAGCCAAAGGAGCACAAGTGTCAGGCGAAGGGAGAGAGCTGCCTTGTGGCCGGAGCCCAGCTGTAGATCAGTTGTGAAACCGCGCATTGGCTCAGCCCCTGAGCTGCCGAGGGAGCCAGCGTGCTCGCCACCAGCCACCAGCCCTCCCAGCCTCACCGTGCCAAGCTTCGCTGCTGGTGTGTGTGCTCTGGAGCATCCTTCATGGATCCAGATGCTTCTCCAGTTCGTGTCTGAGGCCTTGGAGGAGTTAATGCCCATTTTCCCAAGCAAGAAAGGAAGGGATTCTTACTGCACGTGCTCTGCGAACACCCTGTGAGGATGATTTAATGTTATCCCATGAGAGTAAGTGCCTCAGGGCAGAGCTGAGTCTTGTTCTCCAAAGAAGGGTGCATAAATAGTTAATAGAAGAACAAAAGAGGACAGCTATGCCCCAGATTACACCAGGGAAAGTAAGAACACAAATTAACCTTATGGCTTGCCTTTTGAAGAATGATGCATTGTTTTGGGTGTTTTTTCAGCAGTGATGGTGTCGGGCTATAAGCAAGGCAGAATTTATAGGAAGAGATGAGGTCTTTTACTAGACCAGCTGACCATGTTGTAGGAAGCAGACACCCTTGCAGACACACAAGCCCTTCTTTAGGTCTGTTTCAGATTTGAAGAAGAACTTGTGTCTCTGAAAGCATGTTTTGCCTAGAAGATAGGTTGGTCTAATAAACCTCATTTCCACAAGTCTTGCCCCACTGCTGACTTAAGGTAAAAGTTTCAGCTTTTTGAAAGTGAAGCTGTTTTCAGCTGGGCATCCTATCCCTGGTCCTGGAAATTCAGTTCTAACCCTTGAAACGTGAACTCGTAGATCCACATTGTTACAGGCACATCAGAGGCAGGAGGGCAGCACTGAAGTTCAGTTACGCGCTGAACTAATTCTTCTCCCTTCTCTCCCCTCTTGCCTGGCACAGCCACACACCATCTAGTGAAGTAACAAAAACCACTCATGTGATATGGCATGCACATTATTTAAGTTTACATTTATTAAGTCAGGAAACGATGCCTACTGAAGAGCAAATTATTTTTTTTTCAAGCACAAACCAATGATTTGTTTTCAGGTAGCTCTCCTAAGGAAAAAGCCTGTCCAAGCCTTTGTTGTTATGTGAACTGGGGTACCTGCCGACCACTACCGTGATGGGATAGATACGAGCAAAAGACAGGATTTACAGAAGAATCACACGCTCAGTAACCTTGAAGGGACCTGTAAGGTAGCTGTTGCCTAAAATACTTTTTCTTGGTAAAGGCAGTTGCTGTTTTAAAAGTAACTTTATCACTCTATAGCTGCGATGTAGAGGTGAGCCGGAGTCCTTGCTCCCAAAAGCCAGGTCCCTCCCACGGGTAAGGCTGGAGCCTGCGCCGAGGAGCCGCGGGATCCCTCCGAGTCCTTCCTGCCTCTGGCTGCCGCACTGTAGCTGCAGCCAGTGCTACAGGAAGCAGCGCTGAGCACACACCCTCCCTTTGTGCTTTATGAACCCTGCCGAGGCCGCAAACACTTGTCTTTTGTCAGCAGATAAAGCAGGGAGCGTAAGACACGGAAGATTTATAGGTAGAACGTCCCAACACCGCGCGCTTGGATTTACCCTCACTCAAATCCCATTTACTTTAATAGGAACGTTGCCGCTAAAACCCTGCATGATGTGCAGAATATTTACCCCGTAGGGAGCAGATAATCTGGGAAGTAACAAGGTGCCATTTCCTACTGAATGTGTTCTCTGACTATAACCACATGTTAATGGTACAATTTAGGGCCGTGCTAGAGCAAGGCGTCTATTCACCACTTACCAGCACGGTTAAGCTGTGCTGCCACGTGAACTGGGAAGGTTCTGTTGGCTGTCATGCTGGTATTTGTCAGATAGGAAAAAAAAAAAAAAAAAAAGAAAATTTAGATACCAAAGCCGGAACATCAGGCTTACTTGTGTGGCTTTCTCTTCTTAATTTTTCTTTAAATCCTCAGAACAAAATAATTTTATTTTTCAGCCCAGCTCCAAAGTGTATTAGATTTCTGTGGGCGCTGTATTAGATTTCTGTGGGTGCTCCTCGCAGGTGCACAATGGCATGGTGGCTCTAGAGACCACATTGAGCATGGCAGCAGGGTGCTTTGTGTCAGAAATTCTGTTTTCCCCTTCTGAGAAGAGCAAAATGCTGCCAAGCACTTTGTTTTACCAGGATTTTACCCATTCTGGTGTGGGACATCAGCAGATTTTATACTGTCCTTTGCAGTGCAAAGCAAAGACAGGAGCTGAGTTCTCCCACCATGCTGCCTACTTTGCTCAGCTCTTTACAGAGACTCCTGGGCACAGCACAGCCTAAAACCTCCAAAGAAGTCCAGCAGTCCCCGTGAAGCCTGTCTCGGTTGCTGTAGCTCCTCTCTTCCCCTGACTAAGGCTGTACTTGACGACTCTCCTTGTCGGTGGACAAGGAGACACGGTTTTGGATGTATTAATGAGTGCGTTGGGAGGGATTAACTGCAGTCCCTCACCTTGAAATGGCTTCAGCTCGATTTCTTATGGAAATGAGGGTCTGTGATCGCATGGGCAGCTGTGTGTGTGTCTCAGTCACTGCTTTTCTGCCCTTCACTCAGTAACTTCTGAATTCACTGACCCATTTCAGCAATCTGTAACAGAAGAGTAGCAGTTTTAAACATAATTAAGTTGCTAAATGTTCATTAAGGTCTGCAGTGAACTACAGGAGAAAGAACTTATTGTCATTTAAAATAACAATGTGGCTCAAGACTTACTTGCCCCAGTGAATCCCCACCGGGGAGGATATTATGCAAACCCCTTTTTCCTCCCCACACGGGTGTTTTAACAGAGCAGGATAGAATCATAGAATCAATCATAGAATCGTCCAGGCTGGAAGGGACCTCCAAAGTTATCTAGTCTGACCCCCCCACAGTCAGCAGGGACACCCCCAACTAGACCAGGTTGCCCAGGGCCTTATTGAGCCTCACCTTGAATGTCTCCAGGGATGGGGTCTCAACCACCTCCCTGGGCAACCTGTTCCAGTGCTCCACCACCCTCACAGCGAAGAACTTCCTCCTAATCCCCAATTGATCCAGCCCAAAAACCTGAACTTTCTTCCTAGATTGTTTCTAAGGTGGGGATCCCAGATATGTTATTCCATAGATAATTAGCAACCAAGCACTAATGAATTCCTTGAGATGCGGTGCACGGTGTAGCAGGGAGTGTGCCATAGCATCCTGCTATGGCAGGATGGTTCAACGGAGTTAGCAGTTCATTCAACACACTAATGGGATCGCTAGCAGTGTTACCAAAACCACTAGAAATAAACTAGTGGGATTCGAAGAGTTCGTTTTGATGTGGTATTCGTGGTAGCAATCCAAACCCTTTTCATCAGGTCTTTGTGTTAAGCTTAGGGTACATGCTGTCGCTCACCCATTTTGTGCTCTAACCCCATCCATTTTGTGCAACAGCATCTCTGTCTCAGGTGGCAGAGGAGATGCTGAGATACCCAGTTACTGGTTTGCAGGGAGGAATCCTCTCACTTTGCATCCCTGCCCCACAAACAAGTCCCAAACCCCAGCTTGAGCAAGTGGATAATATTGCTTCTTCGGGATCCCCGAACCCCTTTTGTCTTGGGGGTGGGGGTGACAGGCATTCCCTGCTCATCCCTGAGCCCTGAGCTACCACTTAAAACAGATGTCTGTGTAAAAAAGGCCCCACACCTGCCAAACCACCAGCCTCAAGCTTCCTTCCTCCTTTCTTCAGGCCTCAGAATAACAAGAGCATTTGTGCAATGTGCAGCGCGCCCTGTGGTTTTCTCTTCTCCCTGAAGAACATGCTATCTCATCTCCCCGGAGCGAGAAGTCAGACAGCAAGCCTTACAAGATGGGAGAAAAGAGGTGAACAGTGAAGCAACGCGTGCTCTGCTCAGTCAGCTGCACTTCTCAACACACACACGAAAAAAAAAAAAAGCGTGGGTCAGTGTTGCAGACCTCGCCAAGGAGGCATTTGAATCTGATAAAAAAGTACAAATGCCTCATTTGCACATATGCTGCAGCACGGCCCCCCGAGCACTAAACTAGAAAAAAATTCCGTTAACTGAAAAGTCATCTCGAATCGGAAACTCTCAAGGGTTCAATTTTAAACTACAGCGAGAATTTAGTGTTATATTGCTGCTTTGCTTTTGGTTCCTGTTTTTTGCTGGCGTTGAGAAACAAGGTGCCTTAGGAAGCCGCGTGGTGTGTAACACGCAGCAGCAGCCTGTATACAAAGGAAGGAAGATGATGTGGCAGAACATTGTTGAGGAAAGATCCTGTTTGTACAGGGAACTGGAGAATAGTAAACCAGAACAGAGCAGGGGTGCAGAAAAACCAGAAATGAAAGGAAATCAACCCAAAATGCGCATGAATCCTGTTTGCGTGCCCGCTAGAGCCACTGAAAAAATTTAAAAATCTGGTTTATTTGTCTTTTCTCAGGTTTCCTATCCTGTAGTGAAGGGGAGAGAGGAGATGAGAGGGGAGACGCACTTGGTGGCATTCCCCTGCCCGTGGCAGTCCTGCAGCAGCTGGGCAGGGGACTCAGCAGCAGTTGGGTTTGCACCAAAACGGCCAGAGCCCACCAAAAGTTTCTCAACAGTAATTCCTAGCTGTGGTTTATCCCAGGGGTGCTTGGTTTCAGGAACAACTTTTGAAACGGTCCCTAGGTGGGATTTCTGGAGATGTGTAAAAGCCTTCTCTTCAGTTTATCTCTGTGAAATAATGAACTGATTCGAAGAGCTTAGTTCACTGATAAACATTTGCCTGTTCTGCAGATGCTGTGTGTATAACAGAGGGAAATTAATTCCCTGTGATACATGCCCATTTTGGATTACGGACTCTTGTTAGCCTTTTTAAAGCACAGCCACTTAAGGTCATTACACTCTCTAATTAGGTGTCTAATACGATTTTTGATAAACCCATCTTTTCAAAGTCGTATCAAACATCTCGGTAGCAGAGTATCTTGTCTCTGCAAGGGGAGGATTAGCCTGTAAGTAATCTGGGTGGTGCTGTAGCAAGTGTGGGTTTTTTTCTGAATCAATTCAAGTAATTTATGGTCAAATTTAGAGATCAGTACGTGCACAGCGGCAAAACCCTGCATCCAAATACAAGCATCTGTAGTTCCTTTTCGCTTGTATATAACCTTCCTGCGTTGGTGTGAGCAACTTTTGATCTTTGATACAGTGACCAGCTTCCTGCAGTAGGCGGAAGAGACATTCTTAACTGCGCCTGCAGGCTGCGTCAAGAATTTATCAAAGTTGCTGACTCCTAAAATTCAGGCGAGCAACGCCACAGCACATATTACAAATGACCCTTTTCTCCTGGCCTGCTGGCTGTAAACAAGCTCAATGCAAATTTAGGCAAGGAAAGCACCATGCCAAGGTGTTTATTGATTTCTTTGTGCTGTGACGTTGGTTGTTTGGGCGGACCCCCTTACAGCCCTCTATAAAAAGGCAATGCAGGAAAATGCCTCCCTCATGAAATTAGCAATAATTTTAATTGTAACAAGACAGACATTCCAGTGCACATCAGAGCCTTTCTGGACCCGAGCAAAGAATAACGTGATTCTTATCCCAGGCACCCGAAATACAGTCAGCCAGAGCTGAGTGGGGAGTGAATCATGGGTCTGGGACAGAAGTAAGTGGTCAGGGATGTTCTTCTAAGCGTTGAGACAAGTCCGTTTCCTCAGGTGATTTCCACAGGGAACTTGCCTGGTTTGAGTTTTTCTGTGGCTCATAAGGCACATCACTGGATAATTTTGGTCATTCTAATGGCAGGTGCAATAGGGTGGGGGGGTAGGGGGCAGTAAGGGGAAAGAAAAAGGGGTTAAAATCCCTCCCTTGTTTTAGATACCTGATCTCCTGCTCCTCTGCAATATGGCTGGCACCACTCACTCTCTGCACTGATGGGGTGGGGTGAGAGGGGCTGCTGAAGACAAGTAAAGCTTTTGTGCGCAGCTGCAGCAAGGTGGGATGGTGCCACAGGCTCCACCAGCTTACTGCCAGGTATGGTTGGGTACCGTATGTCTGGGAGGTCCCCAGACACAGTTAGGTGTCATATGGCTAGGAGGTCTCAGGACTGTGAGGTTTGTGGGCAGGTATGGACTCCAGACAGCAAGTCCTGCCTTCTCACATGGCTCACGTATGAATTGGGAGTAGACACATCAGGGATGTGTTTGGTATATAGGATCTCTTTGGTGGCATCCCAGGAGGGATGGGAGCTGTGGATGTAGACTTCAGGTAGCTGTCGGCACCAAGGTTTGTATTCGTGGGATGTGGGTACAGGCACCTGACAGGACATCAGGGAGTGCTTGCCCAGGTCTACCTCTGCTGCTTCAGCGTTGACAGGGAAGCTTCATTGTGGTAAGGAATGGCCTTTCTTGTCACCAAGTGGTAAATTTGTGCAGCCTCTCTGGGTCTGTATGATGTGTGTCTGAAAAGGAAACGGGAAGGAGCTGCAAATGGAAATTTCAAGCTGTCAGCAATAGAGCAAACCCCAACCAACTTCCCATAGCATGAGTGGAAAACCCAGGCCGTGCACTTGAGCTTCAAGTGACAGGAGACACTGTACTTCTGAAATCAGCAAGAGCTGGGCATACTGTGAAAGAAGTGACTTTGTCTTGGCTGTATCTGCCCCTGGAGAGGGGACAGGCTCAGGCCCAGCTCGAGCATCCCCTGGCACGGCTCTGCCCTTTGCCTCTGAGCCCTCCCTGAGACGCTGTTCCTCCCGGCCGGCCACCCTTTTTTGTCTGGGGGATGGCTCTAGGAGGGGAATTTGCCATATGTAAGAGCTGTGCTGTGCCGCTTGATGACGGCTGAGAGAACACGCCCTGGTCTGGTTTGTTCACAGCATAAATCAGTGTAAAATTTGTCCTTAGCTTCACTGGAGATATCCCAGAGAGAGTTCTGGCCTGCAATGGCATTACGCATGTCCAGCTGCCATGAAAACACATGTGAATAGAGCAGGGAAGTAGATCTACGATATAAAAGCTTAACATCTGTATTGTCTAATTTGTCTATACACCCATCACCTCAATTGAGAAATGGTCACCACGAGCAGATAGTGCACGGGGGAGTATTGTTACAGAGTGTATGCTCTTCTCCAGTTAATTAATTTCTCATCCAAGGACTGCCGAGTGTGTTATCTCGTGCCAGGAAAGAGCCGCTCTCACCAGCAATATGATGTAACAAAAGCTACGAACCAAAGGAGTTGTCAGCCTCCAAAACCCTCTTACCAATGGGATTCTCATTGCCCATAAGGTGTGGTTTTCAGATGGGCATTTTGGACTCTGGGATTACTTTGCTAGGCTGAAGGAATTTATGCAATATGTACGTATCTGTAAATTGATATAAACCCATCTGAGATTTACCAGAATAAAAAGTTCAGCATTGAAAGTGTGCAAGTTTTGCAGACTTGCAGTGTCCCACACAGGAGGTCATGGTGCTGGGCTGCATTAATAGGGGTAAAGGCCTACTTGTGCGCATGTGCGAAGAGGAGTGAAACTGTCATTACCTCTAGTGGTTGCAGGCTCATAAATAAAATTTTCTAAAGCTGTGAACTCCAACACTAGACTTGGTGGAAGGGAAGGAGAGGGGGTAATTTGCCTTGGAAAGGCTGGATAGCTGAATACGTGTTCTCTTGAATATGCTTAAAGTAAGAGAGCAAGGGATGCTGATAGAGTGCTTCACAGTCGGGGAAAAAAAAAAAAAAAAGGAAAGAAAAAAAAGAATCAGAAAAAAGAGAGCATTTTCAGTCCATGGGGAGATGGATGGAGAGAGGACCATACCAGAGTATGGGAAGGTAGGGTCTTCTTCATACAGCCTTGCTGCTGGGCTTGTTTTCTGTGCTTGTGGCTCAGGGAACTGGTAAAACTGGACTGGGACAGTAAAGGCTGTAATCCCAATTCATCATTTATAGCCTGCTCGTGTCCAGGCGGACACATCTATCCCAGCCTTCTCAGATACAGTGAACTGCTGCATTTCACAATCATGGGAAGGGTTTGCCAGCTGCACGATCCAAACATTTTGAAGTGCAACATGGTGCATTATATTAACTTGGTTCAGACAATCAGCTTTAAACATCTGAATCTCATTTCTTGATGCTAATTCCTCTTGCTCAATCTTTATTTCAGCTGTGTGGAATTCTCAGACCTTTCTGACCCCAAGTTATCGTTTCCTGATGTTTTATTGCTAAGTCATTGAGGTTTCAGGGAGGCTGATGTTTCTAAAATGTGCACACCTTTGATTGTAGGCATGGCCGGTGTGTCAGACTGAACTTTTCATATGCTTTGTATATATCACTGTCTCCACTGCTGTGTCCTCTGCTGTTTCACCCATCGGCGCACTGATCTGCTTGCCCTATTGATGCAGTCCTCCTTAAAATGTGGTTATTATTTAGGGCTTTTCAAAAGCTCAGCCTCTGCACACTACAAAACTCGATCCGAGCCTGCGTCCGCTCCTGTCACTCATGTACAGGTTCCATCTGTTCCCCTTTTCCTCTCCCATTGCTGCTTGCCACATCCAGACCACATGCTGCTTATACATTGTACAACAGACATTTCTGCACACACACTTTTGAAAATGTGGCTCTTAGTGCTTTCTTGTTCACATGTGTCTTGTTGCTTAAGGCAAGTTTTATCAGTAATGATTTTGTTGTTTACTGACACGTAGAATAAAATAGGGTACTGTTAAAATGTGACTGGAGGAGAGGAGAAGGGCCTTTGATACACCAATTACACAATTTCTGCCAGCGTTCTGATCATTCCCCCCTGCCACCACTTCCCCAAGTTCCGTAATTGCCCGAGGATAAAGCAAGATCCTTACATCACTTACAGCAATGTAAGGGCTGCCCGGCTCTGCATGAGGCTGCTCCATGTTGGTAAGGATTCACCAGCACCTCCTGCACTCCCGTGTCTCGTGAGGAGAAGGGATGGGACCTTCTAGCACTCCTCTCCAGCAAGGCAGCCCTAGCTTCTTCTTTAGCTTCTGCTTCTGCTAAAGCTTCTGCTTTAAAGGTGCCCAGTGGCACATTTGCATAATTCTCCCACTTGGGAAAAGAAAAAAAAACTCCCTACAGAAACTAGTTCTGGAAGTGAAATCAGTGCTAGGAAGGTCTATGAAGGTGCTCCTCTTGCAGGAGCTCACTTCTAGCTGCTCCCCCAGTGCACGGACAGATACCCTGGGAGACATCTCAGGTCTTTCCCATCACACCTTGCTCCATACCTGTGGTGAGACCGGAGTATCTGCAAACAGATCACACTGGGTGCAACTCCCAGTGAAGTTCCTGGGTGTCTGCAGCGGGGATGGCACAGAGCCTATTGCACTGGATTATTGCCACCCGGGGATTTCCCGCACCAGGAAAAACCCCCAGCTGCCCAAAGCCTCTGGTTTCCCACCTGGAGAAGCCCAAGACCTGCCTATGGTGCTGATAATTTCTGCCACCGGGGAAAGCAAAGGCTGCAGAAATCCACATGTGGTAGGAATAGACCCAGTTTCTGTCAGAGATTTGTTCTGATTAAAGCTTTCCCTACCAAAGGCGGTGTCTGCTTCTGTCGGAGTGGGAAGTCAGGCCCGGAGTAATGATGGAGTCTCAATATGAGTATGGTCGTTCTCCTTTATTGCAAGTT
>JAOQGH010000001.1:183724267-183767623 GCA_025769975.1 Gallinago jamesoni | reverse complement strand
CCATGTTGACTACTTCTGATAGCTTTCTTTTCCTCCATATGCTCTGAGATGACACTCAGGATGAGGTGTTCCATCACTTTTCCAGGGATAGAGGTGAGGCTGACTGGTCTGTAATTTCCCAGGTCCTCCTTCTTGCCCTTTTTGAAGACTGGGATGACGTTGTGACATGTGATGGTAGTATGAAGGTGCCATACTCCGGTAAATCTAGTTTCCCTTCCTGTATTTTAATAGCAGCATCACTGCAGCCACATTTGAGTCTGTGCTGCTTTAATTGCACCAGAGGAGTTAAAAGCAAAGAGAGGGTCAGGGTGTGATGAAGCAGGAGCCCGATCCCCTGCAGCTCTTCCAGCTTTGGGTACACACACTTATGCTGTTTTACATGCGTGCACACAAGATCCATCAGCAAAGCCTAGCTTTGGCAGGAAAAGCTGCCTCTCCACGAGGACCTCACGGTGTCAGGCAGCAAAGCCTGTGATTGCTTTCTGCCTAGAAAAGCTGGTTTCCCTGTGATGAAGGAGGCAGGTCATCTGTTGGCTGACCTGATGTTATTTTTGCCCAATACAATAATCTAACATGAATAGGATTATTGAAAATGGACCCCAAGAGTAAAACCTGCAGATCTATTAGATGTTGCATGAGAAAAGTGGGTAAAAAAAACATAGGATTTTCATTTGAAAACTGTCAAAACAACGAAGTAGTTGGTTTGTGGGTTTGAGTCTTTGGGGTCTCTGCCGCCACGGAAAATCAAGAGAGGTGGAGACAGAACAATGAAAAACCCAGAGGTTTCTGTGAGTTAAAACAAACTCTTTCACTTTGAGACACTTTCAGACAAGATGATTTTGAGATGCGTCTTTGGAATAAAAAATAACTGTGACCAGCAAAATCTGACCAGGTGGTGAGTGATCTGGTTTTGACGAAGACCTGCCAGTGAGACCTCCCTCTCCAGGAGAGTCTGCCTCACCGCTGGCTGCAGGATGCACGCACTGGCCAGGATTTCTTTCCTCCCACTGCTGGGAAGAGGAGGGTGTTGATGGGAGCCCTGTCAGCCACCTCAGCAAGACGGCATTCCCGGCTGCAGAGACGTTCAGGGGGCTGTACCACTGCACCAGCATGACTCAGGCTCCCCATGGCACAGCCTTCCTCCCGACATCCCTCCCCAGGTCACCTCCCACTCCTGATACCTTCATCTTTTTTCCCCGAAGACAGCCTTGCCAAGCACCACTGGTGCCAGGCACCGAGCCAAAGCTCCTGCCCTCAGCCCACTCCAGCTTGGCTCTCTCAGTGAGCCCCGGTGAGACAGCATCGGAGCTCCTCTGGGCTGCAGAACAACCTGGGACCTGCGAGGTCCTGGAAAAACTGCGAGCAGAGCCCAGGAAGCCCCGTACTCTTGAGGGAGAACGAAAACAAGGCAGGAGCTGTTGCAAAGACAGTTCTTTTCCTCCCGGTGAGTACTAGAAATCACCACCCAAGTTTCACTCCTCGCTCCCACTTTGTATTAAAAAACAATCAAAACCAAAGAAAAAAAAAAATCAACATTTGCTACCGTGTGTTGCCCTTGCCACCACATGACCCAGGCATGTGATTAAGTTGGTGATACGTGGTATTTTTTATAGGATCCAATTCATAGCTGCTGTAGAAGCCTGCAAAACTTGTCAGAGCAATTCTCTACCCTGGCAAGTTACACAAGATGGGGAGCTTCTCCATGCCCCAGGGTATCCTACATATCTCTGCCATCTCCCTTCACCCATGGCTCCTCCTCTCCGTCCTTTGCAAAACACCAACTGTACTCATTTTTTAGGAAAACGGGCAGAATTCCTCTTAGCTGCACCGTGGAGATCGGTGAGAGGCTCCCGTGATGAGGCAGTAGTTTCTTCCAGCCTCTCTTCCCATTGGAAATGTGGCTTAAATAAAAAGGGAGGATGATCCTCCACTCAGAAAAAAAATAAAAAAGAAGAAAAAAAAAAGGGGAAAAAAAAGACTGGGCTTGCCAGCCTGCAGCGTGCTGCCTGTTCGATTTCCGCTGGCAGTCGGCAGGGCTCTGCCTGCGCAGATCTGTTTAGTCATGTTGCGTGGCTGGACTGGATGGGGCTGTTTGCTTCGGGACCGGTGTTTGTTCCCAGCTCTCCTGAGTGATCTAATGTTACCCGTGCTGGGGAGCCACCGAGCCATAATCAGGCTCCTTGCCTCTTTGGCAGGCAGGAGCTCCAGAGGATGAAGGTGGCCATGCAGAGCCTTTGCAGAAAAGCAGGTCTTAGCAAAAGGACACCCTTTTATTAAAGAGGTAGAAACAGGCGCGGCCCTACTTGTGGTGTCTTTTTGTGACCAGCGTGGGACAAGTCCCAGCTGCTTCTCAGGTCTTAGTGGTTCCTGTCAATGACGGGGTAGTACCTGCTTCAGTGACTGCCTTTGCTACAAGAGAGGTGGCAAGCCTTTGAGATGCCTTCACAATCCAGTACTGCTAGACTTGGCCTGGGACCAGGCCAGCGCCTGATCTAAGATGAAGTATTTATGATCCTGGAGCCCAAGCAGAGGTCCATGGCTACACAGACGCATGAATGGTAACCAGTGCTGCTCTATTTGTCCTCAGCACACCAGTGAGGATGAGTATGAAACCTGTGCTTACCTTGGTGGTAATTATCAATTGCCACCTCAGTTGGGCAGAAGACAAGAGATACAGTACCGACACTACTCATCTCCCCAGGCTGCCTTAAATCTACGTGTGCTTCCAAGAGATGCAACACATACCCCTTCTGGGATTTGACTTCAATTACAACAAACTTTTTGATCACAATAGTAGGTGCCAACCTTTCTTTCAGGCTTTAACTGCTTATGGAGCTGTTCCTGGCATCCTGGGGTGGCCCCTCCACTCTTTCTCCAGGGCTCACTGCTATTAGCTTGCTGGTGGTGCTTGTACCCGCAGACACCACCACGCTATGGGGGACACTATATGGTTTCTGAAGTAGGGATCATGTGTAACAGTCGTACAGTGGTTGTGACCTCTATCTCCCCCATACAGGAAATGTCTCTCTGCCCATCCGAGGCCACCCTGCAGAAAGCAAATGCTCACCTTGGTCATACAACAAGGATACAAACTGTTGTACACTCCCAGTGCCCTGTGGTTTTAGCTGGGATGTTGAGCTGTGTATTTCTCACTGGAAATAAGCATACTATTTTTCAATAGGTAGTTTGGGTTTTTTTCTGTCAGACATAAAGCCTGGAGGCAACAGTGGACAAAGTGCTTCCTTTTCCTCTTCCCCTGTGTTTCCCCTCTTCCCCTGTGTTTCCCCTCTTCTATACTTTGCCACTCTGTCTTCTCTCTTCTTAGAAAGGTCTGTCTTTGGTCCTAATGGTTTATCATCACCTCTGTTCATGCTGCCTGTATTTCTGTGAGAAAGTCACAGACTCCAAAACCCATTGCAACCTACTTGAGTTGCTCCATTCTTTGTAAAAGCATCAAGTGATGTTTGTGCTTTTCTGTTTAAAAAAAAAAATAATTAAAAAAAAATCAGAGATTATGTTTGGAAAAGCCACATTGGTTTTAATGATAGATCAAACTGTCAGGACCAGCAAATTTCAGGCTTTTTCTTTCGTGCTTAAGTAGGAAATCAGAGCATCATAGAATTGTTTGGGTTGGAAGAGACCTTCAAAGAGCATGTAATACATGCCCCTCCCCTCCACTGTGGGCAGACATCTTTCACTGGATCATCCATCCTGACTTTGAATATTTCCAGTGGTGGGGCATCCACAACTTCTCTGGGCAACCTGTTCCAGTATTGGGGTGCCGGTCAGCATGTATCACACACCCAAAATACATCTATTTCTAGCTTGTTTAGTTTTGCTGTATTCTGGCCCTTTTGGTCATGGCCTGTGTGAGGACCCAGTTGCTTCTCTGGGCTCTAGAGCTCTCTCCTATGGCACATTTGTCTGAAAATCCTTCTTCTCTCAGAAGGATCTCAGGCAGCTCATGTCTGGTTTGCATCGGAGCTTTTGTGTCTGTCACAGGCAAGGTTCTCTGCGCCCTGTTCTGTTTGTTGAACAGGAGCCTGTGATATTATTTCTTTTTAAAATCTTGTTCCCATGGCTGGAGAAGGTTCTGTTTTGCTAGATGACCAAACCTTCAGCATGGTGATGCCAATTATCCATGCGTCCCTAAGTAATTGACTGGATAGGGTTCAGTGTGTCATTCAGGAGCAGTCAGTATCATTATTTGGTTTCCTCAGATCAGTACAGCTTGCTGTTGCTTGTTGAAAATTACTTTCTGCTCTTAACAACCATCTCACTTCTCAAAACTCTTTTTTTTTCCTTAAGCGATACCAGCAGGAAACACGTTTATGATGGCAGATAAATATATGAATAATAGGCCTTCAGTTTTTCAAATTTCAACTTAAGAGTTGTCTGCTTTTTACATTTCAACAAAAAATATCTGAAATATTTTGTGAAGGTCTGTCATTTTCTGAGAAACTCTGTTAAAAAACTAATTTTCAATTTGTCCCTTTTCTCTCTGCCAGGCAGGGCTTTTTTGCTGGTAGGGCCACACATCTACAGACACACACACACGTGTCTGTTTTCTTCTTAGCCTGCAAGGCCTATGGGCTGGGGACTGCTCCTGTACTTGTACAGTGTGCTCTCTACTGAGAGCAGAAGGCTGAGCCTCTTCTCAAAAACCAGTTCAGCTGATTTCATTCTCCCAAAGCAACATCCATGCACAAAAAGAGAAAGGATTCTTTTTGCCGCTCTCAGATCTCTCCTATTTCCCCATGAAAAGTCACACAGAGTTCTAAGCTAGCAAAGGCAGAAGCATCGAAGATGCTCCTCGGTTGTCATCACGATTAACCTGAGGCTATTAGCCAGAGCTGCATTTCATGAGCCCAAAGGCTTTAGCTGCAGCGAAGGGTGCTGCTTTGGAGACAAGCTTCCAGACTGTAAGCAGCAAGTCTGTTGCAATAACTCTGTTGATCAAATAGAATTTCTGTTCACAGCACAGAGCCAAAAACAGTTTTTGATTGCAGCCTTGAGGGGTATTTCTTGGCTCATGGTCAACATTTTAAGCAATGTGTAGCTCTACAAGTCATTACCAATGTTTGAAATCTCTTCCTTCTTATTATTATCCTCAGAGATGTGGAGTGAAGACTATTTACCTTCCCCTCATAGTTCATTATGATTATTAAGCCATAGGAATGAGGACATGTGCATGAGAGTTGGATATAGCAGGCCTGTTCTGGCTGTGTCAACATTATTTCCCAAAGAAGTGAGTATATTCAGAAATACGGCCAAGTTTTCATTTTTTCTTCTCCTAACTGAATTTGTGTACAAATATTTCAAGATTTCACAATGCTATGTTTTGTGTGCACCTTTTGCTGAAGCAATAACACGAGGTGTCTCATTGTCCCATTACCAAGTAGTCTCTTTATTAATAATCTGTTGCCTTATTCCTTCAGACTCCAGTGTCCGATCTCACCTTGCTATCTCAGCTGCCTTCCCCTCCTCGCTGGATTTAGAGCTATTTCAGTTTTCCCATCTGCCCCCTGGGCCCTACCAGCTCCTTTAAAATGGAACCTCAGGCCATCTCTGTGAAGTAAGGAGCCACTAAGGCCACAGCGTAGAGATGGTGTGGGGAAATGGCAGAGGTAAGACTGCTGCTGTTGATGGCAGTGGGAACAGAGAGCTCCAGCTCTGCAGAGCCAGAACTGTCCTCTCCTTCCCAGAGCCTTTTAAATTTAGGCTTGGCAGGTCACTGGAGGAACATCGCCACCTGGTACATTTGTTCTCTAGATGGAGAGGACTGAAATTTCTTAGGCTATTTGTCTGTCTCATTTCATAAGTACTGCATCCACCTTTAAATATAAATGCGATGTCTGCATAGCCCATGAGCATTTTCATGCCGTGCAATTTTTCTCCTGAAAAGCAAGATTTTGCCTGCTCTGAAAAATGTGGTGTTTTGCTGGACGCGTCAATTTGCACCTTCTCCCCGTTGTATATATCCTCTGTCCTCTGCTTCCAGGTCACTGTGACACTACACTGGAGTCTGCAGGAGCAAGGACTGTCTCATGGCTTGTTCATGTAGCACCTACAAAAATGAGGTTTTAATCTAAGCATGCATCCTCAGTACATAATATGCAATAAATTGGCATAATGAAAATGGATAAACTGGGAACGCAGCTCATTGTGGAAATAGTACCTAATATGGGAATAATTCCTGACTCCTCAGGGTTCCAGTGCTCCTTTCTGCTTTTCTCTGAGCATTCAAAAGCATGCTCACCGCAAGATGGTTTTTGTTAGGAATGATGACATTTGCTTAATTAAATTTCAAAAATATCTAAGTGACAGCCCTACTGGGCCAGAGTCAAGAACTTTTCTTTTCCTTGTTTTCTGTTGCTTAGACAATGTTAATGGGTGGTGACTAGTGAGTTTTCCATTCCTACAATTAACATCACCTTGCTGATGGCAAATACAGTTTAACTCTTCACTCTAGAAGCTTTATCAATACGAATCTACCATTATTTCCTAGTTACACTACATGAGTGAATGAGGAAGCAGCATTAATGAGTGGTTCTATAGAAATATGGATGGCTTATATTAATAACATAACCAGGTATTTTGACGTAGATATTCTACTAACTTGGTTAATACTGAAGTATTATTATTATAATGACAGGACAGTGGCAGGACATGGGATAATGGTTTTAAATTGGAAGAGGGGAGATTTAGATTAGATATTAGGAAGAAATTCTTTACTGAAAGGGTGGTGAGGCACTGGAACAGGTTGCCCAGGGAAGTTGTGGATGCCCCATCCCTGGAGGTGTTCAAGGCCAGGCTGGATGGGGCTTTGAGCAACCTAGTCTAGTGGGGGTTGGAACTAGATGGTCTTTAAGGTCCCTTCGAACTCTAACCATTCTATGAATCTGTGATTCTACGATTCTATGATTATTGTCACTGCTACGTCCTCCAAGACCTAGAAGACAATAGCCAAGATCTTCTCCATAGGTAGGTCAGGACTGAGTTGTCTTTTAAGTGATAGCAGATGGTCAGATACCAGTAAGAACATGTAAAGCTGTGTGTATGTATAAAATGTTGTCATTTCCCAACAGCGGGTAGTCCTCCAGCTCCAGAGCGTTCATATGGCCCAGCATGCATAGCAGCTCCCCACAGCCTTTATTCCAGTGGTAGATGCAGGTGGGCTTTCCAATTGCAGCACATTCCAGCAAGATACAGTATTTGGTGCTAGTGCAGCCCTGAGGGAACTGTAGTTGCTCTGTGTCATCCTCCATGATGCCATCTTTGCCATCCCTTTTGTCTCCATTCAGTCTGTTTTGATTAGGACCGTCATAGCTACCACACTGCTGCAAAGAGCTCCCCAGGACAACTGGCACTGGGACGGTGGAGCAGAGGTTGTGGGGCTGCCTCTCTGCCAGGTGAGGAGAACAAATGCTGCTCCCAGGAGCAAGTCACTGTGGACTGAATATAGTTTGAGGTGACAAGGCTAGATAGCACAGGCACCGTGGCTGCCGGCATGCTCCTGGGTGGAGACAAGCTCTGAGGCAACATTTTTGTGCCCTGTTTTCACTCTGAGGTTTGGATGTGGCCTTGGGGGCATCTCAGAGCCTCTGGAGGCATTGAGGGTGGCAGTGGGGCTGTGTATGCATGTGCTGTCAATTCCACATGGAATTCAGAAGGCAAAAGCAAACCTTTTAGTCAAGGAAACAGCAATTAGTGCGGAAGTACTTAAAACTGGAGAGACAGACAGACAGAACAAGTAACCCAAATGCATCCAAGCGGACAAAACAAGTTGTATATAAACAATCTCTAAAACTGTTTATAAAGTCCAAAAGAAGGAGAAAATACAAAAGATCTTTTTTTCTGCATGAAAGCAGAGGACACAGACGGTAGTTCTTTGTCCCTTCTGGGAGTGTTGGGCAGCTTGCTGCTGGTGGTGATGTGGTCTATGCCTGTCATGCTTTAGGGTGTGGGGCTCCCCATATTCTACAAATGCTTCCATTAGTCACCTAGCCATTTCTGCAGGCTCTGCCAGATGCACCAGCAGAATTATAACCAAACACAGACACCCACTCATTTGACTTCTTTCTCTTCTGCTCTTTTCCCTGTACCGAGAGCATCAAATCCTCCACTGCCCTGGAGCAATCAGTCATTAACAACAACCTTGCTACTGCCAGGGTGTTTCTCAAGCCATTGCAGTCAAGGATACTTCTGGGAAAGACAGAAAACAAATTTGATTTTCAGCTCCTGCAAAAAGGGATGAATAGCCATTTAAAAACCGTGGTTTTATTTTTACCCACTACCCACTCAGGGCAGGCCTGTAGGGCTGCAGCACCACAGCGGGATGGCTTGTCAGAAGCTCTAGCCACTGCTGTCGTGATGAGTTTACTCTGCAAATAGGTCTCCTTTTCTCAAAGGGGGGGAAGTTGGCAGAGGACATCCAGAGGATGCAAGGGACTAGCAAAGGTTACAAAGATTGGAGCATGGAGTTGCTAATCTCTGGCTAGGGAGGGTGATTGCTTCAAACAGTCAGAGGATGCTACCCAGTTCCTCTGTTAGCAGAAAAGGAGCCTGCTCAAGCGCTTGTGTAGTGGTGTGCACAGGTACACCATGGTGGAAGCAGTAATAAAGTCACTGTAGCCAGGAACCTCAAGCTGCTGCAATGAGACACGGTCTGGGTTAGTTGACGACAAGCAGAAATCCCTGCAGCAATTGCCTCCTGCCCTGGGATATCTCTTCTTCTACCACTTAACTCTGAGTGAAGCAACTGGACTGTCAGCACTCACGGCTAGACCGCGTTCACAGGACCACAGCCATGTTTTCCAGGCAGAGGGGAGCACAACGTTCTGCTGCTGGAAGTGGGAGGGGGAGGCAGCGTGGAGGAGGGGCTCAGATTTCTTAACCTTGACTTAGTGTCTTGGAAGCTGCCAGATTCCTAAACCAGCAGAGGGAAACTTGCTTGCTTTTTTTCCCCCTCTATGTATGGATAATGACACCCATTTTAAACTACACTCCTTAGAAAGGTAGGGGAGTATAGCAGTCTTCCAGTACCTGAAGGGAGCCTATAGGAGAGCTGGAGAGGGACTCTGTCAGGAAGTGTAGTGACAGCACACGGGGTAATGGTTTTAAATTGGAAGAGGGGAGATTTAGATTAGATATTAGGAAGAAATTCTTTACTGTGAGGGTGGTGAGCCACTGGAACAGGCTGCCCAGAGAAGTTGTGGATGCCCCATCCCTGGAGGTGTTCAAGGCCAGGCTGGATGGGGCTTTGAGCAACCTGCTCTAGTGGAGGTGTCCCTGCCCGTGGCAGGGGGGTTGGAGCTCGATGATCTTTAAGGTCCCTTCCAACTCTAACCATTCTATGATTCTATGCTAGGAAAAGAAAAACGTGGTGGAAGATCAGGAGGCGAAGCACAGAGCAATCAGCAGAGCTGCTTTGCCTTTCCTTGCTGCCTCTAATTCACTAGAACAAGCCTCAGCTTTGGTTTCCCAGATTTCAAAGGCAGCTTTTCTCAGCTTTCCAGTTTCCCAGGGCAGGTGTAGGGGCAGCAGTCTTCATACTTCTTACTTGTGTCCCAGCATCCTCCTCAGTGTGGACCTCAGAGATACTATTTTGGGGATTCCATGACATACCTTGGAAGAAGTCCATAATGAGGATGGTTGTCCCCACACTTCATAGCACCTTCCATAGGAGGAACAGAAGAAGTTGGAGAATATTTCTGCTATGGGACAATGTAGTGATATGTTTGTCAGAGGTCCTTTGCTTGACTTGGTGCTGCTCTTCACCCAGCTGATACAATCCAGCTTTTGTTTCACTCTTGTCCTCGCAGAGCTGGGCATACAATCAAGTCTCTCCTTCAGGTTAAGAGATCCTCTTGCTCTAAGCAGATGCACGGGACTTCAGCTTATGCAAATGCACATCTCCTGTGTAACTATGTTTGTCTTTCTGGAGCCCAGACTGACCTGGTGAAGTTCAAAATTGTGGTCACCATGGCCGCCACGCTCTGAGAACCGATACTGCCCCAAATGGGAGGGACTGTGCAGTCCTGGGTAATGAAGAGCTTGCATCTCCCAAGGAGATGGTGATTCACAGCTGAGAAAAATCCTGTGCTTGCTTTTGGTTTTTTGTGAAGAGACAATTTTTTTTTCCAGAGCTTTCTAGTTTAGTGGGAGGTGTTCCGCCCATGGCAGGGGAATTAGAACTAGGTGGTCTTTAAGGTTCCTTCCAACCTAAACCATTCTATGATTCTTTCAAAGACCACAGCTGAATGCATAAGCAGAAGAAAGAAGGTTTCCAAATCAATTTTCTGAAATGTTTTCTAAACCCTGTTTCAGGACTTTGAGGATGCAGTACCAGTTCCTTAGCTAGCATAAAAACACATGCATTCATGGAGCTGAGCAGCGGTTTTTCTGTCAGTTTCTCACAGCTCCTTCACAGGAAAAAGCACAAAAACAGAAATGTTGGTTGGGAGAGACCTCTGAAGGCCCTAGCTTGTCCAGTCTCCCACTTAACACAGCGAGGTCAGCCTTGGCGTTGTCTAGGCAAGTCTTGAAAGCCTCCAAGGATGGAGAGTCCCCCACTCTGGAACATATTTTCCTTAATGTTGATTCTCATCTCCCAAGCTCCAGCCTGGGCTTGTTGCCCCTCATTTTTCCATCTGCTACTTGCAGGAGGCATTGGGCTTGAACACTTGTGTGACTCCCATCAAGGGAGGCATGATTTCCAACAGGCTCCTGTTAGATCACCCCTCCACCTCCTCTTCTCCGGACTAAACCCACCCAGCTCCCTCAAATTCAGCTCATAGCATGCATGCTCTGCCTCAACCATCCCGGTATCCCTCTTACTGGGCCTGCTTACACCCAGGGGTCCAAAGCAACACGGTATGTCCCTGGCAGCCTCCAAGGAATAGCAGCTTCCCTCACCCTGCCAGCTACATGCCTCCTCCCGCAGCCCAGCAGGCACGTTGTCCCTTTGGCGATGCCAGCACATGCTGGGCTTAAACAAGGTGTGACCCGTAATTTGTAGAAACGTGAATAGGAGCAGAGGTTTCATGCACTGCGCTGGAGACAGTACAGTGAGCAAGCAGTTTCAAAATCCAATTTCATAGACCCAGAGATTACATTAATCTCTTTTAATAGCTAAACAATTCCATTTTCAAGATAGGACAAAGCATGGGATATTCTTGACAAAACTGCTGCTTCAAAGCTGCCTACATCAGATTTTAAATCCTAACTCCTAAGCTCCCAACGATAGAACCGATTGTATCTTTTCAGACAGTAGCACTGCAAAACTTGTGTTTAATCTCCTCTTTTTATAACATGCTGTGTCTGCCTGGGCTTGCCTGTTGGGAGGCAAATGTAGATTGACTTTGCCTTCAAATACCATATGAGGAAACTCACTCAGCCCTCACCAACTGATCTCGGGGGCCTGTGGAATGATAAAAGCTCGAGTTATCAAAGTATCTGTAAACTGCCTTCTGATTTCTAGCTGGAGCACCTCCCTGAATCTGGACCCTTTGATTTAAGGTGGCTGCTTTCTTTCACCATGTCTCAACAGGCAGAAAAGGGCATAGCTTTAATTCCTGTTGGCTCAGTTGCATTATCTCAACATGACTGAAAACCCCTCTTCACCTCCAGAAATGCAGAACTGAATGCAGATCTACATTAGAAGCTTCTGCCCCTAGTAAAGACCTTGCAATATACAGGGATGTTTCCATACTACCAAAAATATCAGTGTAAAAGTGCTTTTTTTGTTGACACTTTTTCTTGGAGAACCAAAATTGGCTTTCCTGGGGAAGGCACTATTTATTGGGCTAGACTGCATGTTTTCAGAGAATTTGCAGGTTTAGTAGCCTCAGCAGATCCATTTCCATTTTACTGCATATCCATTTTACTGTGAGGGTGATGAGGCACTGGAACAGGTTGCCCAGAGAAGTTGTGGATGCCCCATCCCTGCAAATGTTCTAGGCCAGGCTTGATGGGGCTTTGAGCAACCTGCTCTAGTGGGAGGTGTCCCTGCCCATGGCAGGGGGCTTGGAACTTGGTGATCTTTAAGGTCCCCTCCAATTCTAAACATTCTATGATCTTGGGCTGATTTTTAGTGTTTGTGTTGTGATTTAGGGCTATGACAAATGAGCTCTAGCAAATGACAGTGAGGTGACTGGAATGGTGACCCACCCAGATGTTTATTACTGCTCTGCTAGCAAAGATTACTGTCCCTGCAGCAGAGTTGGCAGAAGGCAACATATGTCCAGGGCAGAGCTCCTCCAAATGGAATTCTAGTTGAAATCTCCAGGGAGGTGGGATTAGGTTAGACAAAAGACTGTGAACTAGAGATACTGAGATGTTGTCTATAACGATTTATGACCATCAAGACCAGCACTGCTGCCATACCTCATGTCCTTATGGCTTCTGCTCCATGTTTCTGCTCCCTCTGCACCAGAACTGGCAGTTGTCTGATCCTCAGACAATTCAGAGAATTCAACCAGCCAAATGATCTCTTCATTCACCTAGAAGGAGTGTGGGGGACTAAAAGACCACCAACTTCTGTAAGTTTAATCATAGAATCATAGAAAAGTTACAGTTGGAAAGGACCTTAAAGATCACTGAGTTCCAACCCCCCTGCCATGGGCAGGGACACCTCCCACTAGAGCAGGTTGCTCAAAGCCCCATCCAGCCTGGCCTTGAACACTTCCAAGGATGGGACATCCACAACTTCTCTGGGCAACATGTGCCAGGTCTCACCACCCCCAGAATGAAAAATTTATTCCTAATATCTAATCTAAGTCTCCCCTCTTTGAGTTTAAAAATGTTATCCCTCATCCTGTCACTACAGTCCCTGCTCAAGAGTCCCTCCCCATCTCTCCTGTAGGCCCCCCTTAGGTACTGGAAAGCTCATACAGAGTCTCCCTGGAGCTTTCTCTTCTCCATGATACCTCTCTTGGGCAATGGTGCAAGTATCCTGGTGTCTCAGCTCCACTCTAGTCTTTAGTGGTAGAGTGGTATCAAGCAACAGGAGGTGACAATGTCTTCATCTGCTCGTCTGTTTTCCAACCAAATGGTAACTAGGAAGGCCTCTGCTGCCAGTGAAGTTCCCCCTTACCCTTCAGCTGTAATCTCCGTTCTGCTGTAGGAACAACCGCTGCAGTAGGTGCCACTGCTGTCAGAAATGGAGCTGCCGTTAGCAGTTGTCTCCTTTCTCTCCCAACTCAGAGGGGGACCATCCAGAGTCTGCCCTTGCACCCTGGTGCCGCAGCAAGCAGGAACCGCTGCAGGAGCGAGTCAGGACTGATGCTGATCTGAGCAGCATTGCCAGGCTGCAGCGCACAAGAGTTTTCCTCTCCCTGGCCCGCTACTAGCACAGAAAACATCAGTGGGAAACAGACTGGGCTCTAAATATATAACGAACTTTTCCCCACCCATCACCACCTAACCGATCAGCTACTCTGGGGTATCCTGTTTATGTTTATGAGTGTTTAATACCTCTTAGCATTTGCGTTTGCCTTGAAGCTACAGGCAGCTCTGTGCTGTGGTGTGCTAAATACTTGTTCCGTAAGTACAAACAGATGTTTGAAGATCTGCTTTGAAGCAAATCTTTACCCTCTAGATTCTCTCCCAAGACTCCTCAGGAGCAGCCTACATCGCTATGTTCAGAGCAAAGCCTTGAAGGCCAGGGACATAGGAATAGTCAGTAGTGCAGGAGGAATACACACTCACATAAATCCTTCACAGCAGCAGTTTGGGCATCAGTTCTTATAAACAATTCCTTTGCAGGGTCTCATTCTTATAAAGCAATCTCTGGTGTGTGCAGGTTCTTTTAGGCTTGTTTTTACTCACTAGCCAGATTCTTGTCACCCTCAAGAGCTGTTGCCTGCAGACCAAATAATCATCTCCCTAATATCAAAAATCTCAATATCTAATATCAAATGAGCAGATACAGTAAAACCTGAGTGGTGTGGACGGATGGCTCTTGCTCACACATACTGCTTCTCTTAGTTACCCACAGGGATCAAAAGGCTTCACAAAACAGACACAAGTAGCATTAAATAATTTGACTCTCAGAGTCAAAAGCTCAAATCAGAGTTAAGAAGCTGCAAGATACCCCAAGATACTGTGTGCCACATGCAAAGTAATGGGGAAGGTTAAACAGCCTCTGCCTTAGGCAGCTCCCAGTTTATGTCAAGGTGCAACAGAAAACCTGAGAAGGGAAAGGTGAGATGCTAGCGGCGAAACCAGCCAGGATTGTGCTGTGATTGCTGTGTGGGAGGTTGCAGCCAGGACTCTCAAACGACTTAAACCACTGTGGTATGGCTTCGGTTTTGTTTCTTCTTTTCTCACGTTTTGGGGGGAGAAGAGGGTGTGCCTGGAAGTTCAGGTGCTGGCTTGGGACTTAGCTGATCTACACCCAAGTTTCTGCCTTGCCACTGTCTCCCTGGGGTAAGCTGCTCCCATCCCCTCTGCCTTTCGCCCCTCATTCTTGAAAGAACAGCAGCACTTCCACACCCCTGAGGCACATGAGATTACCTGAGGCTCCCAGGTATGGTAAGAGAGAGAACCATATCGGACCCTGAGGAGGTTCCCTCTGCAGTACCTTTAGACTGTACGCCTTGCACAGCAAAGGGAGTCCCTCAGAGCACTCAGGGTGGCTGACTTCCAAATGAAAGCAATGTTTGACCTGAGCTACACAGGGAACTGATGTTCTGCTGTGAATCTCTCTCATTCACTCTACAGAACACTTTCCCTTCACTCTGCTTCATTTCACCTCTCTTGCATTTTGTGCTTTTGTTCATATCTATTTTTATATCATTCATTTTCTTTTCCTAGTAACTGCTCTTTTGTCTTGCCTAATTCCACTTCATCTGGAACTGTTCTTCCTCCCTTCCTCCTCCTCCTCATCCGTGAGCTCAGGTGAGGGCCAGCTATCTCCAGGATACCTACTAGGACCCTGCAGGTGGGTAAATCACAGGATTTACAGACCATTTGCAGCAAGGAGTGGCTGGCTGGGGCTGCTCACAGGGTGTATTGCAAGAGTGGGCATTGCTTCCTGGCTCCTGCATCCTGCTTGGTGCCCGGCTGAGGCTGAGGTGAGTCTCTTCTAATGCTTGCAAAAACTGCTCTTTTAGAAGTCTCTAATAGTGTCTGAATTTGTGAAAATACTTACCTTATAGCCAACTCTGGTATGTGGGTTTCAAGGTCTCAGTGTTTCGGAGCCTTGCCAGGTGCAGGGATGAGGAGAAACGAGCCCCGGGCACTTGACCCAGGCTGGTCAACAGAGTTATTTCATACTGTGAAAGTCACATTCAATATAAATTAGAAAGTTTGCTGAGGAGTTCTGTCTCTCCCTGGATGGCTGCGATGCTGAGAACTTCTTGCCCCGGTGCTGGACCCTTGGGCCCTTCCCTTCCTTGCTAAGCTGTAGCGCTTGCGGTGTCTGACATTTGCTGTCCGGTGCTGGGAGCACACAGCTTCCTGCTGATAGAATGGGGTCAGTATGATCCTTGTATATCTTATATTGGTATTGGGATCAATGTTGGTTCCTTAGTGTTATTAATGTTAATGATCAGGACAAGAGGAAATGGGCACAAACTTGAGTATAAGAAGTTCCACCTACACATGAGGAGGAACTTCTTTACTTTGAAAATGGTAGAGCACTGAAACAGGCTGCCCAGAGAGGTGGTGGAGTCTCCTTCTCTGGAGACATTCAAAACCCACTTGGACAAGTTCCTGTGCAACCTGCTCTAGGTGGACCTGCTCTGGCAGGGGGGGTTGGACTAGATGATCTCCAGAGGTCCCTTCCAACCCAATGTGATTCTGTGATCTATTCTTATTCTATTAAATCTGTTTATGTTTCAACCCTCAGGTTTCCTTGGTTTTCCCTGATTTCCCTTCCTGGGTGGGTAGAGGTCATCAGGTGATGGAATAATTGTCTGAACGACAGTAAATTGTTGTGGGTTCCTCAAACCATAACAGCCTTCTTGCAAGAAAGGAGTTCAAGCAGCTAAGAGATTAGCATGGGACTCAGGAGACTTACTTGGTTTACAGAATTAGTTTTTCTTTGGTTTAGATCCTTAAAATGATGTCCTCTGGGTGGGACTCAGCAAAGCGCAAAGGCAGGAGCAGGAGCATGGGACCAGAGCCGGAGAGGAGCCCATCCACGTCTGCAGCAAGAAGCTGTGAGACTGACTGAGCTGTAACATGGAACTGCATCTGCCAGCCGGTGGGGCCAGCTGCTTTGTCATCCTGTGCCCTCTTGTTGAGAACAGGATTTTCTTCCCTTGTAGGGATGAAGTTTGGGATGATGGAAAAGTCTAGTAAGGACTGTAGCCATGATCATAAAAGTCTTCCAGCTGCTTGCTGCTGCTCTTTACTTAACAACCCCAAATTGGCCTGAATGGGAGAAAAGGGGCTATTTTGGGGGACAGCTGAACTGCTGTGCCTTCCCGTGAGGGTTATGCTGCTTATGTCAGTTCTGTAGGTGACAGATCTTGTCAGAGGTGATGGACAAGTCATTTACAGCAGATTTTCTTGAGGTAGTGATGGAATCCACGGTGTTTTGTTTTCCCTTGTCTTGTGACATCTGCAGTCCCAGCAGAAAGAAAACATCATGACTCTTACCTTCCATTTTCAGCTTAAGCCTCATCAAGGACAGAAAAGAAGGTGCACCTCTTTTTTTTTTCTTCTATTTTTAAGTCTTCTGCAGGTACAAACTTTTTCTGGTGTAAATTGAGAGGCATAGAGTGCAGTGATGCCCTTCTAGGAATTTATTCCACGTGGCTGTGAATGACTCAGCTAGATTAGGATGGGAAAAAAGGAACAGGCCCAAACCTTTGAATAACTCTGAAAGGCTGAAAGAGCCCAGTAAATGACTCCTCACATCTCCTGCTTCCCCAAGAGAATGGAAAACTGTCCGTTCCAGAGAGCTGGAGTATCTACTGCCAGTGTTAAAGAGCTTTGTTTTATAAAGAAAAGCCAAGTTACACTAGGAAGTATTGGGGGCAGTTGCCTGCCCAAGTTTAAGTCGAAACAAATAAATAGTCTTGGGTTTTGCCTTTGGTTTTCTGTCCAGTGCCAGTTTTCTTGGGCCCAACATGGGTCTTTTGTGAAATGCTCTGAGAATTTTGGGGCCGGGAAGGCAGCTCCCCAGCTCTGTCACCTCCACAGTAACTGATGAAACACAGAAGAGCTCCAGCAGCCATCGAGCCCGCATCCCGACAGATTACCTCTCCTTTTTTGCCCTCACCGGCTGCTCTCAGCGCAGGGTTCCTTGCTCAGCATCGCCTTTCAAGGAGGGACTGTGTCCAGTTCCCCTTTAGAAAAGGCAATTTTATCAAATTGTCCTTTTTTGTAAGAAAATACTGTGTTCATCAGCAGTGAAGGCATTGGGCTAAGCGCTCTCTCATGTGCTGCGCTGATGTGATGAGGCTGGGCCAGGAGTCCAGCAAGTTTTGCTCATTTCTATACCCGGTGGTGGTGAGCCGGCATGTACAGTATTTTTGCTTTACCCTAGAGCTTCCTCCCAGGACCCTGCCGGTAATTTGATCCCGCTTTGATAATAAACCATCACGGTGACACGACATGGAACTGTAGTCCTAATGACCTGTGTTAATTAAAAATCAAATGACACTTTCTCAGGAGAAAGTTCTTTAGTTCCAGTGTTTTCCTAAGATAATTATACCGAGCCAGCCTATTACCCTCCCCTGTAGTTTCATTTATTGTTCACTCTGTCTAAACCCCTGCATGCCGTTGCACAGTACTATTTTGTCATGTTCCACCCCATAATTTCAAAATAGGTAGCCTGTTTGTTTAAAGCTCCAGCAAAAGCTTTTAAGGCTTGAGGAGAGCAATGCTGTATCTTTGCTGTGATGATGTACAGTCTGCCGGTCTGATTTCACTGCCTTGTAGCACCGGATTGAGAAACTCTTTGCCTCTTCATGTCCCCTGGCTTCTGAAAGAGCAAGAGATAAACAGGAAAAGGGGGAGACACCTTCTGTTTGATATTGTTTGACTCTCCAGTCAGTTCAGACTCTGATATTAATAACTTCCTGTTTTGTTGTAAGTCTTCTGACAAGTGACGAGCCTCCCTGTGCGTTGGCATTTCAGCCCCAACTTAGGCAACTCCACGACTAGTGTGTTCCCAGGCTCCAGGCTACAAATTCCAGTTCTCTGCTTACCTGCAGGCTAAAATTTTAGAACTGGAAATCAAATCGCTGAAAATCAGGTGCCTAAACCCACCGTTAGTTGCCAAAATAAAAATGACCTGACCGTCGCAACAGTTGAACACCTGCAGACCCTGTAAGTATCTTGGGACTTGAGAGGGCAGAATCTATACAAACCAGACTAATTTTATGTAGGAGCCTAAATAAGGACCCTAAGTTCAAACTCTGGACTGCTGTTCATTGCTCAGAAGCTAGAAACAGAAAAGGGGATCTGCAGAAATGTGGAGAAAGGTGCATTTGTGTAATGTCACTTGTGCAAGATGCTTATGAAATGTGGTGTGTGTTGCATTGCATCTTTTTTCACATACACTTCGATTGGTAAGAGGCTTTCTTTTCCAGCTACCCAAACAACTTTCCCTGTGAATTGAACTATTTCCTCTGGATAATCTGCTGTTTTGCTGCCTGCTGGAGAGGTGGACTTAACCCCCAAATGCCCATAACTCCTGTGTACTGCCTGTGGCTGCTGCTCTGTGCAACCAGGAACCATCTCCCGGTCACGGTGTGCGACAGGACAGCTTGGACTTAGCAGTTCTATGAGATTTAAAAATCAAACCAGATTGAAAAGACTAGCAAGTGCTCCAGCTGTGAGTTAGTTCATTAGTTGCAGTAAATATCCCTAGAAGAGCTTGTCAAAAGGCGATGTAAAGCAGCTGAAAAGAAACGTCCTTAAAGTGAATGTCAGAAGGCTTTAGCAGCTGTCATCCAGGGGACAGGGAGACTCCGGGCTTTGGAGAGAAAACGAGGGTGAAAGAAATAAAAAATTGAGTAGGGAGGATAAAGTACCGATTCCCACTGAGCGATTATAAAGGAAACAATCTTACCACTACAGGGACCTAATTAGAGACTGAATCTCAAGACTGTGTAATGTCTCCTCCAGGACACTGAGAGATCCAAGCTAGCTAAAGCAGTCTGTTCAGACCAGCAGCATTAGGAGGCTCCGCTGCTTCAGGGGCACACTGAAATGCCAGGTTTATCTACCCATAGTAATCTCCAGTGTTCTTGAATCCTGTAGTCGTGTCAGCACTTTCTTAGGACCATTTGAGCAGCTTCATTTTCTTGCCTGGCCAGCACAGCATCATCCCAGTCCTACAGGAGGCATCAACGGGCTTCCATTGCACTGTGAGAAAAGGCACCAGCACCCATCTTCCCAGGAAAACATAATTGTCAACATTAACAAGAGAGTATTTCACATTTCTGTGACTGATCTGCTAATTCACTACTTTCGCTGGCCTCCAAAACATCTTGTGCAGATCGGGTGTGAGTCCCCAGGCCTTCCTGGAGACACCAGTGCTGCCAAGCAGTGGATGTGTGCCTTGCTTTGTGTAAACCTTGGGGCAGGGCTCATCTCTCCTACTATTGTCCATCAGAGACACTGTCACCCTTCTCTTCCTCCTTCTGGAAATGTTGAAGTGCTGGCCATAGTCTGAGCCTAACCTTTGGCAGCAAAGCCCATCCCTGCTCCAGTTGCTCACTCTGAGCTGCAGTGCATCACCTCTTCATCAGTGTGCCAAGCCAGGAACTCCTCAAGTTAGGTTTTTTTCTTTGTTTGGTGTTTTTTCTAAGGATGAAGAAGTTTTTTGCTGGATTTAAGACTAGTCAGTTCTGAGCCCTGGTCCTCCACACTCCCGTCCTAGTGCCGGTAAGGGCTGTATCAGCAGGAGCCATGCTCTGGGGTGAGTGAGCAGCGGCGTCAGCAGGAAGGAATTATTTTAGCTGGTATTGCCATTAAAGTCCCTTTGTGTGTAACCCTGGCCCTGCAGAGTGATTCTGTGCAGGGTAGGTTTCAGGGGAGTGCAGGGATCTCTTCCAGTGTCACTACTACTAGCAGCCACATTTTTCTGCAGCAGGAGTTTCCAGGCATAGGGAGGGCTGTGCCTTCTGAGACCTCTCGGGGAGCTCGGTGCTCCTGGGAAGAGCAGGGATGGCTGCTCGGAATGGGTAGATGCATCTCATACTGGGGGGTAGTGGTTTATGAGTCTCCTCTGGAGCAGGGAAGAGGTAAGTGACCTGCCCAGAGAGAGGTCAGCACTGCTAACATCTGACAAGGACATTTTCATAACCGAGATAAATAAACAGATGCTTTTTTTTGCTCCAGGGAGATCATTTCTTCTGTGCTACTTAGCCTGAGACTGTTTGCTTGGCTTACCCTGTATTTTTACCATATGCAACAAGCCTTAACCACTTCATTTGAGGCTGTTACTCATTTGGGGCCAATATGAAGCATTTCTGGCATTTCTTTTCTATTTTTCTGGCCCTTACATGTTCCTAATGTCTCCACTTCTGAATATATATTTTCTTCTCTAACATTTCAGTTCTCCTCTCTTGTAATATTTTAAATCCTTAATTGCCTGATGCTACAGATGGAGAGTATTAGTTACCTTCCATCACCACTCTGGCCACAATGACTTCCGTTGCTTGACAAGTTGATTACTTTGTCAAGGTGAATGTTAAGTCTGTCTGAAGTATCTTTGTGCGTCTTGTGCCAGATGGCGATTGCAAGCTGGTTTCTTATCAGACATGCTGTTTCTCCAGACACAGAATGCCAGCACTAAAACTGGGATTTTGAGGGTCTTTTTTCCCCCAGCTCCCTATTGAGATTGATGTTGCTCTAGTTTATACCAACAGGATTTAGGTACCTGTATCTCTAAATGTGACAAACTAATGCATGGCAAGCAAACCCAACTGATGAGGATCACAGAGTCTTCATGGTTGGAAGCGATCTTTGAGATCATCGAGTTCAAGCACAAAAAAAACCCAACCCAAAAAACAAACAAAAACAAAAAAATCAAACCACAAACAGACACAAACCAACAATCACAGGCACTAGAGCATGCCTGAAGTGCCATGTCTACACGTTTCTTAAATAATTCCAGGGATGGCGACTCCACTATCTCCCTGGGCAGACCATTTCCTCTGGTCCTATCATTATTCCTTTGGGAGAAGAGGCCAACACCCACCTCTCTACAACCTCCTTTCAGGTAGTTGTAGAGGGCAATGAGGTCTCCCCTCAGCCTCCTCCAAACTAAACATGCCCAGTCCCCTCAGCCTCTCCTCATATGACGTGTTCTCTAGACCCCTCACCATCTTGGTGGCTCTCCTCTGGACATGCTCCATCACTTAAGATAAAGCAAGCTGATTGATAAAGAAAATTCCCATCCTGGCACCCACCTAGCAAAGTCCGCAACAAGTGATTAGGAGTTAGTAAGAAGTGCACCGAGTCTGCCAAAGCTGCTGGAGATAGGACTAACATCTAACAGACACCTCCACAGAGCCAAAGAGTTGTTGCAGTGCCTGCTGCCTCACTGCATCAGCACACCCAAAAGGGCAGCCTCCTGGGTGAGCGGTGGGGCTGACAGGCTCCCCAGAGTGCCCGTCACAGGCAGTAGGGACCAGAAAGGAGACTTTGCGAAAGCGTTGTAGAAATGGCTTAACGCTGTGGAGGCTCATTAAGGTGTGAAAGAAACTTCCTCTCCATTGAATAATAGGGTATCACCGTGGTTGGTGTCTCAGATCTGGCCATCAGCGTGTGAGTCCTTAGCTGCCCTTCACAGACCCAGTGCACAGTGTGGGATCCAGTTATGTCTCTGCTTGCCACAGCACCAAACCTTGCCTCCTTATGCCATGCACATGCTGCCCAGGCCTCCAGAGACCTTCAAATTGGTCGTATTCTGCATGACCCCTAAAAGAAGGTAGACAGCAGTTTGCAGCATGGAAGGTGTAGCATCAGTCGTGTTTTCAGATTGTCAAGTGGATGTAATTGAGGCAAAACACCAAAACCCAAGTAAATTAGGTGTGTTTCATAGAAGTTCCTGAGGCCACATTGTGATGTGCAAGCCAAGTCAAGGGGTCTGGATCTTCCACAGAAAAGTTGCTGACGTTGGCCCCAAAATGTCATGGTAAAGGTAAGAAAAACACTCAGATCTCTCTTAACTTTTCCAGCTTTTAAGGAAGTGGCATCCAGACCACTGTAGGTATTAAGAATGTGGAAAACAACACTGAGCAACACAAAGAACAAAAAACAGTGAATGCTTTCTGAGAAGACAGGGAAACTGAGTCCTATGCCACTGAATGCTTCAGGAGAATAATTCCTAACAGCTACAGTAGCCAAAGGTCACCTGGGACCAGAGCATGAATAACTCTTGTCGTATTACATAGTGAACATCTCAACTTCTTGAGCTTGTTGCAGATGATAAAAGGTTGGGCAGCATTATTATCTGGTGGTACAGGAACATTCATTTCTCTAACCGTGTGTGGTGGTATCTGACCATCTTGGGTATCTGGGCAGGCAGGTCAAAGGAAAGCAGTGTGTGACTTGGTTTTCAAAGGCATCTATTTCCAGTAAGCATGAACTTCATTCTCTGTTAGGAATTATTTTTTCCTGGCATATTGTATCAGAAGTAATAAAAGAAATAAAAGCGTGGTAACTTGAAAGATGAACCTTGGGGCCATACCTGTACAGCCAAACCAGCTCTGGGTACAGTGTGAGCACTGAGGGCAGATGTTGGGCCGCTCTTCTCCCTGGCAGATGTGACCCTGGGGTTGCTCTCCCCACCAGATCCTATAGTGAGACCTTAGCAAAGAGCAGAGACAGAGCTTTTCTTGTGTCCTACTGTACATGAGAAGGCAAGGATGTGTTGGAGCATCGAGCATCTGTATATTGACCTAAATCAGATCAGCTTCATGCAACAATGGAAGAGCCACAAACATCCAGGTTTTCCTCATCCCCAGTGTTTGTGGGAAAGAGGAAAAGACCCTTTTGCTGTCTGAGTTTGTGACATTTCTGCTCTCCCTGGGTGGAAAGGGATCTCTCTCTCTCTGCCTGTGAGGGAAGCGCTGTGAGTGATGGGCAAGAAGCTCTCTCAGGGCAGACCTTGTTCTCCCCAGGGACCTGCACCCCACCACTCCCTGCCCTGGTGTGTTGGGCCCCCCTGGCCTGTCCCCTCCCAGGCTCTCCCCTCTCCCGTGGCTCCAAGACCTGCCATCTTTGGAAACACAGAGGTGGAGGAGCAGGCTCCCAGGGGGTCTGGAGAAGCAGACAGTCTCCATCGGGGGTATCTCCTTGCAGGAGATAAGAAGGTGTTCCCGCCGTGGGGGCTGCAGGCAGGAGCAGCCACGCGCTTCCCTCTCAGCCGGCAGCACTCGGCTTTTTCCCATCATTTATTGCCTGGCGGCTGTTTTGGTGTGTTTCCCTCCAGGCCAGGAGCCAGGAGGGCTGGCACATGGGACACCTCCTTCTGGTGGGCTGCCAAGGACAGGACGGCAGCAGTGTCCTCCCAGGGAGGGCGGGCAGTGGCCCCCCGCACCAAGCACACAGCATCCGTCCCTGCCGCTCGCCCGGCCCTCCCCTCAAGACCTACTTTTGCTGGGAGAGGCAAGGTAACCTCGCCACTGAAAATAGCTGGGATGGCAGCCAACGGAGATTAATGGCATCATTAGCGTCCCCGGTTTATTTATAGGCTTAGAAATGCCTCGGACCCGCGAACCGAGCAGGGTTGCTCTGTGTAACGCAGGGACTCCCAGGTCTCCTGCTTCTGCCTTTCCCCTTCCTGCTGTTTCATCCTGATCCCTGGGATCGTAAAACCTCCAGAGGAGGGACTGTCTCTCACTGTAAACCTATTTTGCAAACCTTCCTAACTAGGGGGATACACATGGATTTTTAATTTTTTTTCCCCCCATGAATGCTGTATTTGTCTTGTTTCCTTCCTCCACCCAACTCTTTCTGCGCTCGCTGTGTCCTGTGGCCCCTCTTTGGGAAAATTCTCTTTTTTGATGAATTCCTGAGGCATGGGCTGAGCAGTCGTCACAGGAACTTGTGATTTTCCGCCTTGGGTTTTAAACTGTGAGCTCCGTGGGAGGAGGACTGGGAATCTCATAGCTGTGGAGAGCACCTAGGACATGTGGGGCCCCATCAGGATGTTATTAATGACTGTGAAGTTCATCCTACAGGAGCCAGAAGAGCCAGCCTAGCTCCCAGCTCTTCCAGGAACCTCGCGGGACTGGCAAGAAAAGGAAAAAAAACACCCCGAATGTGTTGGTCCCTGAAGAGGAGTTTTTGGCACGTGACCTGCAGCCGCACTGCCTGGCCTGTTTCCCAGCCCTCGGTGAAAGGTAAGTGAGAAAGGAAGCTTGTTGTCAGCAGGCACAGGTCCAAGGGATCGGCCCTGTGACTGGGAGATGGTTCCATGGGTGGGAGAAAAAAGTACAAACACCAGTAGGGACCCCTCCCTCCCAGAAACCACCTCATGGAGGTGAGGTTGCTTCAGAGGGGACCACCCTTCGCTTTGCTGTTGGTTTTTTTGTTGTATGAATCTGAGATAAACTCCTGTGTTGGTCTCTTCTTGGCCCCTCTGTCTTCTAGGGGTTGAAATAAAGGACTGGCAGAGAACCACTCAAATGGCTGTTGTCTTCTTTTCTCTGGGCAATGAGACCACTTTGGGGCAGCGTAAAGGAGGATTTGTAGGAGGATTTCTCTGCCATGGCCACTGCAGATGAAACCACAACCCTGGGATCCCCTCACGCCCCCAGTGTCTGGTGGGTTCAAGGCATCTCAGTGCCTTGTTTTCCCCTTCTCATCCTTCCCACTTGGGTTCTGCACTCCAGGTCCCCTCCATCCCCTCCTGGCCAGGACCCAGCTCTGCACTGCAATGTGGGGGACAGTCCCTGCTCAGCACCCCACTTTCCATGTCTGTTAAATGGGACCGTGATGCTCAAACGGCTTTACATAGTCCTTTGAAGGACCAAGGCATAAGTGCTATTACTAAGTCATCGAAAGGTCATAACTGGGAGAGTATTTATTGCCATGTGTGGTATATGTGAGATCCTATATAATTTTAAAGACTTCAAGGAAAAGACAGGTCATATGCAGCATCTGAGATGAGGGGGAAAAAAGGTAATGTTTTAACTGTAGTCATCCTAGGGAAGAGACACCTCTTATACAGTTGTTTCTCATCTAAATTCCTGAACGTCTCATTAGCAAAGTCAGCACAGCTTTCTCTCTGATACCAGACTAGAGGAGTGAGTTGTGACTGAAAAAAAAGAGAAAGCTGTTTATATCTCAAACTGATTATCTGCTTTGAAAAGTGAATATAAAAGGTGGAGGATTTTTTTTTAACAAGCTGTCTAAGCCACATTTTGACTGCAGGACACCTATCTCCTGGACCTCAATGCTGTACAGCTTTTGTGGAATTACTCACCCCTGATACAGAAAGCAAGAGCAGGGATTTTTTTTTCCTGTTTTACTAAGCTACACCCAGTTGCAACCATATTTAACCTTCCTTTTTCTAGCTGCCAACACTGGGTGGCACTAGGTAACTCCTTCTTGACATTTTACAAAATCGACTCTAAAAACTTGAATGGTGCTGACTTGGCTCCACTCTGTCCTGACAGCAAATGGGTTTTTTGAGAAACTTCTGATGATTTGGTTGTTGCAGTGAAAACCTCTGACTTGCAAGGCACGTTTGTACTTCCTTGGTTTGTGAGGTTGTTAAAGCTCTCCTGAAACTTGGGCCTCCCAGGTTTGGTAAAGGTTCAATGTGCTGTTGGACTTGAAAGTCAAATTTCCTGTACTGAGGTGAGAATTAATGGAAAACTTGAAAATAGCTGCGCTTTATGCTGGAGATTTAAACAAAACTCACAGAATCACAGCATGGTTGAGGCTGGATGGGACCTCTGGAGATCAGCTAGGTCAAGTCCCCTGCTCAAGTAGGGTCAGCCAAAGCAAGCTGACCAGGACTTGATGATCTTTAAGGTCCCTTCTATCTTTAACCATTCTATGATTCTATGACTATGTCAAGTCGGGTTTTGAGTATCTCCCATGATGAAGACTTCAGAGTCTCTCTGAGGGATCTCTTCCGTTGTTCAACCACTCACAGTAAAAAAGTGTCTCAGTTTGTGCTCATTGCCTCATGTCATGTCACTGGGCACCACTGAGAAGAGCTAGCGCCATATTCTTTATTATGTTAAACAGTATTGGACCCATTAATGAGCCCAGGGTACTCCACTAGTACCTGCCCTCCAGCTGGACTTTGTGCTACTGATAACCACCCTTTGAGCCTGGCAGTTCAACCATTTTTCTGCCCACCTCACTGTCCACTAATCTAGCTCACTCTTCGTAATTTTGCTTATGCAGATATCATGGGAGATAAAAGCTTTGTTAAAGTTGAGATAAAAGACATCCACTGCTATTCTCTCACCCAGTAAGCCAGCCATCTTGTCATAGAAGGCTATCAAGTTGGTTAAGCATGGATTCCCCTTCAGAAAAACAAAACGACTTCTCCCAGTCCCCGTCTTGTCCTCACTTCCTAAATCTGCTCCATGTCCTTTATGACCAGGTCACCTTTTACCCATTCAGCAGCAGGCCCGCATTTTCTAGATGTAGAAGCCCTTCATGTCCCTCACCAGATTCCTTACCAGGTGGCCATTGGCTTTCCTAACCCCATCCCTGCGCACTCCAACAGTGTCTCTGTGTTATTCCTAGAGTTACTTGACTCTGCTTCTACCCTGTGCACTTTTTTGTGTTTTTGTCAGGACCTACCTGTTCATCCATCCATACAGGCCTCCTGCCAACTTTGTTTGATGTTCTGCGTCTGGGCATGGGCTATTCTTGAGCTTGTAGGAGATGATCCCTGAAAATCAACAAGCTCCCTTGGGCCTTTCTTTTTTCCAGGACTGTATCCTGTGGGAGTCTTCCAAGCAGCAACTGGAAGAGGTTAAAGCCTCCTTCCTGAAATCCAGGCGTGCAGTCCTGCTCTTTGCCATGCTCCCTCCTCTTGGGATCCAGAACTCCACAATATCATTGACACTGCAAGCCAAGGGCATCCCAGCTTTCACGTCCCAGACCATTTCTTCCTCGTTTGTGATTCTGAGCTCCATCAGATTGTCTCCCCTTGCTGTCTCTTCAGCTACCTGCATCAAAAAGTTGTCATCAGAGCTTGTTCTTTAGCATGTAGCCCTTTCAGAAGACATCAGGTGGCTAAGTCTCCCGTTTCCTCATTGGCCTGCAAACATGAGGCTTCCTCCCGTTGCCTCAAGAAGGCCTCAACTACTCCTTCTTCCTGCTCAGGTGGTCTACAGCAGACATCTGCAACAACGTCACCTGTGTTTATCTGCCCACTTATCCTGACCCATAAGCTCTCAGCTGGCTCCTCACCCATCCAAGGCAGAGCTCCATCCATAGCAGTGAGCTATTCCACCACCACTCATGATCCCGGTGAGACTGTAGCCCTACAATGGCACACAGACCTCTAATTTCTCCTGTTTGTTCCCCATGCCTTGTGCATTCGTGTACAGGCACTTCAGACAGACACCCGGCCGTGCTGATTTCCCAGAAGAGGGATGAGAGTTCCCACTATAAAGTTTTCCTATAGGCACTTCCTCATCCATGTGCATTCTCTTGAAGCCAATGGCACCACAGGAGCTGGCCAAGTCCCATTGGAGGCTGCAGCATCCTCAACCACAGCAGCACCCAGGTGGTCCCCAACAGGCTTTGTGAGTGCCAGGCATCTTGAAGATCTCAAAGCGGAGCCTGGACACTGCCACATCTGCTGCCTCCTGCACAATGTGAGATTCATGTTAAAATAAGTCAGTTTTAAAAGCAGCACAACCACAACCACAAATGTGTGGATTTCACCCCTTGCAGGCAGAGCTTGCCCTACAGGTGCCAAGGTTGTCTTTTTAAGGGCCTATAATGATTCTGCTGGGCTTTGCAGAACTCTGTGGACTGATGCTGATGCAAACACTGATGGAGGTGGCAAGATATCAGGGCCAAGTAGCGTGCTCTCAGAGGACGTGGCCAATCTCAGCTAAGCCACCCATGGAGACCCATTGCCATGTCCTGATAACAAAAATTAGTGTTGCTGTGTTTGAACCTGTGCCTAAGAAGGTGCTTGAAAATACAACAGACGGTAGATGGTATAACCAGATGGGATCATAAAGATTTGTGTCCTGAAAGCAAGGGCATAGAAATACCAATGATAATAGCTAAAAACCCTCAGTGGGGAAATTAAGTTTGGTAACCAAATCTTTAGATGGCCATTGTGATGGCAGCAGGAGGGGTGTGGCCGAGGAAGAAGCTGCCCACAGTGTGAGACAGAGATTATCGAACATCCTTAGTGTCTCCAAGCAGAAGAGCTGGCAGAGAGTGAGACCAGCTGGTGGCTACGTTAGAGCCAGAGCAGAGCGGATCCGTACACTGAGCATTACCCACAGTGTCCCTGCTCTCTCCCGTGCCAGTGGGAAGGGGGGGCCAAGCAGAGATGATGATTTCTGAAGAACAGTTTATTCACAGAAAAGCGCAGTTTGTGATTGACCAAAACTGCCTGGTGACTGGTGTGCAATCCATTAATCAGATTTAACCCATAAAATTAGAAACATCAAAATATTTCTGAAGAGAAGCATTTTGACTGGTTTTGAAGCTGATCTTGACAGAAAGCCCAGACAAGTCACACTGGGGAAAGAGGTTTGAACGCCCTCTCTGCCTCAGCTGGAGCAAGGATTTAACTGACACGTGCTACATCTTAAGAGTGTGGCCAAACCACGGTCTGTGGGACAGTCTGCAACAGGCTCTCCCAACCCTCCTCCTCAGGGTATAAGGTTGTATAAATTATTTACGCTATTTATTACCAGGAGGCCATGGTTGAGAGCCAGAAGGCTGTGGTTGAGAGCAGTTGTGTCCACACTGCTCAGGCCAGCCCATGTAAAGTAGGTTGGCCTTGACTGCATGACGTAACACTTGACACTCTAACTCAGCTTGGCCCTGTGTGTTTTGCTTATGGATATAAGAGACAACTAGTATTTTTGTAGGGTTTTCTTTGGTTTTCCTTTTAATCCCAGCTCAAAACACCAGGGATAATGCTGTAGCTCTTCAGTGTTGGGTTTTCATGGTGTAAACCAGTCAGGGTATGGTGCATGCCCTGGGCGTGAGAACATTCAGGAGAACTGGAGGCTGGAAAGGCTGGTGGGGCCATGCTGGAGGGGCACCATAAAGGAAGGGAGATAGAGCTTGCCCATGCCATTCTTGAAAGCTGTTCCAGGAATAGCGATGTCCAGAGCAGTGCTGCTGGATGGTTGGAGGGAGCTGCTTGTCCAAGTCCAGAGCAGAGCATAGGCATGTGCTAACCGACATGATGGGGACAATCAAGGCCAAGGACCCACAAGTCAGCTGGGGGGTTGTTTCTGACAGAGTAGGCACATCTGACTGGCATGTGTACATCACCAACAAAGAGGGGATGGACTCCAGCCCTGAACTTCAATTACTCATCGCCCAATAATCTTTAAGGTGCCTTCCAACCCAAACCACTCTATGATTCTATGTCTTCTGCTCATTCTCCACTGGACTCTTCATTAACTCTGAGGCTTGGGTTTGGATCATTCCAGCTACTTGCTGTTTCCAAGACACGTTTTCTCCTCAGGGAGGAATCTCCAGGCACAGTGCCTGTGAGCCCAACAGTGCCACTCTGCCCCAGCCTGCTTTTATTGAGGCACAGCCACGCTAGGCCAATCTCCTGCCTTGCTGTGCTCCAGCCCCAACATGCCTCCAGCCCTGCCTGGCACAATGGGTGTGATATCGCTTCTAGGAAACCTTTTTTTAAAACCACTTTTCTGTCTGAGAAACAGAAGGGTTTTGAGCATCTTATGTGCTTTAAGCCTATGTCGTAGGCAGTGGATTAGAGTGGGCAATAGCTTCTCTTCATAAGCCTTGTGGCTGAAGGCCAGGTCTCCTTGGGAATTCACCCTTCTATTCTTATGAGAGTTTTGGGGTTGACCTATATCATGTTTGTTGAGCTTTTACTTAGACTACTGAAAAGAAAAATCAACTATTGGCAGATCTGCCTTGTCGAATAGACCAAGGACCCAGAAGAGGCAGAAGCTCTTTGGAGAGAGGCCCTGGCTTTGCAGGGATCACAAGGCTTTGGGCAGAATTCAGAGGATAACTTAGGCGAAAGGGAGTTGCATGGGATTTTTCCGTTGCTGTAGGAACCTTTACTGTAATTCAGCTCATGTTGATTAACCCTGAATGCTAGATTCTTTAAAAGTGATTAGTGAGATCATACTGGAAACAGAAACAGATGTGCCATCTGTTATGCAGTTTATGGGGTTTAGAGGGAGGTTTTGCTGAAACACAGTTGTTCCCGACACTGACATGAGACTTCACTGCTGTCACCTTCTCAGAAGCTGAATACCCCTTTGAACACCGGCAGTGAACTGGTGGGATTTGCTGCCAGCGGGCAGGTGGTCTAACTCTGGCCAGTGACTGGGCTGAGAGCTGAGCTATGGTGGCATCTCAGCCTTTAGGGTAAGCCATGGTATAGGACTTTGCCTCAGAGATGCTTTCCAAGTGCCTGAAATCCCGGAGTGGGGAAATCTGGGCTTCGGTCTGAACTTGTGCCTGTGCCTCAGGGCATCTTTTCCTTCAGTGAAATGCAACCACCGAAAGGTTAGAGGTGGTTTTTCTTCAGAGCTTCTGCAGAGTTTTTCATATCCTGTATCCCTGCCTCCCAATACTCTCCATTTGTACTGTAGTTGCTCGCTGCAGGTCTCAAGGATTATCGGAAGCACTAAGCAGCTCTCAGACAGCAATTGCAATTACGCTTCTACAGCTGTGATTGTCCACAGCCGTGCCGTCTGTCTTCATCCAGAGCAGCAGAGGATTTTAAGGAGCAGTGCAAGGCCGGAGAAGGCAACGCATCCGTATGCGCTTCCCTAAATCTAATCTGGCGTCCTTCTGGCTTCCATAGCATCCGAAAGAGCAAAGTGCACATTTGTGCTGTTCGTAGCCTGGCTGCCTGATAGCTAATATCTGCTCTAACAGGCGGAGCGTGGCGGCACCTGGGGAGAACGGGAGCGGGTTCCCTTTGATCCTCGGGGCACCTTCTCCATCGCAGCTGCACAGCCCGGCATGAAGCTGTCAGGGCTCTTGTTTTCTTCCTCCTTTTTCAGGGTAAATCTCATGTCTCCTCCTCAAAGTGTCTGGCAGGCCTCCATTTACAAATATAACTGCTATTTATTATTTATAGGGAAACAGAGAAGGGCCATTGCTTTATGACCATGTAATAAAATGGGTCGCTGCTCCCTGTGTGCTTTGAAGCCCAGGACGCGACCCAGTGGAGGTGGAAAATGGGACTCCAAGCATGAGAAGGGGATTTCTATAGTAGATTCCTCTGCAAAGACCAGACTTAAATAGACAACACACCCACAAAGCAGAGGTACGGGTTCCCCTCTATAAAAAGGGGGAAAGGAGCCGAGCAGCCGGCTGCCAACCCTCAAACAGCAGTGTTATGGGAGAAGCTGAGCCCCATGCTCCAGCAGCGTCCTTGGGGATCATCTGAACATGGGACCTGCTGGCATTGCACTGGTTTTACCTGGGTAAAGCCAGCTGCCCCTTAAAATACATTACTTATCTGCCCCCGCTTCTTGCTGCTCTTGCCCCACCACTGCCCTCCATTAGCTGTGATTGTCTTGGGGGCGGGGGGACAGAAGGTGTTGTGCCTTGAGGAGCAGGGTGACCAGATGGATTTGGCATGAGGTTGTTCTTTATGTTTCCAGTATGCCCTCTCAACCCCCACTGCCTCCCCAAGCTCCAGCCCTTCATGGCCATCCCTGCAGCTTGTTCACTAGTGTGCTGAGAGGAACTCCATTTGGGACAACAAAGAGGGAGAGGGGATGGCCTGGAGAAGGCCACCTGGTAACTCACCTTCTGGAGGTCAGTGCACATCCAGAGGCAGGTATGATGTCCTCCAGCTGAGCTGCTGTCTCCCCCCAACTCCACCTGTGTGCTGAGGGACCTCAGTGCACCCCACCAGCTCCATCCGCTCCAAAACTCTCCCCCTGAAGAGTTCACCCACGGCCACAACGCTGAATGGAGCAAAGAGGGTGTACCAAAGACTGAGGAGCAAGATATTAAACTGGCTACTTTTTCCATATATTTACGTTTCTCTTGCTTTCTGCCATCACCCTGGGGCATGCCACTGCCATCACCCTTCAGGGTGCTGTGGCCAGGTACTGCTGTCTCCTCTGGGAGTGCCTCCTGCTGCCCAGCTGGCTTGTGGCCCTGCTGCTGGCCCGCTGCCCATCATGCTGCATTTTGGGAGATCCAAATTGGTGTAAGGAGAGGAGTTTCTGCCTTTGCTTCTTGCCCTTTTGGCCAAGGTTTTCTTTGGGATTAGAGATTTGGGACCTAACCATGTGTGGTGAGCAAGGAGGGCTCAGTTTTGCTGCTTGGTTCCCTGTAGAGGGGGAGGGCAGAGGCCAACACAGTGCAGAGAAAAAGCGAGGTGCCAGTGAAGCCCGTGGAGGAGCCAGCAGCCCCATCACAGACATCTCGTTTCCCTGGTGGTGGCAGCCCTCCATCCCCCATCCCACCCAGAAGTGCCCCCAGCGAGCTCGGCTCTCCTGCAAGGACGACGCGGCTCTCCTGGGCTCTCACTTGTTCACGCAGGGCTGATTCAAAAAAGATGTTGGCAGAAGATGTTACAGAGCTTTCAAAAATCTCTCTGCATACTCCGGCACTTCCTTCTCTCCAACCTCAGGCAGGAACCCCACAGGTCTGGACCACATCCCCCAGACCCAGAACTCCAGCAAGCAGGAGCCAGTGCTTAGCAGCAAGTCCTCCCAATTACTTCTTTTAAAACCACTGTCACCAAATAGTTGATTAATCCTACAAAGTTGTATCCCCAAGCACCATGTGCTGTGCACGAGGACCATGCACCCACTGCCCAAGAAGAGGACGGGGTCTGGGCTCCTCACACAAGCCCTAACGACTGAGGGGAGAAGGGATGTTCTCAGGAAGGGTACGTGCAATAGCTACCCCAGGAAAAAAGTCACCTTATATAAATTTGCTTCCCTCCAGATTCCTCATGTGCAAGCCATGGAAACAAAAAGATATCCTTACTCTTTTTCCAGGGAGTTTTCGACAGAAAAATGGAAAGCATGTTAAAATTAAAAACAAAACAAACAAAATGGGAGGCTGTGGGGAGTTCTACCAAAGTTGTCTGAAGCCTCTGAGCGTGTCTGCCCATCTGTGCTGGCACTGCTGGCTGCCTGGGATTGTCCCCCAGGGACCCCGTGCCCTGGAGCTCAGCAATGTTCAGGGTCCGAGGTGGCTGCTCCCAGGGGAACTTCTCCTTCCATCGATACTCACACAGCTCAAGCAAGGCCACAAGGGAAAGTGCTGGTGGCCCTAAACGCTTTGCCTGGGCAGCTGAAAGGAGAACTGTGTTCTCCCACCATTTATTGGGTAAGGCATCAGAGTGGTGCCGCTGCCAACACAGCCAGAATGTCCCCGCTCGGTGACAAAGGTCTGCACCCCAAGGCACGCTGGGGCATGCTCTGTCATGTCTTCTGTCCCTTCTCGGGGACAGAAATCACTTGATGTTGGACCTACAACAACCCATGACAACCCTGCCTCTAGGGCCTCCCTGCCCAAACAGAGAGAAGCCCAAATAATTCAGTAATAATTTACCCACACACACACCCCCAAGTATAACCACGTACTTTTCACAAGTGTTTAGCAAATGTAACCTCTGTGTTTTATACCTTTCAGTCATTGATCAAGCTGATGTGTTTCTCCTTTGGACAAATAGTCATTACATCTGAAAGTTTACGGCTGGGCTTTGAAGTTAATGTTCTCTGAGATGAAGGAGAAAGTTCACACTTCTTCTATTGCTTCCAGCCCCTCTGGCTGCAGACCAGATAAGACAGCCATGCCTTCAATTTACAAGTGATGAGTATTTTTGCAGGCAGAAAAGCCGAAGAACTGCTTAAAATAATAATGGCTTGCATCCTGTAGAGCTCAGCAAAATGTTGGGAAAGGAGGGAAATGAATCCAGGAAACCTGTGGATGTCTCAGAACTGCTATTTCTCTGTTTACTCTCTCAGCTTCAGCTGAGGCTGTGTCTCCCTTCCTCCACCTTCGCTGCTCTTATGGTCACATTTCCTTAGGTTGCCCACCTAAGCTGTTCTTTTCCACCAGCAACCCATAGTGAAGAATGGTCACCACAGACAAAAAGTTTTTCCCCAGGTATTAACAGGTCCCTCCCTCCTTGATTAGGTAAAGGAAATGCTAAATTTATGGCATACTGCATTGACAGTCAAGACTGAATGTCTAAGCTGGAGGGCGTTAAGGCATCCAGTTCCTTCAGGCTGGTTTGGAAACTGCAGCCTTGGTGTGACCTTTTCAAGCCTCCTTCCTACCCTCTTTCCCACCACAGCATCAGCTAAGCCAGCATGAGCCAGATCCTCTGGGCTTTGCTGGAAGAAGGCTTTTAACATCTCTACATGAGGGGATTCCAAGGGACATCCATATGTGAAGCACTGGGATACTTGGGGCCAGATTGTCACAGCCTGCAAGCTCCAGGTGGAGTAGCCGAGGCTGAAACGGCTTTGGAGAGGGAAGAGTTTCTCCAGGGCCTCATCCAGCCAACTTCAGGAACCCTCTGAAGATGGTGGATCACCACCCGGGCAGTGGTGCCTGTGCTTGCCCGCATGCCGCTCCCCTTCCCACCTCATCCCTCTGGCTCTCTTCACTGGAAAACAGCTTTTCCATTTGACCCCACTGGCCGTGAGACTGGCCAAAAAAAGAGATGTCAGGAAGATCCATGTGTACCCCCCTGGCTGGGGTTATCTGAAACCGTGCTTGAGAGATGGGAAATTTCGGTGTGTCAGGAGCTCCTGCGGAGTGTGCACAGGTGCCATTAGCATTTTGACACACCTAATGAGTGAATGCTCATATAAATAAAATACCTTCTGAGATGTGATTTACAAAATGGCAAGATTTCCCATAAATATAAGCCATCTAATTTACAACTGAATCACATTCCTGTTGCGGTACATCAGAGGAAGGATCAGTGTTCTGTGTCTCACAGCCGAGCAGCACGTCAGCTAAACCTGCTGCTCCCTTCCAGTTAACTGCCTGTTATTCGTTTCTCCTAAATATTCAGCCGAAATTCAGCTTAAAGACATCAGCCAAGCCCAGACCAGTAAGGCATCATCAAATGAATGCTGGCATTCTTGGTAAAGTGAAATTTGGCAGCCAGCTGGAGGGGGGATGCCCAGGGGCTGTCGCAGCACAAGGTGGAAGGGGTAGCAGTTCCCTCCTTCTCACAGTGGACAAGCGCTGCTGGGGACCAAGAGGTGAGCAGCACAAGGCTCTCGAGCCACCCTGGCATGACCGCAGGGACCAGTCGGAAAATCCCTCCCGAGAGGTGACGGCAAACCCCAAGGTGCCACCAGCATCCTCCCCACCGGCCGGGAGAGTCCCTCCGCCACCACAGACCTGCAAAATCCTTTGCCAAAAGCAGCTGCTCCTTCTCATTCACATCTGTGCTGCTAATTTGCCTCCATGTCCATGAGCAAGTGGCTCTGGGGGATTTCCTCTGATTCTCCTCCACGTCTTGGCAGTGGGGTCTGACTCGCTGAACACTCAGAAAACTCCCTCCCTCCTTTATTTTACTTCATTTAATCCTTTGCTGCAATGCTAAATGAAATCTGCTTATTATTAACGTGTGCCCTCCCCCCCTCCAACAGTACTGGTTGTTTGCTGCTGGTTCAGCTTCCAAGTCGTTTAAATAAACAATTGAACCGTGAGGAGAAACTCTTAAACATCCTCTTCCACTGGACATCAAGATACGCTAGGCCATTAATATTTCTTTGTCACTGCAGGATTCAAGGCTGAAAATCTGCTCCTCAGTTTATTAAATGGGCTAATTCTTAGATGTCTTTAAGTGTCCAGCTAATTAGCACTAAATCCTGCATTGCGGTGAATGAGAGGTTGTGTGGTGCTGCTTGCAGTAACTTCTTTGGAAGTTTGGACCCCTGATTTGGCCCAGCCCTTGTAGCGGGGATGGATGTATTTTGTCTTCTAGGGTGACATCACACATTTTTGCCCGGGCTTTAAAAGGCAGCCAATATCCTTTCCTGCCTTCCCAGGCCATCAGCAGCCAGAACATCAGTGTTGAGCTTGGGAACATCAGTGTCAGGAGGTGCGAAGGCGGTTGTCCTTCCATGGGTGTTGGAGGAACCTTTTGGGGACAAATTGCACTGTAACACCCCTCCATTTTGGAAAATGCCCGATCTTTCCTTCATGAGCACCTATAAGCGCTCAGCAGTGCAGCAGCACACTGGGGACATGGATTTTGCACCTTCTGCCTGGGCACTCAGGGGTCGGAAACTGTTTTAGGGGCTTTGATGCTTTTCCTGCTATTATAGAATCATAGCATGGTTAGAGTTGGAAAGGGCCTTAGAGATCATCAAGTCCCAACCCCCCTGCCATGGGCAGGGACACCTCCCACTAGAGCAGGTTGCTCAAAGCCCCATCCAGCCTGGCCTTGAAAACCTCCAGGGATGGGGCATCCACAACTTCCCTGGGCAACCTGTTCCAGTGCCTCACCACCCTCACAGTAAAGATTTTCTTCCTAAAATCTAATCTAATGTCCCCTCTTCCAGTTTAAAAATGTTACCCCTCGTCCTATCGCTCTACTCCTTGGGCAAGAGTCCCTCCCATCTCTCCTGTAGTCCCCCGTTAGGTAGGAAGGCTCCTAAAGATCTTCCCAGAGCCTTCTTTTCTCTCTCCAGGCTGAACAACCCCAACTCTCTCAGCCTGTCCTCATAGGGGAGGTGCTCCAACCCTCTGAACATCTTCGTGGCCCTCTGCTGGACCCATTCCAACAGGTCCATGTTCTTCCTGTGTTGAGGGCTCCAGAGCTGGACACTGCATTCCAGGTGAGGTCTCACAAGTGCAGAGTAAATGGGCAGAATCATCTCCCTCGACCCGCTGACCACACTTCTCTTGATGCAGCCCGGGATGTGGTTGGCTTTCCCCTGGGGAAGGTAGGGCTGGCATGAGAGAGTCCTGGGTACTGGTGGCACCGGGGCATTTCTCTCTGAGGCTTCTGCTCCGCTTTTCATGCCCTGCCTGCTCTTTCTGGAGGAGGGCAAAGCGAAGCTCTGCACCCCCGGGAGAAGACACTCTGGAAAACACCAGCATGTTCCACAGTTCCGTTGCACAGTAATTGCCTTTCAGCACGGAACGATCTTTCTGCCCGACGTGGAGCAGGTCTGGAGCAGCCCCCGAGAGGTGCAGGGCTCTGCATCCCATTAGGGCTCCCCAGAGGAAGCCGGACAGAGTTTTTATTAAATCAAGCTCAGAGTCAATGCTTAAAGAAGGGCTTTTTTTGAACTAGGAGCTGAACCTCATGTTTGGTGCCCTGCCAAGCTCAGGATAGTGTGAGGAGGAAAAGGAGATGTATTTTTGGACTGCATGTCTGCGAACAGGCTGTTAGATAAAATTAAAGAGGCTGTTTATAAAGAATCCTCTGGTGATGAAGCAGATGTGGAGGCCTGAGTTTATGACAAGATATATTTCTGGTGTTCACATGAACAACCATTTTCATTCAGGACTTTCCTCACACTGCAATAATTTGTTGGTTTGGGGTAGGGTTTTTTTTTTCCATTTTATTATTTTAACCGAAACTGGCACAATGCCCTCATCACTTGTGATAAACTTGTTTGTTTACTTATGTCGTGGTAACCGGAGAGCTGGACTCCAGCTCTGCTTCCTCAGATGCTGATCGTTTCCTACCAGAGCACTCGGGGTTGTTTGACACAGGTAGCGAGGCAGAAAACCAGCATTTTGTTATTTTCTTGCCATGTTGCTTGTGGATGATGAACGCTTCGGCTTCTGCAGTCCACCGAGCAGGTGTCCATGAGACCTTCTCGCACTCAAACCCCATGGCACAAGGACCCCCTGGCCTGATGCACAGGCAAAATAACTTTCCAGGAGGTGATGGAGTTACTTCCTAGGATCATGGAATGGTTTGGGTTGGAAGGGACCTTTAAAGGTCACCTTGTCCAACACCCTTGCAATAAGCAGGGTCATCTTCAATTAGATCAGGTTGCTCAGAGCCTCGTACAACCTGACCTTGAATATTTCCAGGGATGGATCATCTACTGCCTCTCTGGGCAGATTCCCCAGCAACAGAAGCTGGGTTTTCCTCTGAACTGATGTTTTTCTTTACTGAGCTATGTTTAGCATTCAAGAAAATGCTTCGGTTTGTGCTCAATGTTATATAAATATATGGAATGTGTTTAATAGACACTCCTGCAGCTCTAAATGTGTTTTTAAAATACACTGCTTTTCTGAGCATTGTAGGCAGCAAAGGCCTCGCTGTGCTTTTACAAGAAAAATCAAGAGCGCAAGCGCACGTTTGTAAGTGAAGACACATTATCATTAATTATACATGGTTTGGGTCTGTGCTGACTTGCCGTTCCTCCTTGGATCCTGCACCGAGTCCTGCCTTTCTCATGGCGCAGATAATAACTTAAAAGAAAGAAGCCCAACACCATTGCCATGATCTGAATCTACAGCAGGGCTTCGCATATGGAAAACATAATATTTGATGGTAAATTTTTGCTTTGACATTATAGAAGAAGTTAAGCGAAAAGGTGTCAGCCTTGGCCTAGAATTTCACAAGTGCCACAGGCGGAACACGCTTCTTCAGGCTCTTTTAAACTTTCTTCTCCTCTTCCAAAAGGAGAAAATCGCAATCTGGACTCAATTGAACCTTAAAACCGTAAAATTCCAGGTTCCAATAAATCTTCGTTTTATAAAAACACATTCAGCATATATCAAAACAGAGACTGTAAAAGAAATTAAACATGTGTGGGTCACATACTCTGCTGGATGCTCCTTAACAATGTTGCAAAATGAGTGGAATAACGAGGTGCAGTTTTGCTATGAAGTTTTGGTACCTCCTTGGAGCTGCCTGGGGCGCCCACCCAGAACACGAGCAAAGGGATGGGGATGGTGGTTCCGATCCCACATCCCCTCCGTCCTTTCCTTTCTCCAGCACCAGCATCCCCATGGACCCAACGCCCGCGCCCAGCTTGGGGGCTTGGGGTGCTGGGGTGGGGGGATGCACCAGCCGCAGGATCCACCCCACGGGCATCCCACGCATCTTCCCTCCAGGAGGGGCCCAGCAAAGCAGGGTCTCGCTCCTCCAGCCCCGTCCAGTGCCAAGGTCCTGGCGAGCAAAAGCGCTGTAAATCAAAGGGAGAGAAAAGTAAAGTGATATCTGGGGGGAGGACTTGCCTGCCTGTTCCCGTAAAGTTGAAATGCGAAGCAAAAACGAAAGCAGCTGGGATCGCGCTGCAGAGAAACGGGCTTTAACAAGCTCCTTTTCAGGGCTTTAAAAAAATTCTGCCCGTGATGTAATCTTGACATTTCCTGGCTCACTGGTGATTTCCTTGGATCAAACACTCGGAATGCCGGGGAGCCGTCACTCGGTGCAGCTCCTATTACTCACATCCCAGCAGACACCAGAGGAGAGAGGTGCCGGGTACCAGGGCGGCTGGGATGGGGGCAGCGACCTGCGTCCCTCTCCCCACGCTCCTCATCCTGGCTGGGCGAGACACTGAGCACCCACCTCCTCTTCCAGAAATTCCCCTTGATTTTGAGGGGTGAGGTTTAAGGGTCTTGGCCAGGGGGTCCTGCATCCAGCAGCCTCCGCAGGGAGGCTAAAGCCTCCGAGGAGCCCAGAAGGGACAGGACCTCAGACTTCATAACAAGATAGAATCTATTTTTTTAAAACCTATTGTGTTATGGTGATTATCTGAACTTTCAGGTGACTTGCTGGAGCAGTCATGACTGAGTCCGAAAGCAGGCAAAGCCCTATAGACTTCAGGAATCTTTTTATCATGAAGATTCATCGAGTTTCTGCGAGAAATCTACTAAAACTAGAAAGTTGGGGGGGCAAAGGGAGGGCAGAAGGGGAAAACGAAAATCCAGCACACTTTCTTTATTAGTATTTTAGGGAAGTATTTGAGTTATATTCAGAGATCATTTAACATCTCCATATTCTCATGAATTCAAGCAGCCCCAGAAAAAATGCCTGTAAGAGCACTGGGATCTCTGCCTGGGGGGTCCAAACCGATGGGACCCAGCAGCATTTCCCAGCTGTGGGATGCGACAAGTCTGCCACGAAATGGGAACACTGGGATGAGCAGTGGGCAGGCAGGTGGCACATCCTGGGTTTCCAAAAGGAGCCCTGCAGATGCCAAGAGACCCCTCCCCACCTGCCACCCATGGGGACATAAGGATGATGGGGTTATGGGGCGGGCAGGGCCATAGGGGGCCAATGCCCAGGGTTCAGGCCACCTCTCATGGTCGTCTCTGCAATTCCCTCGGTATCCAGCACCACGAACAACCCTGCAGTTTCCATCAACCCCTGGAGAGGGAATACGTTAAATCTGGCAGCTCGGTTGCAGCAATGGTATATAAATGTGGGGCTTCCATCACTCTTTCAGTGCAAAAACTCCACACAATCTTACTTATGCCCCGCTCCGACACCCCCTCCATCAGTGCCACTGGGTTCAGTAACATTTTGTGGCTCCTGGTTCCAGAGCACCCTCTTCAAGTCAGCTCCATTGCAATCACAGCTCCTCCCAGACCCAGCAATTCACTGGGGTGGGGTGAAAATAATTTTTCTGGGCTCTAAGTCTTCTTTAAGGAGTGGAGGCTTTTGATTTGTATAGAGATGAACTGTTCCGTCCCCCTAAGTATCACACCACCTTGAGGAAATCCAGCTTTTGGGGAAAAAACATCTTTTCAACAGCACTGCATTGAAAGGATGCCGGCCAGTGCCACACAGCTCCTGTGACCTCCTGGGGACATCGGCGTGTGCATCCTTGTGGGATAATGCTGGGACAGGACCAGCCTCTCCAGCTCAGCCGGAGAGGGGACCCAGCAGGACGTGGCAGCAAACACCCATCCTGACTTGAGATCCTCCAACATCTGCTGTAGCAGGTAGAAGGAGAGAAAAAAAACAGACTCTTCCCAAATTTTGTTACCTGGATCTCCAAAGACTGTCCAAATTTGGATTGCTCAGGAGCTCACTAATTGTAATTACCCTAAATAATTAAAATCAAACGCAAGCAATAAAGGACCTATCTGGGAAGCACTCATACCATGACCAGAGACACCAGGCAGTTCTTTCCTACTTCTTCTTCCTCACCAGGGAAATCACTGGCAAATCAAGCTTCTGGAGTTGGATCACCCGGAGGCTGAGACCCAGCAGCTCGGGGTGGTGGGACCTGTGGAGGTCACCCTTCTCCTCCCGTTGGAGGACACCTGGCTGGATCTGGCTGGCATCGCCTTTGCCGCGTTTAAACATGGAACTGCAGCGGGAAGATTAATGTGTGACCCTTTCCCCTCTTAAAAAGTACTTAGAAAAGGCATTTAAGAGGATACCACCAACTAATTTAACGCAGCGCCAGCGTGGCTTTAGAAGTCGCATTAAAGAAATAATCTTCTAGCATTAAAGAGAATATTTATTTATTTTTGTATGATTTCCACGCAAACAGTGTAAATAGCCGATGGAGGCTGTTGCAGCCCAGCAGAGCAGAAAGAGAAAGCGAAAGGAGTCCAGCTGGGAAAGCCATCCATTGAAAACGCCCCGGGCTGGCAGGGGGAAGGCAAGGCCAGGAGAAGGCTTCAGCCGGGCTTCAGCGGGGACGCTCCGGGGCCCGGCAGAGGCTGGTTAAAGAGGTCGCAGGAGGGATTAGTGGAGCAGCACCGCCGCTCTGGGTAGCTAGACTTTATTCACATAATCCTCCAAGTCCTGTATTAACACGCATCGGTTGGGTTTGGTTTTTACCTTAATCGTACCACACGCTCCGGCTTTTCATATTCACTTACAGGCGTACCGTGGTATTTTCAGACTTAGGTCACTTCGATTTTATTATTGCAGGTGGCTCAAATAAATTTTCATTAACTTTTTCATGTATGCTTTCTAAAGAGAACTGTAAAAGGAACAGTTGAGGGTTCTGAGGTTTTGAATAAGGATCGGGAGCAACTTCCCCATCAGTTTTAGGATGATGCTCTCCACTTTGCCTCCATCCTCACATTCAATGCAGCAGCCAAAGGCCAGAAAAATCATTTGTACTTACGTAGCAGGCACAGATATTCAGATACACAAACCAATTTTTTATTAAAAGACATTTCAGGCAATAAGAATTGTGTTACACACCTTTTTTTTCATGTTTCTTCCCTATGTTTTGCTTCACTAAAGACCTTCACATAACGTGCCTCACACGAACAGCCTGCTCGGAGCCATGGCGCTGCCCAGGCTTCTCCCAAGGTTAATTTATTACCAATTAATTTGAGGCGCTCAACACTTTTGCAAAGGCTGGTGTGAATACTCTGAATCTACAACTGGAAATAAAGTACAGGTAAATCTCCAATTAAAAAAAAAAAATAAAAAAAAAGAACATGATTAGCAATCCATCAGTGCTTGGACAGAGAAAAGCGAGAGAAAAAGAGGACAAGCTTAATGCCCACAACCCCTTTGGGAGCACAGCTCCACACCGGGCAGTGCAGTAGGTTCCCTCTGAAGCATTTTTAAAAGTCTTCCGTGGGACAATAGAGTTGTCCTGGGCTTTTATTGTTTTAAAATTAATGCAGAAAAATGGGAGGGGGGGGGTTTCCTCTGCAAAAGTGACAGGTCAATGATTAAGCACTGGGGATATCAACTTGAACTGAGCGCTGAACAGAGAGAGAAAAGTCCAGCAAAAATTCACATTTTTGCACGTTTGTCTTTGAAAAGCCGCCTGTCAGAGTCTCCGCTGCCTTTTGCCCCTTCTCATTAAGCCCAAGTCTTGGGGCGGGACACCCCACCTGGGCGGTGTGAGGTTTCTGTATGCCGCGGGTACGAGGCCTCTCTGGGATTCACATTTCGGCGCTACGTGTGGTTAATCCTCCATTTCATTCATTGTCTTTTTACTTCTCTGCTACTGGGAACAGTAAATAAGAGGGAAGTTGTAACAAGAGCCTCCCTTTTATTCAGAGACCTTCTGTTTCCTGCAGGCTGGCGGCTTCGAAAAAAATCACAGCTCCATTGTGCTCCAAAGTCGCGTTAAATGATTCCGATGGAAAGAAAAAAAAACCCGCCTCAGAGGGAACAGGGGCCTCAAAGAGGCCAGCGGACCAGGGACACCGACCGCTTTGCAGCACTGGCATTAGGGTTTTCCCACCCTGGGCAGTGTGCCCAGGTGGCCAAGAAGGCCAACGGCATCCTGACTTATATCAGGAATAGCGTGGCCAGCAGGAGTAGGGCAGTGATGGTGCCTCTGTACTGGGCACTGGTGAGGCCTCACCTCG
>JAOQGH010000001.1:183646368-183720899 GCA_025769975.1 Gallinago jamesoni | reverse complement strand
GGACACCTCCCACTAGAGCAGGTTGCTCAAAGCCCCATCCAGCCTGGCCTTGAACACCTCCAGGGAGGGGGCATCCAGGACGTCTCTGGGCAACCTGTTCCAGTGCCTCACCACCCTCACTGTAAAGAATTTCTTCTTAGTATCTAATCTAAGTCTCCCCTCTTCCAGTTTGAAGCCATTATCCCTTGTCCTATTGCTACACACCATTTTAAAACGTCCCTTTCCAGTTTCCTTGCTACTCCAACCCATCTTCCTGCCATCCAGGTATTACTCGACCTTTTCTCCTTCCCGCTGGGCTTGTTACACCCCCAAGAGGAGCTTTCAAGGGGCCCAGTGCCAGCAGCATTGCCCTCGTGAAGCTGCAGAAATCTCCTCCAGCCTCTTGATACCTGTTACTCCAGGTTTCACGTGGTCCATCTGCCCGGACAGAAACGTTTTGTTAAGCCCAGCTTTTTGGTGGAGCTGGTGCGATGAGTGAAAGCCCAGCAGAAGGATTGAAGGCTGTGCCTAAACGTACTCAAACCAGGTTGAAAATTGAGAGAGCGCACCTAGAAAGCAGGTGGCTGCAACTGCAGCTCCTTACAGGACCAGTCTGAGATAAACCACCACAAAACGGGTATGGCTTCATCCGGCATCCAAGGTACCTTAACTACCACCTACTAACATCCAAGTTCTCTCCAAATCAATCACTGTTGTTTTGGGTTTTTTTGTTTATAACAGGAGAAGCCTTTTTTAATTCTACATCAAGCATTTATGTGAAGGTTAAAGCCCTTAAGAAATCCTTTTTGTTCCTAGTAGGGAACCGCTGCCCCAAGGGCTCCAATTCCACCGCTCCTTATCCCTCAACACCGACTTGGAAAAGATCCCGAGGAGGCAGATTCAAGGAAAAGAGTCAGCAATAACTGACCTTGGATGAAGTAACCTGGTAGTAGCCAAGAATGACCCATCAGTGCTGAGAATCAGGCAGAGTTCCAACCAAGATTATCAGAGTGCTGGAGCTGGCTCCCTCTCCAGGGAACCAGGAGGTTCTGTCCAGCAACAACTCTTCAGAAGCTCTTATTTTAGGAGAATTTATCTACGCAGCTATGGTTTTCCCATCCCGAAACAACCATTTGTTTCAAAACAAGACGCAAGTGAAGACTGCAGTCCCACACTCGTGCGCAAGCCCAGCTGAGGTACAACCGCTCACAAGAAAACCAGGGCCGTTCTGGGGAGCTCTCGAGGCTTTGGTCACCTCCCAACCATCACCAGCCTCTGCAGGGCAGGACCATGGTGTTTCTTCCCCCTAAGAAAGCATCACATGTGGTATTTTATTACCTACCCTCTTCAGCCTCGAGCTGAAGACAAAGGCAAACCCCGGCGATAAAGGCCGAGGAAGCGCTGGCTACTGGTGGCTTCAGCTCAGGCGCATCCTCTGGGTCACTCCTGCCACCACCCAGAGCAAAGGCAGATCACAGGGATCTCATTAAGGACATTTGTCCCCACAATAAGGAACTCCTCTGATGACCTGGGGAAACAAAAAAACCCTTCAGCACAGACAATTTATTTGTAACCAGTTACGAGCATTCGAACGGGCAGTATCCAGTTTCAGAAGCAAAAAAATAAAATAAAATAATAAAATCTCTCTCTCCTCAACTTCCTGTATTAAAGACCTCGTGAACAGCATCGTTCTCCTGTTTGAAACAGAAAGCGGGGATTTCACAATACCTGAAAACACCAACACACACAAAAAAAAAAAAAAGTCCCCAAACCCCAACCCTTAGGATATTAAGCGAGCCATTTAACTAAGTATTTAAAACCTCTGCAATTATTAGTTTATTAGTATCATCCAGGATTCAAGATGTTCAATATTTCTCCTGAAGTTATACATAAATGCAAATTGAAATAAGAATCTGAAAGTCAAAATTGTATAACAAAACAATACTCCATCACAAAAGCGTGTAAAATTACAAGAATGCTTTTTTTTGCCTTTTTTTTTTTTTTTGTTTAAACACTGGCACTTAAGAGAACCATAATTTTGTAACCACAAAATCGCCAAATTGTCCCCCAAACTGGTAAGCAGGTATATGTGAAAATAGTTACAGTTGCCAGCACTTGAAGTTTTACTAAATATGCAAAAAAACCCTTAGCTTTGGTTTTGGAAGAGAACTATATTTGACCAAATTAGACATTGTTGGTATACCATAAACATTTCAGTTTTTAATGCAAAATTTAATAAAATGTACTTTTCCATACAGCTATATTTAACTTAAAAATGGGCAAACATCAAGAGTGCGGTATAAAACCTAACAGGAAAAATACATCTTATCTCATTTTCAATTTGAGACAATATACAACTTTGTTTAAAGGGCTAAAACTAGAATTTCAAGAATACAAATATGAATTTACATAGATTTAACAAATAATAATGGTACCATTTATAGAAATCTTAGAAAGAAAAAATCATTTCTCGTGGGCCATTTGCTACCAGGAGAGTTTCATGGTATAAAGCCCGTGGCCGTCACCAGACCTGTCACCAAAAAATAATATGGTAATTTCATGCTTTTAACTTTACACATTTTTAGGTACGCTCATCCCTCGCAAGTGTCCAGAGATTTACAGATACAACTTCCATTACATGGTAACGGAGTCACACGTGTAAATTTCTCTACACCAGATGGACATACACTCTTCCTATGGGTCCTTCTAGGACAAAATTTAACATCCCCTCCCTCCCCCTCCCTCAACCCATCCCCCCCCCCCCTCCCCCCTTCCTCCCCAAAGTATTTAATTTCTGTAAAATTGAACTCTATACTTCTCAACTCTCCAAGACTGGTAAACTCATGCAACTCAATAGAATATTACATTTCACAAAAATCTGAACAAATATCAGCTTGTTGAGATTGAATTTCTTGTTTTGATTCCAGTTACGGAAGAATATTTTCTTTCATCATATGCCTATATATTTCTTTTCTTACCCTATCATGATTATGCAGGGTATGCAGATCAAAGCTTTGTTTATCAGCTGGTTATATGAAAGATGAAAACTGTAATATTCCCGTGATCCCATACGGGTATTCAATAAAGCAAAAGATGAGTTCCCCTCAAAAAAAAAAAAAAAAAAGAGAGAGAAAAGAAAAAGTATGATTTTTCAAGGGCACCTATTAAAAGGACAACAATACTAATAAAAAAAATTGTATTTACTTAGAAGCATTCAGAATGTCAACAAAACAGCTGCAACTTTTCTTTTTTTTTTTCCTTTTTGCAATTACAGAGTGGTATTCAGTTAACAGAACAACAATTATTTTTTAGGATGCATCAGAGACAACTGAAGATGAAAAAAATGAACTACATCCCCTCGTATAACTAATTTGTGCTGTGCACCAATAAGAACCTGCTTTAAAACTCCCATGCCAATTTACAACCCCCACACTGTACCAGGCAAGGTTAGTGGCCATTGAAATACCACTAAGGACAGGGCTATCTAAAGACACATTCGGTAGTGTGTTAACTATACAAAAAAAGACACTGTACAGTTTAAAAACAAATCTTACACAGCCTTACATTTCAATTTTTTTTTTTCTTTAAAAGGAGTGAGTTGTGTACAGGGGGGTTAAATGCTTTATAGACAAGAAAGAAATTGCTCTAAAAGAGACTTATTCATCATCATCATCATCTTCATCCTCCTCCTCTTCCTCTTCTTCATCATCTTCATCCTCTTCGTCTTCATCCTCATCTTCCTCCTCCTCCTTCTTCTTCTTGCTCTTCTCGGCCTTGGCAACTACTTTTTTGCCTGCATCGACCTTCCCTTTGGCCCGGTACGCAGCAATATCCTTGGAGGAGAAAAGCAGGAACAATCTCTCAAAGATTTAATCAGCCAAGAGCTCCCAGCAACTTCCAAACTGTACTCAGGAACCCAGAGCCACCCAGCTGTCTGCCCCTTCTCTGCATCCACTGGGGTGGGACCGGGAGCTGCAGCTTCAGCTAGGGGGTGAACCGAGGCCCAATGCCACAGAAAGGGGCACCCTCTGTCACAGAAATGACACCAGCGCGCTGGGACACACTGCTCGTGGCTCCTGAGGGATCCCCACTGCCAGGCTTCTGGGAACAGGCTGGAAAAGCCACTGCCTCAGGTTGTGAAGGCAGAGCTGAGCCCCCTGTCCCATAAGGATATAAAGCAGGGAGACTTCTTAAGGTCCCTTTCTAGCCCTACCTTCTACGGTGCCTAAAGAAACACAAAGGAAAATCCTTATCTGAAGCACAAAATTGTAATTAGCCATACAAAACAAACCGGAATGACACAGCCTAATATCTGCAATGTTATGCCTCAGCGAAAAGCAGTTCTACAGAATTCTGCTTCACTGAAGTTTACAAAATAAAAGGTATAAGAACTTGATTAAAGGGTAGACAGTGCCACCTTCTGCATGCAATAAATTTATTCTAGTGGCTTATAACGCACAAAATTCAGTTCCTGTTATAGGAAAGTCAAAACTCTACCTGGAAGACCAAGCCAGAAAAACAGTTAGACTTCCCGACTTTGTGCCAAAATAATAAAAACAATTAAGTGACAGCACTGATCTATGGGACTTGGAGATACCAGCTACAGAGAAATGTCAACACTTCTACGCAGATGGTCCAAATCTTCAAATATTCCCCACCCGGTTAACATCACACCCCTAATCTTACCGTTCCCTCAGACTCCCTTAAAGCTTACCATCAAGTTTTCAGAAGATATGATACCCATCAAGTCAAAAGCCAAGCAGTGAACTACTGAGATTCCTACACCTTACAACCCCATTTGTAAGCATTAAGAAATGAAGACTATACTGCTGAAGATTAAAACATCTGCGAATAAAGATCAGTAATTCTACCACTTAAGAAGTCTCTTATGAGTTGTCTAGGCTGTAGGCACAAACCACTACCACCAGGAAGAGTTTAAGTTGCACAGGAAGGACAATGTGGGAAAGGTTCTAGACCTGCAGTTCCTCTCCAGCACTTAAACAGGACTCAGAGGGGCTACCTGGCTCACTAAAACGCTACAATTTTGAAGTGGGTCTGTTTGCCAGCAGGAAAAAACACCCAGAGGAAGGTCAGGGCACACCAATGGATATATGTGGCATACGTTAGCTATATAGGTGTAAAGCATCATCAGGGGAGACCAACGTGCATCCCCTTCCACCCTTACTTTCCTCCTATTGGGATAGGAATCTGCCTCTGGACTTAAAACCACACGTAGCACTACCTTGTGTACACAACACATTTCTAGAGATCCAATTATGATGACAAGATTTAGTTTCAATAATTCAAGAAGTCATGTAACACACTGCTTCTATGTATTATTAACTATGTTAATTACTAGGAAGGAGATGGACACAAAACCGGTACAGGAAAAACACAACTAAAGCTAGCATCTCATTAGCATTCTGACATTATCCCAATAATAAATTAAAGAAAGCACCTACGTGTATCAATTATCCCAGTGTTCAGGGATCCTCATCAATACTTCCAAAATTAGGGAAATTATTCTTTATTATTATTCTTTACTGGCATTACTTAATACCACCAACTTATCTCGGACCCTGCTGTGACCTATTGTTTTAATAACAACACAGGCACCGTGGTTATCTATTAAACCACCACTGATGGTCCTGAATTACAGATGAACGCAAATAGCTCAACACAAAGGACTGCAATTTACTGTTATAGTAAAAAACCACATCCTCCCTTACCTGATATTTTCCAACAAATATCACGACATTTGTCATTAGTGTATTACAATTTGCAAGATCAGGTTATCAGAGTACACGAGAAGGAAGAAAACATCTAAATTGTGGCTTGACCTCCCCAAACCATCCCAACTGTCGACGTTACCTTTTCATACTTCTCCTTCAGCTTAGCAGCCTTTTTTTCGTAAGGCTGTTTATCATCTGCAGCGGTGTTGTTCCACATCTCTCCCAGTTTCTTTGCAACATCCCCGATGGACAGACCGGGATGTTCTCCTTTGATTTTTGGACGAAACTCAGAGCAAAACAAGAAAAAAGCCGAACTACAGAGATTTAAAAAAAAAAAAAAAAAAGAGGAAAAAAGGATTATTTTAGACTTTGCTACAGTAAACAGAAAGTTTTGTGGCCTTTGTTGCTGTTTCTTAAGGGAGTTTTGGAAATGCACCTCAGAGCGAGACAAGCTTTTATTACAATGGAAGGTATTAGAACTGAATAAAGTACTTCAAAAACTGTACACATCCTTGTCTCTTCAGTAATGCCGCACATCTGGTCCCATTTCTGGCAAGACCCCTAGAAAGGCAAATTTTTACATACCACATGCAGAGAACAATCTTAAAAAAGGAGGAAGAGTGAACGATACCAGGGGAGCAAATGTTATGTCAGAACTGTTAAAGCTGTTAAAGACAGAGAAGCTGCAATAACTGTTTTGAAATTTAGGATTTCCAGATGACAGCACCAGCCCAAATATGAACATCCACTTCCACACGAACTTCCCTTTCAGGGAACTTCCTTTCAGGATTAACCCCGCTTAAAGCACATGCAAAAATGTATGTATACAAAATATTGGTGTCTCGAACCAGGTGAACCTCAAGTCAGTCACCTTTCATGCAGTGGCTGAAATTTTAATTCTCTGAGCTTTTTTTGCCCAAGATCATCCCTCTAAGCTCTTCTGTGCAAAACCCTTTTGATTTTAAAACAGAGTGCCGATCAAAAATTCTGCTCAAGCCAACATAGAGGGGCAGAACAGGGTCTGAAATATTTCACTGCCATTTTACACTGGAATCACCCTCTTAACAGAAATTGGGAACACAAGTCATAACCGCATGTCGCTGATTTATGCATTCACTTTTAAAGGCTGATGTCATTCCACCTTAGATAAAGAGGGCCAATCTGAATCCACAAACCTGTAATTCCCAACTAAAATCTCAACCTATCTTTACACCACCAGTCGGGAATATCACATAGTCCTGTATTTCTGAAGGTCCTAAACCTGGATAAAATGATCTCCAGTGTGATGGTCCCAAACAAGATAACCTAAAACCAGGAAATCTACTCACGGAGGCCTCTTCGGTGCATTTGGATCCTTGAACTTCTTTTTTGTTTCCCCTTTAGGTGGTACATAGTTTTTCATTTCTTTTTCATAACGAAGCTTGTCAGCCTTTGCCATATCTTCAAACTTCCCTTTCTCCTTAGAAGACATAGTCTGGAAGGCAATTAAAACCATAGAATATCTCAAGTAGGAGGGGACCCAAAAGGATGAAAATGGCATTTCAAGATTCAAAAGAATATCCAAGGCCATTTCAAAATTTCAGTTAGAGGAGCTAAAGGTAAGGCAAGAACAATGGATATCTACCAGTAATCTTACAATTGCACTTCATACTTACCTAAAACCTGAACTTTAAAAGAAATAACTTACAGTCTTAAAAAGTATTTCACACAAAGTTAAACGTCTTGTGGCACTTTCAGCTGGTTATTCCTACCTTCCATCGTTCTGAGCACTTTTTTGAGAACTCTGAAAAGTTCACTGAAGCATCTGGATGTTTCTTCTTGTGCTCCTCCCGGCAGGTTTGCACAAAGAAGGCGTATGAAGACATTTTACCTCTCGGCTTCTTAGGATCGCCTTTGCCCATTTTTGCTGATTTTCTGTAACAAAGCAAAAAAAAAAAAAAAAAGAGACACCTTTAAAACTTTTTACAAATCAGTGCAGGAAGGAAGCCACAACGAAGGATCACGTCAAACAAGATCCGTCATAGCAGTATTCCGAAATCATACAAGGGGATGAAATTTCTCTTCTGGAAAATTTACTGAAGATTTCTGCCCTCGGTGTTTAAGGTGACCTAGAGGCAGGCAACCAGAAATCTCAAAGGGCCTTCAAAATGTACAGTTCTGGTGTCCTGAGAACAAGTATGTCCCTTCCATGCAACCTGAAGACAAGCATTAGCATCACAGCAGTGGAGACTGCATTCCTTGATTAGCGCTAGCGTATCAATCCTACACCTGGAATAAATAAATAATATTGAAAGAAGGAGGAAAAAAGTACCTGAGTACCTCGTCTCAACTGACTTTATGGGTCAGTAATTTTTTTTTTATTTCCTAAAGCCCGTATTTCTATCCCCCTCCCCTGGAGGCCTTGAGTGCTCATTTGCAAAAAACATGTACTTTATTATTATTTTTGTATGTCATATGTAATCACTCTCCTTGAAGTGTACTGCAAAAACTTACTATTCCTTTGTACGTATACCTAGAAATACAGGAATGAAACACTGCACTCAGTCAAACATGTTATAACTGAGCCAGGGACGCCAAAGTATGACATTTACATACGACTCGCAAAGCTGCACTGAGTGTGAGGACTATCTGATCCTTTCAGAGAGTGAGAGGGAATGAAAAATACCTTCCTGCAACTTTCACACCCAAGTCAGACATTCAGGGTATTTCTTCATAGCTCCCTGGAAAAAGCCACTTGCACCCTGACAAAACTCTGCTCTTCAGCAGGAATTAAAAGGAAAAAAAAAAAAAAAAAAAATGGGGGGAGGGAAGTGCACACACTGCCTGCCCGTATTGCCACAGAAGCAGCATTTCCTATCGGTTTGGCGGATAGACAGAAACAGATTTCTGCTCTGTGACTAAACACGTCCGGCTTGAAGTTTCTATCAAGTAAACAAGAGGGCTGAAGGACCGGGAGCCGCTCCTGCCTGCCATGGAGATGTTTCCAGAGCCAGCCAGCAGCCGGGGCTGGGCCGGCGGCAGCGAGGGCTGGATGAGGGGCGGGAGGCGGCCGGTGCCGGGGGACGCAGGGCAAGGGGGGCTGCGGGGAGGATGGGGCACCGCGACCCCCAGGGCTGCGGCCCTGAGCTGGCGTTTAAAAGCCTCCTTCCCGCCATTTTGGACGTTTCCCCTGAGAGAACGGGGCAAAGGAAAAACTTCAGGAGTCCCCTCAGAGACCTGATGGGGGTGGAGGAGAGAAAAAGAAAACAAATGTATCAGGAAAAAAAAAAAGAGTTCCGTTATGAGGGAAAAAGCTGCGAAAGTTTTATTTTGTCTCCACGCGAGGGCTGGCGGCCAGCGGGCGGCAAGCACATGCCCCGCGGCCGGACACCGGGGCTACAGCTGCCCGCGGGCAGCGACCCCCGCTCCCAGCCCCGGGACAAAGCACCCTCCCGGCCACCGCCCCCGCCCATCCCACCCCCCGCACCGTCCCCGAGGTCTCCCCCGCTGCCATGAGGCCTGGCCCGGCGAGGCGAGGCGAGGCGCGGCCTGCCCGCCCCGCGCGGCCTTGCGCCGCCGCAGCAGCGGCGGTGGCGGCGGGAGCGGCCGCCATGGCGCAGGCTCCTGGCGGAGGAGGTCACCCGCCGCCGAGGCTCCTTCCATTTTGTGCGCTGAGGAGAAAAGAGCCGCTCCCCCCCCCCACACCCCCTCCGCCTTCCCGCCCCCGCCACCACCACACCCCCCCCGCGGACCGGCGGGCGGGGCGGGGAGGCCAGGCCGCGGGACCCCCACCGAGGGGCCGCGGCGGGGCCGGGCGGCGACCCCCGGGACCCCGCGGCGGCAGGGGCTGGGGCGGCGCGGAATGGCCGCTGCTGGCGTCGCCCGCGCCCGCCGTCGCCGCGCAGAGAACATGGCTCCTTCCTCCCTTCCCTTCCCTTTGTGTGAGCGCGCCCGCTACCCTGGCGCACAGGCTCAGCCATTGCAGCCCGGGGAGGGCGGGCGGGCGGGAGGCAGACGGGGGGAGGTGGGTGGGAGCGGGGAAGGGGGGGGGTCCGGCGTTCTTCCAGCGCCTGCCCCGAGGAGCCCCGGTGCAGCGGGCAGAGCCCCGGCGGGGGACCCCCCTCCCCCCCAGCTCGCTCCTGCTCCCCGCCGAGTTGCGCGGCCCCCTCGGCCACTGGGCCCCCCTCGCCCGGGCGAGCGGCGGCGGCTGGAGAAAAAAAAAAAGTTCCCCCGAACTGCGCCCCCGCCCGCCCGAGCGCCTCTCTGCTCCGTCGCCGCCGCTCGCCTTGTTTTCTCGCTCGCGGCTCCCGTCAGCCATGTTACAGCCGGGCGGCCGCGGGGCCAGCGGCTCCCCGGCCCAAGCCCCGCTGCCCCCACGCTCCTCACCGCCCCAGCGGCAGCCGGCGATGCAGCGCGGCCCGTCCGAAGCCCCCCCGCCGCCTCCGCCGCGCCTGTGCCCGCCGGCTGCCCCGCCGCCGCAGCGATGGCTACGGCGAGGTGCCGTAAGCGGCTTACGGTGGGGCACGGCGCGGCCCGCGCCCCCCGCGGCGGGCGACCCCCCGGCCCCTCGCCCTCCCCCTCCCCCTCCCCATGGCCCGGGTAGCTTCCTTTGCCCGTTCGCCCTCCCGCCGCCCCGTTCCCAAAGTCGCCCGCCGCCCGCGCCCCCGGCGCCCCCGCCCCACCCCGGCCGGGGGGCTCGCCGCCCGGGAAGGGTCTCCGGGGCGCAGCCCAGTTCGCCTTTGTGTGCCGGCGCCCCAGCCGGCGCTGCCCCGCGCTCGGCGGGCAGGCAGCGGCGACAGCACGGCGGGCAGCGCCGGCTCACCGCCCGGCTGCGAGCGAGCGGGGCGAGCGCGCCCGGCCGGCCCGGCAGCCCCCAGCGCATACTCACCCGTGTCAGAGTAGGCACACAGCCCTCGCTCGGCCCCGAGCCCCAGAGACGCTACCCCGGCCGCCCGCCCGGCCCCAGCGCTGCCTGGGTCCCTGTGTAGCCCGGTGCACCGCAATGGCTGTGAGAGCGGGATCGATACGCAGCCTCCTCACACTCTCAGCGCTGGTAACATTACTCTCAACACAGCCCCGTCCCTATTGGCTGCCGCCAAGCCAGCCGCCGCACCGATTGGCCGAGGCCCTTCCATTGTCCTGACCAGAGAGCTGCACCGATTGGGCGCGGCGCGGGACACGTCACTGAGGATTGAAAGGGCGCGCAAATATAAAAGTGAGTGGAGGGAGCCGGGCGGCGGCGGGATGCAGAGTTCTGAGGCGGCGGCTCGGCGCTGCGCCGCCGCCTGCGAGGAGAACGGGCCGACGCCGTCCCGCTGCCGCCCCGCTCCCCCTCCGGGGCGGCGGGGGAGGGCCGCGGGGAGTCCTCCGCGCCCGGTAAGGCCCCCACGCCCGGCCCCCACCACCCCGGGGGGAGAGCGGGGCACCGGCGCCGCGGGCGATCCCGCTCTGCCCCAGCGGCGCCGCCCCCCCATTTCACAGCCGCGGAACCCGAGGCGCGGAGGGGCGAGCCCGCCTTCTCCGGCTCCTCTCGCCAGGTGCTGCCGTTCGGTGCTGCGGCGGTGTGCGCGGTTCCGCCAGCCCGCACAGCGTTATGGGGTAGTTTGGAATGGGCTTTTTTTGGTTGTTGGTTTTTTTTTTCCCATAAGTGGGTAAATCATTCGCAGGAACAAGAATAGGAAGGTGTTGGCTCTCTCCGTAACTGCCCCGGTAACAGGGGTAGGTCGGGGTGGCCAGGCAGCCCCCCAGCTCTTCTGGAATGATGTCTCCAGCACCACCCCGGGCGTCCCAGCGCAGAGGCAGGCTGAGCTAGCAGAAATTTGGCAATCCGGGCTACATCTCGCCCATCCTTTGTCGCCACTTCCCTCCCTGCTTTTCTTTAATAGCTGCTTGCACTGTACGAATCGCCTGCAGATGCCTGCCGAACAGCAGGAATACACCTTGATGCCTGCCTCGCTGTTTACATATTTTACTGGTGCAAACAACCCTGGGAGGAGCACTGTTGTGATAAACCTATAAAACCACTGCCCTTCCCTGGAAGGTGCTATTACTGAAGTAACAGAAACTCGGATGAAGAGAGCTCTATGCGGGTGTACAGACACAAAACCATCCTCGCATTGGAACTGTCCTTACGTGGGTGACCGGAATAGCAAGCAACATTAAGAGATGCTCTGTACGACCCTTTAAAGTTTTGTAGGCCACCTAAACATGAAAATAGGACAGATCCTCTGCTGACAGCCCACAAACCCTTCTGAAACTTCATGGATAGGAAAAGATTAAGACAACCTGATAATTACAGAGATTTTCAAAATCTACTATTTACACATGAATGTTTGTGACCAATAATAAAATTAAAAGCATTATCATCTGGCAAAATTAAATAATTGATAAAGTCTCTATCTTCTCTTTGGTGGGACCATGGCTAACAGCATTCAGCAGCAGGAATTAATTACATCAAAAAGTGAATCCTGAGAAGTTGTGTTAAAGCAAAACCAGCCTCTAAATCCAAGTGTGATAACAGCACACTGCTTGCTTACATCTTAGTAAGAGAGAAACTTAGAGAATACTGATCTACTAACTTTAGGCCTATGCAAATGGAAAGAAGCTGTACAAATATCAAGAATTTAAAAAAAGCCCCAAACCCACATCTTAAAGTCATAATTGTAGCAATTTCCAGTGCAGACAGGCCCAAGTTCAATAAACTAGCTTCCTCTTTCTTCAGATATAAATGTGATTAAAAGAAACCAATACAATTATACTGGTCATAGCTCGCTGCAGACACCTTCATGCTGGGATGGCTCACCTGCTTGCATCCATGTTAGGTGGTTTAAACCATTTCAATTGTGTGGGTAGAAGAGTCATGATGACACCCTGCAAAGATTCACCCAAGTAAGTGGTCGCTTTGCAGGGTTCGTCTCTAGGAATTAAGCCACAGAAGAGGCTACAAGAGATTGGCGTTGCCACAAACTTACTGTTTCATGATCCTTGGACAGATCTTTGTGCTCGTTCTTCCTCCTTTAAGTGAGGTAGTATCTCGAAGACGTTTATGAGACGGTGTTACCACCAAAGTGAGTCTCAAATGAGCAAATCCCCTAGCAGAGGCCATAGGTGCTGACCTGCTAGGAGTTAGCACGTGGGATGGAGTGCAGCAACACTCTTCTCGCTCCAAAGTGCAACACATCAATGGCTGGTCTCAGTGTCACTTGGAGCCCCATGTCACATTGCACAATGTGAAATAAATATAACATTTTTTTTCCTCACTGGCTTCTTTTACTATGCTTCTGTGCACAGTACCTTTAAGTCCCATTGAAATAATATACAGGTTCTATACAGGATCTAATAGGTTCCTGTTTAGGAAGCTGGCAGCACTTGTTAAGATACATTAAGCCAAGAGTTGTTCAGCCTCATGAAATATAAACCACCTCCCAACAAGCATCTAAATATGCAGCAGGGCAACTTCATTGTTCAAGAAGTTTATACCAGGGCTGCATCTGAGTGTCATTCAGACCCTCTATACTTGTGCTCTGGCGATTCTCCCATCCAGCAAAAAAAAAACAAACAATCTCAAAGTTTTCCTGACTAACCGGGCTCCTTGTGTCTGAGGAACAAGCCCCACAAATCATATACATTTTTACACATCTGCTGAGACAATATTGTATCAGTATTCATTTTATCTCCTTAGTTAATCCAGAGTCCAATCATTTCTATTCTGGACCCAATGTCCCAGCCAGGTGCCGCTGCTTGGTTGTGACAGTTGCCTTCTAATGTTTCTCCTCCTTGAGCTGATCCTTCTTTCAAGATATCACTGGTGAAAAGGCAAACTGATTCCAAATCTTCTATCACAATTACCAATCGTTTGGCAAGGGGTAGTGGTGCTTTATGGAAGTCAAAGATCTAATTCTAAAAATCTAATTATAAATTCTCAAATCCTAAAACTGCCTCACTTGTGAAGAAGTGCCGATGGATACAGCAGTTCCACTATCTGAAATCATGTGAAAATACATGAATAGTAAGGAACATTAATGTTTCTGGCTCAAGGCAAGACTTATTTTGGGGTTTTGTTTTTGTTTTTTTTTTTTGCCTGGTTTGTATCCTAAAGTTTAAACTTTTACACAGAATATGGAGCAGAGGAAAACTGTAAAAAGCAGAAGTGTTTATGTGGGATAGTGTGCAGGAGCTGATACCTTTGCACATATTGAACTACTTTAAAGTTTCTACCATGAAAACCAGGCCCAAAGGGAAGGAAAAGGCAGACATTTATTCCCAGCTGTTGGCTGGAGCTAACAAACTTAGTAAAAGGCGAGCGATGAGGAGGTTCTGATTACATGGCGTATTCCTATAAAGGTTTTCCTTCATCTCTGCTAATTATACGCTAAGGCCTGTACAGGATTCCATACTCCAGTAGGTTTCTTTTGTGGCCTTTGACGACAGAAATAAAATGAATTTACTCATCAGTTAGAGGCTGTAGAATTTTTTACGGAAACAGTATATGTTTCTTCTCTTGTTCATGCTGTGCCACATCCCTTCTGATACTTAACAAACATGCCTTCTTCTGCAAAACTCACTGAAGTCCAAATCTGTTTTAAATTAGAGTCCACATGACAGGTGCAGTCACTGACATCACTTGGATAACACGAACCACCTTCAACTTCACACACAGAGGCTTTGCCCACAGAATATTCACATATTGTGCGTAACAGCACAATATTGCTGCTCTGGAAAAAAAGGAAAAAAAAAAGTATGTAGCTGCACAGGAAGTTTCAAAACCCCTATTTAGTAATTTTGCTGTTTTGCAAACAAGCATACTTTGGGAAAAGTCAAATGGATTGGATGTTGTATTGCAAAGCAAGAGTAAGAGTATGATTTCTGTTAGATACATGTTTTCAAATACTTCAATTTTTACCATAGCCTTTGTATCTACTTACTTGAAAACTAGTATAAAAGTTTGTAAAGAACTTTTTGGTTCAACTTCTCGTCTGTGCAAGGCAAGTTGAACTTGGATGAAAACATCAGCTATGTATTCTTAACTTTTTTTTTTTTACAAATCCTTTTGTTTTCCATCTTCTTTAGAGATAATGGAGAAAGGCCTCTCCAATGACAGAACTGAAAATCCAACTGAATAATGAAAAGAGAGTTTTGTTTTATTTTATTTATTTAAAATTATCCTCTCACTTCAGATCATCCCCTGTGTAGTTCACAACTGAAGACTTCTAGCACAGACAAAAAACAAGAGAGCCCTAAGAAGGACAGACGACCTGATTTACAGCAATGCCTGACCAAGAGATAGCTGCAGAGTGGGGATCTCGTTCTCCCCAGCTCCCAAAATAACACCTTGGTGTGACTCCTCCAGCAGAATTTTCAAGGAAGCCCCAGTATATAAACAGCCAGATCTTAGAAAGCCTCTGGCCACTTGAGCGCTGTGGTTGCTGGCAGAGGTGAGAAAAGGGACTTGCATCAATTCCACGAGCTTCAGGAGACACAGGATGTGGGGCAGCACACCTCCACTGGGACAAGAAGGCTGCTGCTCCATGCCACCGCCTTTTCTTGCAAATTTTGCCTTCTGTGAAGGACACTGCTTACTTCCCAGTGGTTTTGGCTGGAAGGCAAATGATTTCATAGCTCACTTTGACAATGAAGAGATGCAGTGTCATCGCTGGACCTCCAGATTTTGTCACTCTCTCCTCCCTCCTGAGGAATAGGATCATTGTTTCTTCAGGTCAAAATTAAAAGAATATCACAGTGAAAATGGCACAACAACAACTAGCTTTTCAGTCAAATCCAAAGCTACTATTAGGCTATTTTTAACAAGCTCTGAAAGCTCTTCTCAACAAAAATGTTTTATTTTCAGCTGAAAACAAGAGCGAAGCATCTGCAGAGACAGGGCACCTGGGCACGTGTACTTATGATGGAGCTGCTGGTGATTCAGATTGTCACTATTGCTTTTGAGCACCTCCAGCCGTACAGCGGGTAGGTTGTTCCCAGCGTGCCTGGAAGAAGCACTGGCCGTATTTGCCCTTCTCCCAAGGCTGCAGCGCCAGCCTGTATGCAGAACCCAATTCTCGGTTGCTTATGCGATGCAGACCCATAACCAATTTTTACCTCTGGTGTCTTATTTGAAATCTTCAGGAGATACTTCAAATAGTTCCTTAAAATCATTTCTGGAAAAGAAAGACTCCATTCAAAGAAATGAGACTTAGCATGTCTGCAAATAGTAACAATGCATGGAATGTGCTTGCTTTACCTTTCCAACTGCATTTGCTCAGATTGCGTCAAGTAATCAGGATATATTGCTGGCTCTCTTCTATAAGTAGTGAGCATTATCTAGAGAACAGGGTTTCAGAAGGCCATTTGTCCTTTCAGCAAGGATGAGTGGCTGGCTAGTCTAGGTGTGTGAGTTAAGTGGTAACTGCGGAGAAGCAGCAGCCAGACAAGGTAACCTCGGCTGGCTAAAGGGCAGGGAGGGAGCAGGGAAGGTACCAGTGCCGCCACAGTGATTTCCTCGCCAGGCTTCATGCGCAAACCAACTAATTTTTGTTGACATGTGAGCCCTGCAGACAATTCCATCATTTCTACAGCTGATACGTTCTTAAATCAGGGTCAGTATCTACACAGTGCTTTTATCTATAGAATGGGTAACATTAAAATCAGTACCCTTTTTGAGGACTTACCAGATACACAGTAAGTTATATAAGAAAACGTATTTCCATAGCAAAAGTGTATACCCACACTGTTCAGCACACGAAGTGGGCAAAACTGATGAAGATATATCAGTATGGACTTTTGTTCTGATGATTAGTAAGCCATGAACATTTTTTTTTTACAGTGAAAATGTGTATAGAAAGTAACCGTTTCATGGTAATGGAATTTATTTAATATTATGACATGATTCCTTTAGCATCTTATTCCTTACAAGCACATAACTTCTTTAAGTACCTCTGCAAAGCTCTTAATGCAGAGTTTGAGACCGATGGGAACCGTGTTCAGCTTCAAGAGCAAAAAGGAGTTCAGGAAATGTTCTTCCAGAACTGCACTACTTACGAAATCACTAACCTGTTGAGATGTACAACATGCAGTGCAATGTCCACTCATCTCTTAAATTTTCCAGGAACCCCAAATGCTGCCATGCACCTTCACAAACACTCTCCTCTAAAGGTATTAGTACTCAGCCTCCCTCACTCCAGTCTAGAGGCAGATAAGCTTCTGATGCTGACTCCGCTACTAGACTTCTACATCTGAACAGGCAGAATTCAATCAGGCCTAAGGTGATGAAAAATTTCTGAGATTCTCCTCCTTCCTATTTTATCCAGCCCCAAAGATTCAACAAGATATGCACCCTCACATGGAGGACTCCTTTAGATAGCCCTCAATGCTACATGTTAAATTGGAAAGATCCCAGCCTGCTATAGTGCTGGGACAGAGCTACTCTTCCCTTATCTATATGTTTTCTGAAAATACACAATATACAAACATCAGTCTGATTTGTACTCTGATCCTTTATACAGGACTCTATCTGTACCCACAACACAGGCTAAGCCATCTGCTTCTGCATATGTAGAGGACACCTTAACACCAACACGGTTCCTGATATTAGTAATCCTAGCACAGTGTTATCTTCACAGAAGAGGAAAATAATGTGAATTTGTGGGATGCCAACATCCAAAGAAATAGGAGATGCCGGACACATCACTCTATCTGGTAAATACACAGGATCTACCATGAGGTTTACACTGCATACAAGCAGTTACAGGAACTGCTGGAGGAAAAAAAACATTAGCTTATAGCTTCAGAAAGGAACTTGAGGAATTTGACAAGACAGTCTTGCCCTTTTACTGCATACAGCCAAGTATATATAGTTGTCACTGAGCAGTGTCCCTCTCATCCCTGACAATGCAATGGTAGACAATGAAGTGTTTCTCAATCATTTGGGGAATTGTCCATATATTCAGCAACATCATTAAAATGCTAACTCCCCAATGAGATATGGTGCTCAAGGAAGATTACAACTACTACAAGTTATCAGAGAAAATCACTTAAGGAGGGCAAAGAACTACACTCACACCCTGGAAGAGCAGAAGAAGCTTCAAAGTATTATCCTTTCTCCTTGCTGTCCCTTTTCTCTCCTTTTCCCCATATTCTTGCACAAAGATAAGCTGGAAAATGACTGTGGCAGCTGTACCTGTTCACCAAATATTCATCAGCAACATTATTTAGTGGGAAAGTAATTTTCTAGCCACCACTGCTCTCCTCCCACCCCCAGAATGGTTATCCATTTAATATACTCTGGTGGCTGCTGCACTGGTCAAACACCTACCATTATATGCAACCATCCCAGTTCATTTCCAGTTCAGGAAGGAGGATCACCTCTTAAATGGCCATTCAGAGAAATGAAGTCATGCTAGTATTCTTAAGGAGACTGTCTCCAGCTTTCCATCATAATCATCCTGTTTCTTCTGCCACCTTCTTCCCAGTGCTGTCATCTCCCTTTACTTAAGGGTTTTATTCCAGGACTTCAGAGACTCAGGAGAAGTAACGAGGCAACCTAGGATGTAAGAAATGACATACTTGATATCAACTAAGCCTGTGATACCAAAGGCATTCAAGGGAATTCCCACTTCTCTCATCTCTTTCCAACAACAGATAATTGTTTTGAAAAGGGCTGTGTGAGTTCATCATGGCAGGGGAACAACTTCTACCCCAAGTCCTGTGTGCTTGTGCCCTTGTGCTTGTACCCTTGTGTGCTACTAAAATCTTAGTATTAAGTTTTTCATTAAAACACACTTGTAGTATAAAGTAAATTTGTACTTTCTTAACTAGAGGCCATTTGGCTTTCTATTCTGTCTTTGTTTGCCTTTACTCCTTCTTCAGGAGTTTTAGAGGATTTTAAGTCTTTTAACATTATTTTAATTCTCCTTTTTTCCTCATTTACCATGTTTCAATGAGCTTTAAGTTTGCTGAAACAAATTAAGTCCCTTATTGAATACGCCCCAATTTTTACCAAGGCAATGTTGCCACAAAGGAAAGGCATACACTTTTCAAAGCCAAAAGCAAGACAGTTCAGAAAGCGTCAATGTGGTGACCTCAGATTTTTGTAAGACACAATGTTAGACAAACTTGCATTAAATTGATCTTCAGCACGGAGAGTTTAAACAGTCTGAAGTTCAATTTAATGAAAATCTGATGGTTTCCATGAGGGCTAAGTGTGGATCTGGGAGTGCGGATTCAATTCAAATGCTGATATGCATGATGTGCATAAAAGTAATTTGAGTAGGCAGAGATGCTTTAACCAAGCAGGCTTCTGATTAGTCTCCTTAGGGTAAATTTAACTTAACCTTGTCCTAAAGTATGGATAAAAATCAAAATGAAGAGCCAACTCCTTTGGTAAGAAATACTGAAGCAGTAAAACTTCCAAGAGCCTCTTTGAAGCTGTGGATTTGATTGTTTGAATTCTTACATGACTTCATGGTGACAGCTTTTATAGCAAAAGAAATTCTTGGTACTATGTTATTTCTTCTATTAGACCATAACAGATCACAGATCTGTTTTAGGGTTTCTGAATATAAGCACGTGGCTACTTATGGGATTAGATGGATGTCAGGGATTCATATACTCACACCCATTCACAGTCTCTATTTCCAGTGGCCCATACAGTCTATTACTAACAAAGGTTTTGCATCCAATCCTACAAAATTTTGGCAAGTACGTATTACCGTGTTACCCATAGCACTTAATATTTTGATATATCATTGTTGCTTTACAATTAATATTTTTTTTTTCTATCACTTCTATCTTGTTAAAAACCTCAGCACAAACACAAATACTTCTGCAACCCCTCCTGCACACCCACTCTTGCTGATTTGATAGCTCTTTTGAAATTTGTGAAGCATTTAAGTGTTTTTAAAATGAACCATCCTTTTCTATCCTCTAATAATTACATACTCAGATGTGTTGAAATCGCATGAAATAGTTATTTATTTTATCTAACCTTGCAAAAACATCCATTTGTGACCATACTAACACGAGTAATTAGTGAAGTAATTTTACTTGTGTGTATGACTAGCAAAATACAGTTTTACATCTCTTTTTCAATAGAAAAATTAGAGAAGGGATAGAATTGAGCCACAAAAATCATCCGAGAACGTGAAAAAAATCATGAGGCTCAATCTGTTTAGCTTAAAAAAAAAAAAAAAAAAAAAAAAAAGATTGAGAAGTAACTTGATTACAGGGTAAAAGCACCTTCCTGGGGAGAAAATAGTGAGTACTAGAGAGCTCTTTAATCCATCACAGAAAAGCATAACAAGAATCAATGACTGGAAGCTGAAGGCAAACAAATGCAAATGTAAATAAGGTAGAAAATTTTTAGCAGCAGGCATGATTACTACTTGTGTTATCCTAGTACTTGGAACCTAACTCCCTCACTCTAGGTGAGCGAGGACCGAACCAAAACCCCCCAAAACCCCAACCCCAAACCAAAAAACATACACCCCTCATCCCCCAAAACCAGAAAAGAAAAACAATCCCTGCTAAAAGGTTACAAACCACACATAAGATGAAGTAACATAATAAAACAATGATAATATTATCTGATATGACAGGCAGCAGTTTCAGGCCATAGTTGCAAGATACAAAATGTTAAATTAGAATACTGGCTTAAGGTGATTCTGCCCTATCAAGACTGATTCCTCCTGCTCCCACAGTTTCTTTACAGCTATGAAACTTTGAAAACTGATCCTTTGTAAAAAAAAAATAAATAGCGTTAAAAGCAGGGTTTTCATTTTTTCTTTACAACCAAATGCCAATGAACTGATGTACTTTTAAAAGCGTTCTGATTTTTATGAATTTTAGCAAATGGCTTAACCAAAATTTCCTAACTACTGATGTATCTCAGTATCATCTCTGGCCCTGTTCACAGGACATCTGAATTTGCTGCATTACTTGTGGGAAGAGACTGCATAACCAAGAGAAAAATACACAAAAGCAAAGCATGAGGTTGCTTTGTTTTTCTCACAGCAAATCACTAGCCCGGTCACCAAATCTCAAGCATCATCCACAAATAAGGTAGAACATTAACAAAAACTGAAACCTGGCAAGAAAAAATACCCCCTTATCATCATAATCAAGACTAACACAAAAGATGCTGAGATAAGCTTGTGATTCCCAACACTACTGTTCTGGCACTGGAATCTACACACCATCCTTGGTAGGTTACAGACACAACAGGCCACTACAGTTTGACTGGGAAGAAGATTAAAGGGGCAAGCTGAGAGCAGTACTTTCTATTAGAAAAGTTTTTGTTAACTATTTTTGAGATCAAGGATCATACTGATTGCCCCTGAAATTCACGGGTGAAAACTGGGAGGCCTGAAGGAGTGTCTCCTTATTTTCCAACAGAAGACATAGGAGAAAAAAACATCTATGACTTCTATTCCTTCATTTACGCTATTACCAGACTATGACATGACACCACACACCCGCAGCATCTACTACACTAAGAAACTCTGGAAGAGCTCATTTCTTGGACTGGGAATGCTGAAGAGAAAACAAAAGCTAGTGTAAACTCTCCCCAAACAGTCCCTGAGACTCAGGGCAAGCCGGGAATACCCACAGCGTTTACTACCCAGCTGTCTTCCTTCCCGTCCTCCCTGGAGGTGGCCAGCCTCCTCCTACCGGCTGATGTTCTGCATTTCACTGAGCTGAATATTCACGGTTACAACTAGATATAAAAGCGTTCCTTTCTTTTCATTCCTTGTTAAAAATACTTCAAGCTATAGCTATAATAAGCTACGTTATAAGGATGCTATTTAATTGCAAAGTTTAAATACTTAATAAGCTTAATAGTTGGCCTCATCCACTCGGCTGAACTTTTCCACAGGACCGCGGCTGTGTGCGCAGGACACACGCTGCTCAGGAAATGAATCAGGGTTGTGTATCGAATTAGATTATTTATAGGTTGGTATATGTGTTTGCTCTAGAAGTTGTGCAGAGAACAAGACAGACAACTACAGGAAGAGAGCAATGGGCATGTGGTTACGGCAGTTGAACGCCACACAGGAACACTCAGTTCTGCCTCTGCCTTCGCCATCGGCTTCTGTGAATGAGGAGCGAGTCAGACCAAGCACCTTGGCAAAGGGCCACCAACCTTCTCTTCCTCACTTTCTGGGAGTCCAAACCAAAACACCTTGGGCCTTTTACGTAGAAATGCAAAGCAGCTGATTATAATGGAAGCTTTGGCTTTTGAGGGAGACATGGAGCCAGAGGCACAAGGTTAGAAGGCAATTAATAACATCGACTTTACTACTGACTGAACAAGTGGTTTGGTTTTCTCCTCAGTCAAACAGAACAGCAGTGCTTTTCTGTTGTTCTGGGAATACGCCTAAATTCAACAAACACTGTGAAGCTCTTAGATATCATTGTAATAAGCCTACATAGAAAAAAAAAAGTATTTCTGATTGTCTATATATGGTGAAAGTTTTGGATCTTTTCATCTGTTAATTATCCTGTATTGCTACATACTTGCTTTAAAAAGTCTATACAATATAAATGCTAACACCGTAGAGATAGATCATATATTCATTTTCCCCCTCAAACTCTATTTTAATGTGATTTTGCAAAGTCCTTTACAGCTTCTATCAGGGCTATTTAGTGAAACTGCAACATTATCATATGGAACAGGACAGGGAACAGCACTCAGTGTAAACAAAAGATATTCTCTGGTTCACAAAAATAAAAATATCCTCACTCTCAGCTGTATAGTATGTCATGTAACCACAGCCACAGAAATAGAAAAGCAACAGGAGAGCTAGTAAAAGTTAATGCTTTTTCCTACTTATTTTATTGGTCTGCATCACAGTGTGTCATTATATTGAACACTTTCAGTAATAGTAGGCTACTAAGAAAATAGCACATTGAAAAATAAAATAAAATAGATGTACTTTGTGTCCAACAAATAAAAACAAATCTACCAACATCTATAAAAATGAGTTCCAACAGTTACTCTGACTTTAAAATCTGAGTTAAGAGACAATTGAAAACACAGGTGACGATCTCCTCCGTTTTAGGTAGGAAGCCACTGAATGTAAAAATATAACAAAATAATCATGGCGATCCTGAGTTTTTGGCACATGACAACAGAAATATTTTAACGATGTCTGACAACACCCCAAGCACACAGTGTCTGAATGCCACTAAAGTAGATGTGCATGAGACTCAAAGACAATACCGTTTTGTAGGATAATCTTCATGAACCAGAAGCAAATAGGGGAATAAGACAGAAATTTAGGTTCAGGCCTACAATCCCATCTTCAGAGTGGAAACTCGCAGACATCCAGAGTCCCATTAACTCAACCAGGCCCCATGGCTATCGAGGTCCACTTGAACAAATCCAGTGGCAGGATTAGGGCCTAAATGTGTAAACAGAAAAAGGATGAAATCAGGTACCATAGTGCACAACTCTACAGAGACTAGTCTCAGAAAAATAGTCTGACTACACCATTACAGGATGTACATTTCTACCACAAAAAGCTGCAGCTACTAGAAAGGCTACAGTGATTTCTTACATCAAGAGGTTTATACAGCACTAATTGATCACAGCATATTCCCCTTCAGGCAAACATAAGTACCTGCAGTGCATTTGCTCACCTCCTGTGTGCTGCTGCTTTTTCATATTTATATATAATCTGTTCTATTACTCTAAATAAGAGAGTGGTCTAAAATCAACATAGGTGATATGTTTTACTTTCAGCAGCTCTTCATTTCTAGACATGTAGATTTTTAGCCTCTTAGTAGCATGGTGGCAAAAACTAAAATTAGGTTTTCTTACCATATTTTAAAACACTGTAAAACTGACAGAAAGTAATATTATTTCTATAAAAAAGTTCACTGTTGCACCTATCTGAAGGCTGTGAGAAGTTCTAGAATGGCAGTGTGTTAGATGAAGTCACTTTTTAGGCTGATGTTTCTCCCTTACATACTAATAAAAGCTAATGGTAGCACACACCTACTACTATCATACACAATTGTCAATGAGAAAACGTACTGTCTCAAAAAAAAAAATAATCTACTTTGTGAGGAGACTTGCCTGCTGAAACACAGGCCTTAATATAATAGGAATGCGTGACAGCAGCAGAGAAGACGCTACAGGGATATCAGATTTATGGTGGAACAAGCACACAGAGCCACAGGTTACACTGTGGAGTGTCCTGTCATCTGAACTTCAGCAGCAGCACTTATCAGCCACCCCAGCAAGGAGTCCATGCCTTCTGCTGCTCCTTGCATGGTCACCAGTACCATCCCTTCGAGACAGCCAGACCAAAGGCAGGTTGTGCAGGAGTACAATACTGTTCTTCCCTTTACTATAGTAGAGTTATACCTTCACAGATCAGCATGTAGCCAGACAAATCAATATAAACACACTTTCTGTTAAAAAAAAAAAAAGTTCAGAAGAACAAACTATCTCTGATTACTTTTACTTCACCTACTTCATGGCTTAAGATGCAGAAAGATCCTTTAAATGAAATATATGAATAAGTTTTAAAATTATTCCAAGATAAGTGAAGACATGAACATCTGAAATTCATTGAAAGAGATGTTAATTTCTCTATAGCACTGATGGAGAGGTAGTGACTCAAATTGTTATTATTTCTAGGTGGGAAAAAAATACCATATACATTTTCTATTCACTATGCCCATGGACATCTGCTGAGTGAGATGTGACACTGACTTTACTTGGGCTACTTATATGTGAGGAAACTCACAGATAAGCAAGACAGATGCGACTTCCAAAATTTGTGGGAGAAGGTAATGATTTAGTCATCGGTGTTAGCTCACGATAAATATAAACCCCTTTATTTCCTTTTTAATGTTGAATTCCCACTTGCATACCACATGCATGTCAGAAACTGGTACACAATCAAGAAGCTGTTACACCACACTTAGAATACAGGGTCATATTTTGATTATTGTATCTCAGGAAGTTACAGACTAAAGCCCGGCTGTGGCTCAGTAAGAGCCTTGGGGTGGGGGCAGCAAACACACCCCAGCAGGGCTCTGCCTCGCTGGGTGCAGAGGGAGGTCCCAGGGGGGACCAGAGGGATGCCTGACCTCCCGCCTCATGCTTCCCCACTGCCTGTGAGCATCCAGCCACCAAGATCCCGCAGACACACTGCACTTTTCACCTTCATGGCATGCCATGAAGGGTGCTTGCTCACAAATTCACAAATTTTTAGCAAGCAAAAGATCAGTTGCTGCCTTACCTGCCCATCACTGCTCTGAGTAATCTAAAACTAGTGAAGGGCTATTAATATCAAATTCCTTTCCACGTAGTTATAAGTAAAGGCAATTTTTAAATTTCTCTTCCCCAAGCATACTATAGACTTTAATATTTTAATCTGGACATCTACTGGACAATTTTAATCTGGACAACTACTAGAGACAATCTTCCTTCTTCCTCTTGCAAAAATGCATTAACAGTTTGTATTTCCACACCTGGCAGAAGCGTATCTATTATAAAAATAACAAGAAAGAAAATGAAAAGCTGATTGCTTGTTTGGTTGCTTTTTTTTTTCTTTGGATTATGCCTGGTACTAAAGTTGCCTTGTCTCTGATTTAAGTGAAAAAAGCCTGGAAACAATTCTAATTCACACCTGTTTGCTACCATGCCCATATGACTGTCCGCCAGTGGAAAATAACCCAAGAGCAGATGTTATTTCCTCTGCCCTTTCTCCGGTCCCCCTTCTCAACTTGTGAGTTCTGGGACGTGCTGAAGCGGGAAGGAAAGAATGACTGTGGCTGGTATGGGACCCGGCTATAAAAGCCTCAAGCAAACTGAAAGCTTCCTCCTGCTGGGGAGAGTTCTTACATCATCAGGCAGGACCTGAGTATGGAACTGAATCAATTATATTTCTGAAGTACTATGGAGTATAGTTATTAGAAGACTTGACTTAATTTAATTATAAAGAAATTACTGTACCTGGTGCTCATTATTGCTATAAGCCAAATAAAAAGATCAGTGCCTTCCCAACAAACGCAAAACATGCCTTTTCATGCTAGCCACCCCCCTGCAACATTGCAAATCAAACTGAACAATTAACGTCCCTTCCTTGGTGGCAGATGGGGAAATACTCTACAGTATTACATGGGAAGCAATCGTAGGTGTGAAAAACTCCAAATAATAAACAATACAATTACATTTGAGGACAAATCTTTAAAAGCTTTCACATGAATGACTTAATTGCTAGTGTCACATACAGAGCTGCACAGCTACACCATCATCCTGTCTGTCACTTAAACACATAACTCTAGCATCACCTTAGAACCCAAATTTACTCCAAGTCTTAAGATTCATACTGATAATTTGCAGATGCTTTCAATGCAACATTTCAGAGATGATATTTTTCTTAATTCTTCCAATTGACTGAAGCATTCAATACAGTTATCATCATCGTGGCATTTTGATTCAGCAAAATTTTTGTCTCTGCTTATAAGAAACCCAGCTTCACCTCACTCGCATTCATTCAGAAAACTGCTGCAAAGACCCTTTTGCGAGTCGGTCACTTGGAGAACACATCACTGTCTCTACAGCACTCCCTGACCTCTCCTCTAATATCTGTTACTTGTCTTCACTTTCCAGGCTCTTCCTTGTTTATCACCACAGCACCTATTATTCCTTAATCACCGTCAGGAAGCCAGCTGTGATTTGCTCGCATTTCAAGCTAGGCCAATTTTTATGAAACATAAAGCTGAAAAGACCTTTAGCTCATACTGTCCAATTTTTTTTTATTATTTTGCGTTTGGCTAAAACACTTTCAAAAACATGTGCTCTTTACTGATACAAATAATTTTGGAGATGCTTCTTGCATCTCTTCCCTTCATATCTCCCACCTGTCATTCAGTGTCAAGAGTCCAGCTTCCAGCTCCTCACTCACCCACATTATATTTTCAAACAAACCTCTTATGCCTTTTCCTGTCTTACACCTTACACTTTAGAGAAACTCCCTTAAATATCTGAAAACATACTTAATTGCTCTTCTTCAAAGCCTCCTCTGAAATTCAGCTCTCTAAGACACCTGTACAGCCCCTATGAGCAAAATGTGTGATAAGAAGGCATATACACACCACTTATCTTTAAGTACCTGAAGTAGGCAAGTGTGGGATGTAGGAAACGGATCCTATACGGTAAATTGAGAGAGGCTCCTGTTGAGAGCAATTTTGATGAAGGAACTCCTACAGTATTGCCAACTGTCCTCTGAAGGAGTCTCTGGATAAGCTGTGGAAACAGCCCAGGGAGATCAGTCTTGATTTACGTACACTAATTGGATGCCTGAAGTATGAATGTTCCCCCTCAACTCCTAGAACTTCCCTTCCCATCTAGGTGTATTTTCTCAACTGTATTATATTTACATTGCAAACATTTAGAATTGCAGTTAATCTTTTCAGCCCTTGTTTGTGTGGTGCCTACCATTCAATGCCTAAATAACACTATTTTAAAATAATGCAAAAACAGCCTTACGATGCTATACAGTATTTTATTAAACAGTACCCAATCACATAATTATCATAGAATTATGCACACACAGCAGGTAGAAGATACACAGCTATATGCCAACTTTAGCTTTGTTATTTTCTAGATTCCTTAATGCTATAACAAAGAGATGGAATGTGTTCATGGCTGGCACCAGCTGGTTTTGTCCCCAGTATGAATGATGGGCAAATCCTCAAGACAATTCACCACAGTGAAAGAGAAGGGAGAATAAGAGTGATGGGAAGGTGTGTGTGGATCCAGGACGCATACGGAATTTTTGGCAGATGAACTCTTATGCAAAGACTTCATGCCCCACAATGCACATTTCTCCCTCTTAAACTTACTGGACTTTAAATATACCCGATTAAAAAGGAGATTTCAGTAACATGAAGAAGGTCCCTAAAGCCCAAAATAAGTAAGCAAAACCCCTAGGTCTATCTTACATGCTAAGAAAATCTCTGAGTCTCCAAAAACATGCTTATTGCTGGGAAAAAGTTTATAAAACATTATGAAGAAACAATGAGCTTCAAGAAGTTATTTGAATCAAATAAGAGTCTCACACAAATTTGGAAATCTAATCCTAGTGCAAACAATAAGCAAAAGTCATACCAGGCATCATGTACAAAAGAAATAGAACAGAACAACTACTGCTGCTGATAATCTAGTTCTTGCTCTGGATCTATTCATCCAGATAAGAGAAAATAAGTTCTTTCAAAGCACAAAGAAAGAGAAGAACTTCTCCTGAAGCAAGCAAATAAAAAACCCTAAGACACAGACAGTCATAGATCAAAACCTGATGAAAACAAACAAGGCAAAATATTGAATTAAGTGTTCAATTTCATTATAATAAATTTCATTAATGGCAAAGAGTTAACTTCAAAGTGTCTCAAAAGAATGGCTTTGGTCCTTTGTCATGGTATAGTTGTTAATCATCCAGAAACTGGAGTGAGTACTATGGCATAAAATCCGCAGTTATTTAGGTTACTTGGAATCATGGAAAACTGTTAATCTAACCAAAATGAATAAGTGGGCCCCAAAAATACAAATCAAGTTTAAAGAATGATAACAAACACAGACTAAAATAAACACAAGTGAAAAGTCTGTGTTTAATGAGGTTTCAAATTAAAAGTGCAATTGCAGTGAACTTAATATACTAATACACAGTATCAGGTAAGGGGAAGGTAATTACCTACAAAATGTCCTGATAAGTTGATATTACCCTCTGACATTTGTTCTCCTGTAGATTTAATGCACTCACACTCTTATGCTCACTTACTCACAAGCACCAAGATCTGTCTGAATGGTCTGGCCAGGAAAACTTTCGTGCAAAACAAAGGACAAGGGCTGTCAGCTGTTAGGTCCTCATCCCATTTCAGGATTTGTTCTTAATTAGTCATAAAACTCTGCAGTTTTGAGCAGATCCTTTAGGAATCATCAGCTGTGACAAGACAGTCCTTTGCCTCAGAATCTTACTTACCTGGCCTTCCATAAATCTTAGGCCATATTGCTGACCATCCTCTTGTTTCCCTTCTTTGGAATATAGGTTTGAAATGTACGCCTCCAGTCTCTTCTCCTGCTCAGCTAACAGGAAAAAGAATGCTGTCCGTGATATACCACAACCTTGTTGCCATCCTCCTGCTGTTAGGATGCAAGATCTGCTGGCAAGTCATCTGTGCTGTGGTACCTCGATACTGCTGGGAATGGTGTCCTGGAAACAGTGTTCTTCGTTATCAGTACAGGCCATTTCTTTAACTCTTTGTTTTGTACTTTCTCCTCATGCTCACAGACAAATTTCCATCCATCCTGCACGCATACCAATCTTAATACTTCTATTACAACTCTCTGCATAGTTTTATGTTAGTAAAACTGATCTGATGCAGATCTCTGCAGAAGGGATACGTTCCACACTTCTACCTCCTCCTTCCTTTGCTGTATGCTCCTCTATTGTCCTTGCCACAACAGCCATCGCTGGTAAGATGCTCAGAGAGCAAACCAAGAGACAAATCAAGCCTTTACTGGTAAGAATAGGATTGCTTTTTTAACAGTGCAGCTCCATGAACTGGATCACCAGGGCAGAACACCAACAGCATCAGGAGCAAGGGTAGGACTGCCTCTATTTAATGACAGTTGTTCATTAGGTCGGTTATGCTGTAATGGGAAAGAACACCAGATGCCTTGGCCTCAGGAAGGAACTAAGACACCACTTCAGCAGTTTAGTGAAAATCTCTGCTCAATATGCTACTGCACTCAAAACAAAAATAATAAAACAGGCTACTTAAACAATGGAAGAGAATTAGAAGAAAGGCAGCATAACAAGATTATAAAAGCCAATGCTGTGACCTTACTAGAACAAAAAACACATGAGGTTCAGGACAGTCCTTCTCCAAAAGCATACTAAAGAACTGGAAAGAGTTCAAATGTCAACAATGATAAACATTGAAAAATATCATATGAAGAGAAACTGGTGAGTTTAAAATCAAGAGTATTATGAGTGGACACAAAAAATAATAAATGTTCTGACTAGACATTTCTATGCTTACTATCTTACAACATAAGAAAAAATACTGAGGAACATGCACGGGGGGAAAATTAAAAAATGATCACAGAAAATGTTGTTCTCATCACAGCTCTTGCTAAAAAGCACCAAAAAGTGACTTACTGATCACGAACAAACAAAGGAGCTAGAAATAGTTGAAGCACTAATTCCGTAGTATGCCACTACTATGCTGCTTGGGTTTTTTTATTAGATCATCCTGTTTTAGTTTGAAACATGTATTTTCACAGCACGTACTAGAAAATGCATTACTGCATTGTAATAGTGATTACAAAGACATACAGAAAATTGTAATTCTTCCTCAAAGACTAAAAAGTCTTCATTTTATTAAGTCAGGCAAGGAAAAAAAATAGTATTGAGAGCATAAGGATGGGGCTTCATATATTTTGTTTGAGATTTTTCCACTGTGTCTGGGAAGGTAAAGAAGATACAATATTGTCTGGGAGTGGGGGACAGAGAGGGAATGGGAAGCAGAAGCTGCCAGCACTGCCAATGCAAGGATAGGACTTCATGGCTGGGTCAGGTAAACAGAGCAGGAATAAATGCCTGAAGCAACATGCAGTACAATAGAGGGTATGAATGAAGACTCAAAAGGTCAATAATAGAGACAGCACAAAGAACCAGAATGATCACCTGGAAACTCCTTCCAGGACAGCTGGTACCAGAACAAGAGAAACTGAGAAACTTAAATAGCTACATAAACTTTGGGCAGTGACACTTGAATGTAGGCAAGGGTACCAGTTCCATTAGAGAAGAGAATTTCTGTCAATGTACAGCTGTGGGTCTGAGAAGCCCTTACTGCCCAAGATGACAAAAAAGTTGTCTGGTGTAAAAGCAAGCCAACAGGGTACAGAAAGGCAATATACAATTTCTGAACCCAAAAGGCAACATACCTTCCACTTATGTACTAAAAGAAGAAAGATGCATTCACCAGCAGGAAATAGGAATATAAAATTTATTTCCTTTGTGTAACTTACTCTGTCTTGCAGATGATACAGGCTGTGAATTTGCGAGTAAAAGAATTGTCACTTGCCAGATTTACCTTTTATTGCCACAGCTTTTGCCTGAGATCATTTTAGTAACACACCCCATTGACAAATATTGATCACTTTCTAAAATACAAGGGATAATTTGCTTTTCTAAAGCTATTTTATTATGTGCTTGAAAATACATACTGAATATAGGTAACTTGAAATACACATCACCATACATTTACCTGCAAAGTTGCCGCACGCACTTTTTTTTTTTTTCATTTTTTTAGTAGAGGGTGGGCAATTGCAATAAACTCAACTCACCGGGAAGAAGGTGTAAACTAAGTTTATTTAGATATGAAGGATTTTCTTGCTAAAGACATTTCTTTGCTCATTCCAACAGCATGAAAGCTATTTTTTTGGCAATAAGTTTCTGGATTGAAACAGACATTTCTGAACTTCTTGTTGATGATTAATGTACAGTTTAAGAGAGCCATTACTTCGTGACAGGCACTATAGAAGCCAAGTGTCAGATAATATATCAGCTTCTGCTCTACTTTAATTCTAATTTAATGATCAGAAAACTCTTTTATTCTTAATGCCTTGTTTTAAATATTAAACTGCAAAGAGTTCAGCAGGATACGTAGTAGGCTACTGTAAGAAGAGTACACCTGTCTTCCAGTGTATCATGCAGGCATTAAACAGAATGTATTTTAATATTAGCCAAAGCATATTTTTGAACACGAACATTTGTCACAATTCACTGTATATTCACTAAAGGAAGAGCTAAGTTTACAATCCATATGCATAAAAGAAAACTGACATAAACAAAGTAATAATATTACTTCAACTCAGACGGTAAACTTTTGATTGTACTTATCATTCCATCTGTATTTGAGCAAATTATTTTCCTGAAATGCACAAAATATTTCTTACTATTTTAAGTGCTTTTGTCTATGTTTACGCATCTTTTCCTAAGGTACACAAAAGCTCTAGGCAGGAGCGTGTCTCCATTCTAGGATACGGCGCGGAATCACGCACGAAGGCACGTTCCCAGCACCAAGCGACTCACAGCGCGCTCCCATCTGCGTTAGAAAAATCGTACTGCTTAACTACCATATTAGTAGAAACCTTACGGTAACGCAAGGGCAGCCCAACCACAAGCCTATTTGTTGAAAGCACAGTCCAAACACAGGGAGAGCTGCGCCACGGAGAGAGGCTACCCTAGCAGCAGGCAGCGCGGAAAGCCACGGCAGCACCGCCGAGCCGACAGGGGGACCGCGGGGGCGAAGGCGAGGAGCCAGCGGGGCCGAGTTCTCGCCGCGGCGACCAAGGTCGCGCCGGCCGCGGAGCGGCGGGGCCCCGCGCGGCGGGAGGGCGGGAGCGGGCGGCCATGAGCGCGCGCGGCGCGGCGGGCAGCCAATGGGGAGCGCTGGCACCGCCCGCCCCGCGGGCAGCAGCTGGCGCGGCCGGCCAAGGTCCAGCTGCGGCCCCGGCCGGCTCCCGGCGGCTACGGCTGCCCCGGGGCCGGGAGGGGAGCGGAGGAGCCTCCAGGGTCCTAGTGCCTCTCGCCCCGCCGCGGCTGCCTCCGCTGGCGGGCGGCACCAGGGCGCTGTCCCGCTCATCCTCACGGAGACCATCTTCTGACGGCGCTGCCGGCTGGCCCAAGGAAAGGTTTGCGTTGAGTGTTGAAGAACCGGAGAAGAAGCTAAGCCCCCGGTGAAACCACCGCCCCGGGATAAAAGGACTGAAGGATCCGACAGGAAAAGGGAGAGGTCAGTACCTTCTGCACCCGGCATCAAACCTGCCTGTGCTTACGAGAAACTGTGAGAGTGGGACTCAAAGTGCCCATGCCGTAGCACACTAGTACCAGTCCAGGATCCCTCCTGGCAAACGAAGGAAGGATCTTGACAAGCCAAAGACTCAGACACACAGAGAAATGCAGGAAGAACAGCTGGGGTGAGGCCGCTTTTACACCTGCAGATGTGGAATATGCCAGCGTGCCCAGTTCCTCTCCTCCTGTTGCTGCTTAGGTTTATTGAAAGCGAGCTCAGCCATACAGGAAGGCAGAGACACAGCCCCCTGCATCTACACCCCACTCCCTCAAACGCACCAGCCTGGCCAGAGTGTCAATTTCTAATGTATTTTCATTTTGCTCTCCTTGCCAATACTTCAACACCACTTGAACATCAAACAGTAGAATTCTGTGATATTTTTACAGCTTTTACACTCTTTTAGTGAGATATCGTTAAGTGACCTGATATGACCTGATCTGAGGTGCTAGAATTAGAAACAGGATTGAAACTGCTATTTCCTTGCCTTGAAGTGTTTTCTATGGAAATTTGGATCAATTTTGTTAATAGTCTTCATTAATGTGTCTACATCCCTGCAGCCCAAACCACACAAGGGATGGACAGACAAGCTCCACATGGGTGGAAATAGAGTTAAGGGAGCATTGACAGCCTCCTCCTGAAAACGATAGGGACACAGCCAGAAAAACCAGCACACAGCAAACAGCCACGGGTAGAATGAAGTGAAACATTTATGGGAAGACCACTCTTTATTACAAGCATAATATAAATCTATCTGTTCACTTTGGGATAAACTCCTCCACTACGTACTATGCATGGTAGAACAGGACCGTTATTTAAAAGCCAAAGTAGGTGGCTCATGTTATGTTCTATCTATTCTGTCTCAGCAATCTGTCTTACTCCTATCAAAACCACAGCTCTGTCATCTAGAGAACAAAAATTCTGGAGCTACATACATATTTTCAATACACGAATGCAGGATTAGAGTTAATACTAAAGAAGAGTTACACTAAGTTATACTAAAGAAATGTAGGACTAGAACCCCAGGCCACTTTTAGACCTGCTTCTTGCAATGCTCCAGTATGAAGCTTCGGGATTTTAAGTGATAATTTTTGTTGTCAATAGGTAAAGTCTGGTTTGTCTATTACATCTTTATTAAACAAGGAAAAATTAAATTTGTAAGAAAGCCAAAATTTAAGGATAGGTAAGATAACCAGAAACCAACTAGTTCACTCTAATTAGTGTTTTCACAATATGGAGCGCAATAGAGCTGTGCTATCAACTTCCCAAATAAAAGCATTTCTGAATCTAAATTCTTAAAAAAAAAACAAAACAGATGCACCTATAGTCTCTAATTAAATACTCCAAGAATGAATACACTGAAACTGTGCCACTTGATAAAAAATTTTAAAAAATAAAAAAATAAATCACTGTTTCTCAGTTCCAACTTACGCTTATGAGACAGATGTAGATGTGGTAAAACACAGCTTTTTGAAAGAAAGTACACTGAGCAATTGATAGCACACATGTCCGATGTGCACAAAGCTGCTCAAGTATTCAAATGTGTATGAGCATCTTCCACATATTTATATGTGATGGCATCAAGTTTCACTGTGGACTGCAATATTGAGGCCATGCCTTTAGGCTGGCATGTTCATTTAACGTATGAGTCATTCAGTGTGGAAACAACAGAAACATCCACAAACTAATGAACTGTGAAAGAACTATAACATTTTCCCCCTCGGGCTTCCACCTACTAAAGTGTCACAAATAAAGTTAATATCCCAAAAATGATTTAGCAAAAGAGGAATTAAACACTAAATGACAGTCAGCTCTTTTACAAGTCAATCACTTGTTTTAACCATTTTTATTTGAAACAATACCAGTCAGACCAGTCACCTTAGAAAAATCAACAGCAAAGACACTCCAGCCTTGATTTTTATAACTACTGCAACTACATATAAGATACCTCTACCACATGGAAATTACAAATGAGGTTTTTCTTGATTACTACCCTTCAAAATTTGAGAGGGTTTAAAACTAAGAAGAGCCCACCTTCCCTTAAAAGCTGGTTTAAAATATAAACAGATCAAATAAATAACCAAACACTTGTCATGCAATGATCTAGAGTGAAAGATTAGCCTGGCAAAAAAAAAAAAAAAAAGTTGTGAGCAGCCTAACTTCCTCATCCCAAGTTACTACGATAGCCTAAAGCAGTTCACAGCAGTTTAAAAAAAAAATGCTTTTAAATATATCTAAGCAGATATCTAAGCTTATAGTCATATATCTAGCATGCACACTTGTCTAGTGCAGCTAGAGGAACCAAGTATGGCCTTACATTATAGTTGCTGATTTGTGTTTTGTATTTTGGCACTGGAAGGAGCGCATAGCGCTTTAAGGGCCAGATTTTATCTCCCACCCACCTAGGAAGTAAAAATGAAAAGCTGAGTGTTGCAGAAAGGGATATTACATGGAAGTCACTATTAGTCACTTCCATACAAATCTAATTTCAAATGAGGAGACTGCATGCATGCATTTTTTTCAGAAACTGCCTTAAAGCAGGCCTAACTTATGCACTTGTATCAGGTCTTTGGAGTCTGGCCAGAGAGCTCTCAGGACTTCATTTACCTACCAGGCATTCTCTGTACTTCCTCTACCTTAGCAAGGATACTCTGTTTTGATTAATGCTTTCTTAGGTACCTGTTAAGTTATGGTGCATGTCTATACTGTGCAACTGAATATGGTACGACTAGATTGTGTCAGCCAGCCTGGTACTCCCTCCCTGCCCAGGACACACTACAGTTTTGCTGTTCTCCTCAGATGCCCAGAGGTATCTGTATTAGCACAATGATGCGTCTGAGCTCCTTACCCTTGCCCCTCAACGGGGCTAAGGCCTCTGACCGGCATGCAGCGGGCCGAACGCTGTTACCACTGTTACCCCTCACAGACATTAACCACCAATCCTCTGACCAACGCTGAACATCTGATTAATGTCTAATCTGCTTGTGAATCAGCTCCTGAGCCACCACAGCTTTCAGCATGGCATGAGAAAATTAGGTGTTTTTGAGGCCTGTCAAAACCCTAATTTCACTGGAAGTAGCATGCTGCTGGAACCACTCCCTACTTCATCAGAAGAACGCTCAGTCTCTGTGCTGCTCTTTACTACACGGTGTATGCATACCCAGGACCTCAAAACACCTTTAAGAACTGCCAGCTGTTATCAGAACAGGTCCCACTGCAATACCAATCACCAGTGTGATTCAAAGAATAGGAAGAAAAAACAAAGGCACAAATTCTTTGTGAATTTTTGAGATATCAGTATATACATGGATAAGAACATAATTGGTTTGGGGAAAACCAAGAATTTTTGCTTAAGGAATTGTTGGCCTAAGCTATTTCAAAGACTAAATTAAAAGGAACCACTTCTACTACAGTATAGTTACAGGGAAGCTTCCAGTGGTGCTCCTACTTGTATTTTCTAATATAGCATGTTTCATATAGCATGAAACTTCTGAAAGAATGGTACCAGTATACTCACTTAGCATGCTGCCATTATACTTTTTTTTTTCAACCTATACAAGGATTAAAAGTTTCCAGCTATGATTAATTTGCTAATAATTGGATAAGTGTTTTATATCTCCTGCAAAGTTGGATGCAATGCCTGTTAGAACAGTTACATGTGTAGTGGTGAAATATGCCACCAGAGGTTAGTTATAACATACACTTGAGTAAACTCTGAGTGAAAAAAAAAAAAGCTGGCTATTTTTAATGGTCTTTCAAAAATATTCAGTTCTAAATATTCAGAGAAATAGGCTCACAAACAGTGAGCCATAAATGGCCACTAACTACTTCTCTAAAATAACTTGCTTTTCTGAAAAGACATTTTAACGGGTTTTATATGCAAGAAGTAACTGCTTAGTAAGCTAAAATTGCTGTACACTGTTTCAGAATTTAAAATACTGCACAATATAGATCAATCCTCCTACTTTTCAAATTTTAAAAGAACTTTTCATTAAACAATGAGACAAATTGTCAGAGGTGCACAAACACATTTTACTGAGAACTATGATGTACTTTAAAAAAAATTACATGCAAATTCTTACCAGAATGCCACTACTTCTGAAGATGCTATGTATCAATTGTTATTCGTAAGAGATCCATACAAATCCATCATTAGTTCCTTGCTTGCTTTGCACTCAAGCTTCGGAATATATTTCTGACAAGCAACCCTCACCTACCAAAATGGTTTCTAGAAAGCAAATTAAAAAGCTGTAAAACATGGAAAACAAACCAACAATTTGCAAACCACTGCAAGTGCAATGCAAACATAGTCAATATAAAATTCATTCTGAAATGTTCATCATATTATGCTGGACTGTAATATAACCACAGTTACAACATTATACTTGCAAATCACTAGTTCACCTACAGAAAAACTGCAAGAGAAAAGTTCCTCTTATCCTGTTAAATCTCATGTATGTCATCTCATTAAGGGTAGTCATTTGCCTAGAAGTGATTTGTTATAAAAATGCAGGATAAAGGAATATTATTCTTAATCATATTTAAGGTCTTCTAAGGACTGATGAAAATTGAAGTTCCATTATGCTGGACAGCGCATAAACACAGACCAGTAAAAGGTCCCCGATTATATAAACACCAACAGTCTAAACAGATAAGACAGTGTGGGGGAAAAGTTCACTAACAGCATGACTGTAGTAAATGTAACAGTACTATTTTGGGGGTGGCTTTTGCTTGCAAAGAAAATGAAAGGAGATAGAGAGTAAGGAGGGCAGACTAAGGGGGGAAAAAAGCATATGAAGTAAACAGGATTGAAGCAGAAGTAAAGAGGTAGAATGGACAGAAACAGAGTTGGAACAAACAGTCAATGAGCACAGGACAGAGAACAGCTAATTAAAGTAGTGTGTGTTCTCTGAATGGTCAAAGGTCCCTGGGCTTTTGGCTCTTTCTGTTCCTGCTAGTTACTCTCTGACTAGGTCCATCCTTTACTGCTCCCCGGCATAGAGCAGAAGGGTTATACTGATTTTCAGACTTTTCCCCATCATGACTCCCTCCTCACCTTTTAATATGGGACCAAGATCTCTCCCTCACCTGTAGCCTTAAAACAGGAATCATCTGAATCTGCTCCACATTATCATTATAGAATGAGTATATGCAGATCATCCTTATTTGCAAGTGATTAAAGTTCTGATATTCTGACTTCAACTTTCTTAATTGTTTCTTAGGTAACATATTGGGCAAAATTAATTTACAGAGCAGAAAAGTGAGGCAAGACACTGATCTACAAAATAGCGATAGAAAGTTTGGTCAGAGTACATAAAACATGGTGTTCCATACTGAACAACAGAGAGTTAAGCTAAGATTCAGGGAGGGACAGCTGTTCTATAGGCTTTGGTGCACACAGCCAGATGGAAAAATTCTAACTGTTCACAGTAAACTGTACTTGTTCTGGTGTTAACTGAATAGATGAGGCTTATATCAGAAAGGAAGATGCATTTTTATTGTCAAAACACTCACTGTTTATATCCTCTAAGACAGATGGAGATAAGTCCGTGTAAAGGGCAAGTTTGCCCATAAAGGCAAATCGAACCTATGAAACTGAAGTGGTGTAACTTTTTATGGGGCTCTATGGGGTAAGGGGAAATAAAGTAGAATTAAGTCACTTTCTTCTGGTATAAGGTCTCCAATACAAATAGTTTATAAAGACATAGCAACTGCAATGTAATTAAAACACTTCCTGGAACTGGGCCAGCCCTCCTAGGTTGTTTCCTTCTATGCATAAATAAGATACCAATATATACAGTTTTATACTGATACAGCTCTATTCACACTATGGGGAAAGACAGCTGATACTTTAATTATGCCAGTACAGATAAAGTAGCAAAATGTCTGATAGAGAACTTAAGTGTCTGAGTTACAGTCCATTTACCTATTGCAAGATAGCAGCAATATTCCTAACGCAGGCAAGGCTTTAGAGTACTAATTCTTAACTTAAAAAATAATCCCTCCTGTGTAATTCCCAGAACATCATCAGCCTTTGAAATGTTAATGGAATTACTAGAGACAAAACAGACTTTGAATTTCTGCCAGATTCTGTCAGGAGTTCAGCTGACAAGAGTTTTCTGTGTGACACTCAGGTGTCACTATTCTTTTCATAATACCTTTTCTTTTAAAAATAACTTTCTTCAGCAACAATCCTGTGATAATTTTGAATCTTGGTAAAAACACTGGTAGAAACAAAGTGCGTGTTTTGGCTTGAAAAATACACATAAAAGCAATTACTCCTCCTCAGCCAGACTACAGCTTTGGAAATTATCTCTGACTTGCCGATGACAATAACAGGCAAGTAGTTATCAAAAAAAATCCCCTTAGTTCAGCTGCACAATAGTACTTCCACCACTGTCTATACTTTATTTGGTTGGTTGAAACAGCACCTGCAAATTTAGGCTGCACTGTTAAAAAAAACAACCAACCTTTTGCTTCTAAAGGAACAAACTTTAGTTACTACCCTAAATATTCCTTAAAGGAGGAAAGAGCAAAAATAGTTTTAACTAGTGCGTTCCCCTAAGGGCAGTATGAATGGTATCTCCCAGACAACTGAGTTGAGACATCAGAATCACCTGATAAAACAAGAATGCATTTTCCTCCTTACTTATGACTTGTTTTACACTAGCTTCCAAAACAGACTCAAGATAAAAGCACATATGCGGGACAGAAATTAAGTAATTAATTTAAGCTTAAATTACAATGTGCAAGTCTAGAAAATGTACCAATTATCCTTCTGTAAGCTAGGAAAACTGTATGTAGCAAAGGCACGCTTTTGTCTCCCATTCTCCCCCCTGAAAATAACAACCCTATTCCCAGAAATCTTTGCATAAAGTAAAATATCTACAGTAGTAACTGGCTTATCAATGGTGAACTGTATGTGTTTTATTAAGAGTGTTGACTGTAACCTAACTAGCACATATGAAGTACTGATAGCTATATCAATTATATTTTTTAAAAAAGGAAAATATTTATTTTTAATAACTTGTTCTCATCTTGGGGATGCATCTGTGTTGCAAGCTGAGGTACTTAAATTTTGAGGTTTTGTTTGCTAGTTGGTCAGCCTCGGTAAGAACAAAGAAATTGAAATAAAAATCAACAGTTCTTATAAAAGAACTGTCATAAATAAATAAGAAGCACATACTTACACAGAAAATCTTGTTAAGCAAACATGACACCTCTGTATAGAACGATTATCTCATTACAAATAGTTAATAGAGCATTTTAAGAACCTGCCAGTAAATGTAGTCTATAGTATATAGGAATTGTGATTTCTCAATGCTATGAATTTTTTTTACCAAAGTAACTTCAACTAAAATATTTGTTACTCACAGAAAGCACCTTGAGTGATGCAATACTTTAAGTTATTACGTTTAAATCAACCTCTCTGCTCAGAATTTTTTAAATAATGGGTTAATTTTTCCAATAGTCAGGAAAAAAAAATGAATATTTTTTTTCCAAAGCTTCTTTTCCCCAAACCACTCAGCCAAGATTCTGTTTCCCGTACTCAGAGGTTGTCATTACTAAGGTGAGATTAATATTAGAGATATCTCTCTCTACATATATATATATTTATATTCTGCTAAACAAAACACAGCTAGGAAATTCACTCCACACAGCACTTGCCTTTGGCCTGAGGTTGCACCCCTAGAGAGGTAAGATTCTATCATTACCCTTTGTTCTGTGAAGGGCACTCAGCTAAACAAAGCTGGAAGCTGGGAATATAAACGACTGATGTCTCCAGGATTCAGTGGTCCAGTAGGAAGTTAGTCCACAGCAAGTTGCAATGAAAGCCACTGCCTCTAAAAATGAAGGAGAGAAGGAGAGAAAAAGCAGTAGCAGAAATAGGTCAAACTCTAAAGTAAACACCCTTACTTGGTGCTTAGAAGAAGAAGGCTGTGCCAAGACAGGCACTGCTTATATGCTTAACAATCACGATCATATTCATCAATGAGCTAGAAAGTAAATAAATTCCGGAACCAGTCCTGAAAACAGCTGGTAGAACTCAACAAAAAGATACATCTCCAGCCACGGTCTTTAGCTAAACCAAAGCAGAGAGCACTTCGTCCCTTTACAAACTGAAATACTTTACCCCTTAATTTAACAGCGTCTTCAACTGAACCACTTGTCCTTTTGAAGTATTTGGAGTCCCAAAGCCAGGTCTCTAAATGACTGCTGTATTGAGAATACCACATAAAATGAAGTCACTGACTATCTCTCTGTGATGTGCTGATTGGAGTCCTCCTTTGATAAAAGGTACCGTATTTGTATCCTGTAAGGTGGTATTCCAGAACTTGGACTGTAACCCAAGAAAATGTGTGCTATTCCTGAGCCAGAAACTACTCCTCTCTAGTTCTTTTCTTCTGCTGTGCGGCAGCCTCTACTACCTTTGGAAGAGATGTGTTACTTCAGACTAACTGTTCTGGCCATTGGGTGTTGTTAAACCAAGCAACCAGGAAGCTGTACTACCTCACATACACAATTTCCCTTTCCACAGTAGGATAATGAAGTTAGTCTTCAAGGCATGACACGGGCTTCAACACCTCTTCTTGAAGAGCATGATAGGAATGTGATATTCTCTCTTGGAAGACCATGAAATTCCAATAGCCAGATTGCAGAAAAGGTAAGAAGAGTCATAGAATCATAGAATGCTTAGAGTTGGAAGGGACCTTCAAGGTCATCTAGTTCCAATCCCCCTGCCATGGGCAGGGACACCTCCCACTAGACTAGTTTGCTCAAAGCCTCATCCAGCCTGCCCTTGAACACTCCCTGGGATGGGGCATCCACAACTTCCCTGGGCAACCTGTTCCAGTGCTTCACCACCCTCACTGTAAAGAATTTCTTCCTAATATCTAAATCTCCCCTCTTCCAGTTTAAAACCATTACCCCTTGTACTGTCACTACACTTCCTGACAAGAGTCCTTCTCCAGCTCTCCTGTAGGCTCCCTTAGATATTGAAAGGCTGCTATGAGCTCTTCCTGGAGCCTTCTCTTCTCCAGGCTGAACAACAGCTCTCTCAGCCTGTCCTCACAGGAGAGGTACTTCATCCCTCTGATCATCTTCATGGCCCTCTGGTGGACCCGTTCCAACACATCCATGTCCTTCCTGTGCTGAGGACTCCAAAGCTGGTCACAGTACTCCAGGTGGGGTCTCATGAGCACAGAGGGGGCAGAATCATCTCCCTCGACCTGCTGGCCACACTTCTCTTGATGCAGCCCAGGAGGCAGTTGGCTTTCTGGGCTGCCAGTGCACATTTCCGGCTCGTGTTGAGCGTCTCATCCACCAACACCCCGAAGTCCTTCTCCTCAGGGATGCTCTCCAGCCATTCTTCACCCCACCTGTATTTGTGCCTGGGATTGCCACATCCCAGGTGCACAACCCTGCACTTGGCTTAGGTAAACTTCATGCGGTTTGCATGAGTCCACCTCTCAAGCCTGTCTGGGTCCCTCTGGATGGCATCCCTTCTCCCCACTGTGTCGACCGTGCCACCGAGCTTGGTGTTGCCAGCAAACTTGCTGAGGGTGCACTTTATCCCACCACTTTCCATGTCTCCAACAAAGATGTTGAACAGCACTGGTCCCAGTACTGATGCCTGAGGAACACCACTCCTCTTTCAAAAATGTAACTGACCAGCTCAATATGACAACATTGACATGGTGGGATCCAAGAGAAGAGTATTTAAGCTGGATGTTGATGATCAGGACAAAAAATTTCTGGGCCTGCTGTCAAAAGAATATCATGATGGTGGGCACCAAAACCAGCATAGTTTGTTAGGTAGCACCCAGTCTGCTACCGTTGTAAAGCTTACCTTAGCGCTTAACATCAGCTCTCACAGCCAAGTAGCCCTCTCTCAGACATTCTTGGATCACAAGACCCAGCAACAAGGTAAGATATGTCTCTCAGACAGGGGAGAAGCTGCTAATTGTGTTCCAAAGAGAAACGGACCAAAGATATTCCATTATACATCAATGTGATAGGCACAAAGAGGTATGTGCTCAGCTTATATATATTGCCCAGATCCCGTGCTTCTGATTTACAGTGCTAATGGCACATACATACCTACAGTGATGTGGGCTGTCTCTTAAAAGATGACACTTTTCTAAGATTGAATGTGCTATTTGCTATGTGATTTATTTTTTTTAATTATCAAGAACACTTAGTAAATGTTGCTCAGGTTTTACATACCTTTACAAATTCAGGAGGTGCAGAAATTTGCCCCCCAGTTGTTTAGGATACCTGTGACACCTGTTACAGGGATTACTGAACATTCTAGGGCAAAGAAAAAAATAATCTGTATTTTTCATCACCCCTGAAGAAACATACAGCTTACTACAAGCATGTGATATTTATTCCACTTACTTAAATTAAATGAAAACACTTTTATTTTAATAGTTTTGTTTAAGCAATTACTTTGCAGGAATAGTTGCTTACTTTCTTAAAGAAGACAATCAACTTCAGATGCACCTGTTTCTATACAGTCTATATTGCCTACAAAATTGAACACAGAAACCCCAAAATATCTCACTGATGTTAATGGTTCATTGAAGTTAAATATTTTTAAAAAGTAATACATGTATTTCTTTGATTTAATGTAATCTTTTTTCTTAAAATACTCTGCATTTTTATTCTTGATCTTTATCTCAAAGTAATTATCTTTTACAGCATCTTTCTGTTTTTGAAGAAGGCAAGGATGTAAGTCTATAATTGAAATTTCGTCTACGACTGAATTTTTTTAAAAAAATTCCTGAAAGCTTTAATGTTTTCCTCTTTGAAACATAATGAGGTAGCAGTACCTGCTGCACCACTGTACCTTCCAAAAGCAGAAATAAACGTAAAGCAGTACAGTTCTGAGTGACTTTAAGGCTGTAGGTTACAAACTGCACTGGACTGTTCCAACCACAACGGAGCTACCCTCTCCCTGGAGAAAGTGGGGACCAGCTGCAGCAGGAAACAAACCTAGCTAATCCCATGATCTGAACAGAGCCCCTGACACTTACTCCAGTATAGAAGCTGTTACTTCTAAATTATGCATGCATTACCAAAAGACATCTCTGTCTTTTCAAAATGAAAATTGCAGTAGCTGAACTAGCCATGTACTCACAGCTCCATGTTGGAAAACAAGATAAAAATGTGGCTGGGAATAGAACTAGACATTCATGTTCTGTGCCAGTAAAGAAGTCCTCTTTGGAAACAGTACTGCTGAAATGTTAAATAACTATATAGTGCTCAAACTGTAACTAACAAATCCTCTCCCAAATATAGGCATATCTATTTTAAATGTTAAGTGGAAAATATTTATAGTTTAAGTTGCACCCTTTGCTACTTAATTATCATAATTTAAATCAGAAGAAACCTTTAAGTTCCTCCTCCAAAGAAGTTATTTACCTGAACTGTAGCTTGGGAGTCCCCAGTAGTTAGTCTGTTCTAAGGTTCTCATCCCACTGAATGTCAAAGACCTAGCATTTCAAGGATGGGATTTCAAAATCACTTAGTGATGACTTAACTTTGTCTCACTAAAGATAAACCAACCTTTATTCCCACTCAGGTCATCTCATTGATTTCAGGGAAAACACATTTAGCATTCAGCAGAGCTGAATACTTTCAGAAATTCTATCCATGAGATAAAAAGGAAAAACAACAAACAGAAACTGATATAAACCATTTGAGACTTTTTGATGTAGGATAAATCAAGTATTTTTATATATTTGTGTGCATTAAAAGTAATTTAAATGACTTTTAACTGCTCACTGAAATAATATAATCTGAAATACCTTCCCTCCTTACTCTTCAGATACAGGACTCTATTCATTCCTTGAGGAAAACCCATTTTTGTCCATGTACAGGAGCTGTGCTAGGAACAACCATAATACTGAACTTGCTTTATGTTTTACTCTTGTCTCACTTCAGCTTCTGTGGAACCGTGTTCAATAACAGCTTGACCTCACATACTGCCAGAAGAAGCCATTCTCACCAACAGCAAAACCTATTAAGCTTAATTTTTAATATATTTAAAGAATAATATTCTTAAGTCAGATGCACCAAGCCCTTGGTTTTTAAATCCTGTAGCATTTATTAAAAAAGTATTCTGAAATTGGTATCTGGTAGACACTATTCATAGCCTTCATAGTGCAAAATAAAACCAGAAAAATTAAGAAATATCTCCAGAATGAATTTAAAAGCATTTCAACTTTTAGAACTTCACTGAGGCAACATCCTCATTTTTACAGGTGCTGTCCCTTAGTTGGAGTTCCTTACTAACAGTTCAAAAGCTTTTCTTAAATAATTCCTAATTTTTAATTATCTATTAAATTTATAAAGCCTTTATTTAAAAGTCTCTTCACATTTTCTCTAAGCATAAGGAGATTAAAGTAAAGGCCTACACTAAAAAAAGCACTGTTCTTTCTACGTCACTAAAGTTCTTAAGCGACAGTACTGTACCAGATGACACTGATATGAAGTTAAGCATGTGCATATAAACATACAGAACAGGAGCCTTTGTTTCTGGACCCAAAAATATGATAGTATTAAATTTTTTAAATCCATTACTTTTCAGTCTGTAGGATTTTTAGCAAGACAAATGGTATTGTTAACATCAGATCATATATGCATCTATAAAGATATATTTCTATATATATAAATCATCCAGTAATTTAGCAACAAAGCAGACAGGTATCATAAAAAAAGTTCTAGATTTGTGTGCACCACTGAAAAGGCTGACAAACTGTATATTCTGCTGTTCTGATAAGAAGCAATTTGGTTGGTTTTTTTTTTTTTTTCAAATTATCACTTGTTCAACTGCTGGTTGGAATACCAACAGTTTGCAATGAGAACACAGGAAAAGACATTCAAGTACCTGATTAAATATTCATAATTATTTTATTACTCTACTGCTAACACTTCTTACTGAATGTACATTGCATACAATTCCCATGCAGAATATGACTATAAACAAACTTCTGCTGTGAAGTCATTATGTTATAGAAATCACGGAATTGTCAGAGTTGGAAGGGACATAAACATAACATACAGTAACCGTTCATGTAAAATTAAATCCTGATCCAGTGCTACCATGCCAAAATTTAAGGATCCATTTTAGAAAAAAATTCTGATTGGCAGAAAATTCAAAAGCTGATGTTTTTCAAATAGAAAATGTAAAGATATTTCAAGTTGTTAAAACCTGACCATGACTTCTTTTTTATTTCCCCTGACTGATTTGAGACTTAAGTTATTAACAGTTACATTGAAACCAACAACTCTGGCTTAGCAAAATATTGAATTCAGAAAATAAAGAAAAATGTAAGGAAACTCTGAAAGAGAACTTGTAACAAGAGGGAATTGTGTCATTATGATCATCATAGTCTCTATCCTCAACAGCTACTCCAGAGAAAATAAATTATGCTAAAATAATTTTCCAGACAACAGTGTCCCTCTGTGCATCTCCTAAGCATGCGTGCCACTGCATGTGCTTTTCATTTCAGGATACTTTACATGTCAAATGACCAACACAAAGGCTGACAGGCTCTGATGTGACACTGCATGTATGCTAATTTAAACAAAATGTCAGCCTACCAAAAAACAAATGAGTATAATTAAAAAAAAAAAATAACAAAGAAAAAGTACTTACCTGAACTTGACAAAGCACCTCTTAGCTGCAGCTGTACTGTTCCCAAATGAGGGCTCTTCCTTGCAAATAAGTGAGCTTTCTTCACATCATTATTCTGTGGCACAGGCTCCTCCAAATGGCAGAATGAATGTATTGCCATTATTGAAAATTTACAGATAATCTGAAGAAACTGAATGGAAAGCAAGAAATACAGTGGGTTTAATTTGTGTAAACTTAGTGAATTTACTTAATTTTCAAGAACTTGTTATTTATCAATAGCATTTTAAAAAACACATAGAGGATATACGAATGCATTGATGGATAAAGTAAGTGCAAATGACTTTTGCAATTAAACCAGATGGACAGTTTATTCGAGCAGCAGTGCCCAGGTAAAGAACTTACATTTAATGCTACTGTGGAGCACCATTTCAATAAATTTCAGGTTTGTTTCCTTTACAGTGAGCACACTGCAAAGAAGTTTTCACATGTATTTTTGCAGAACATTTACTTGTAATTTAGAATTATCTTCAAGTAGTTCAAGTTATTCCTTCCACTGTGAATTATTTTGTAACTGCAAATACTGAACAATATGTACCATTATTATGCTAATATATCCAGCCTTAGAAGATTGCCCTCAAGCAACTTTCTCAGATTTTACAGAACATATGAAGTATTTTACTACAGTTGCTTATTTGATGACAAGATTAATCACTTTTAAAATAGATTCTAAAGGCATAATTTGATGAACATGTATTTAGGTAAAAGTACTAAATCAAACAGAGGTGACCCTCTTGCTGCTTATTCTTATCCTTGTACCACAAACTCATTTGTGCAGATGTATCTGCTGGTGGAGCCACTCACTGTACCATTTTGAGGAACTAACTTGGGTTAAAAATTGCTGTTTGCAGTAGACTCCTCTTGAAGTCAGAGGCCATACGTTGTAAATTTAAGAAAGTGGGATGAACTACACATGGCACGTAAGTATATGAAGATATACGTGAGTGCATTTCTCTTTTCCACCAACAGAAGCAATTTAGACTGTTGTTTAGACAACTAAAGACAGATTAATGCTATTTATTGTGTCTGCCTAGGTTATGCCTGACCCTAACTTTTTAATCCACTACCTGATTTCAAACAGTTTTGTCAAAGAGGAAGATTCAAAAGTAATTTACAATTTAATAAGAATTCAGAGATTTCAGAATTCCAAGTACTGGACAGGTGGGTAGAGAAGATAAACCCACAAACTGCCCAAACTGAAGGAGAGGCTGCAGCATATGCCCATGTTATTAGAAAGCAGACACATACATAAGAGACACAGCTTAAAAATACCCCAGCTCAGCTGGTACTTTTCATTATGTCTAAGATACAACTACATAGGAAACTAAGTGCTGTTAAGTCTTGTGCTCACAGAACTACTTGACTGCCCATTCAGTATTCAAATCTACTTAGATGGCATTATGAGTCCTTGGTCTGCAAATTCCGGCTCTGCTCCTTGCATTGAGTTTAAAAGTACAGTACATACAACACTTGATATCTTCTGGTCTTCTGGCACAGCATCTCAACCTAATGAGATGCGTTCTTCTTAGCAGATCAGCCACTTCATCCTTTAGAACTTCAGAATTAAAGAATCACATCAAGTCCTCATGACTTAGGGTCTTCAGCACTCTAGTCGAGCATTCAGTATTTGGATTCTCTAACCCGATAATGTCTCACGAACATTATTTGAAAATAATAAAATGTTCACAATATCTTTTTGGTGAAAAGTAGCATAAAGAAATCACTCCTTCCTTGCACCTCTTATTCCTTTTCCTTGCTTTCTATACTCCCTACAAGTCCAACAGAACTGTCAAATCCTTAACACATTACTTACTATGTTACCATCCTCCTTTTTAAATAAAAGCATACAAATAACCAAGTACTTTCCTGAAATATGCTGCTACCATTAAGGCACGGTAACAACTATATTCTGTTACTGTGGTTAATTCACATATTTGGAAGTGCTGAAATGTTACATAAAAACGTTTCTAATCACGTGCATGTGAAAATGATTGGCCTTTTACAGCCCGTAGTTTTGAGATTTCCTCTCTTATCACCAACTGCTCTTTAAAAGTAAGCAATTAACAATACTATATGAGAACAGAAAAGGTGTATCAACAGGTACAAATTTTATCCAAACATAGGAATTCCTCATACATCTTAATGAGAAGGATTGTACTACTGTTAATCAAAATACAGTTTCCTAAATAACGGTAAAGACTGTTCATCTTAATATTCACTTAACAGGTACTGTATATTAAACAGTTGTGTCTTGACATCTATATATATTCAGAATCTACATAGTATATTCTAACCGTGGAGAGTTTTGTTGGGGGTTTTTTTTGGGTGCTGGTAGTGGTTTTGTTTTGTTTGTTGGTTGGGTATTGGTTTTTTTTCTCGCATTCAGAGTCCTTGCTTTGGAAAGTTTTTAGGGCCTCGAGCCTTTCATAGGCTGTTACCCTGCAGTGATGGCTTTGGTACCAGAATCTCAGTGCTGAAATCCCTGGTAAGCTTAAATCCATTCACACAGCTCAACTGCACACAAAGAACCAAATATTCAGGCACTCTACTCTAGACTAGTTCCAGAACTAGAACAAAATCATGGCATGGGTGTATCTCTCTTACCATTTTAAATCTTAAGCTTGGGTCAAATTTGCAACTCCATGCTATAACATGATGTAATAGGTAAAATAATTGCAATGATTTGCTAGGACTTAGCTTATTAAATTAATATGGCTTTTTATAAATGAAATATCTATTTACATAATAGAAGTGTGATAATCATGAAATCATTCTAGTTGGAACAGACCTCAGAGGTCCTCTAGTTCAACCTCCTGCTCAAAAAAGCATTAATATGTGAATACTCATTAGCAATACAGGTTGCACTCTTAACCTTGCAGATCACTAATCGCATGTAATCCTTAATCAAATGCACTCAACTGCCTTTGATAGGATTACTTATCTGCAGAAGGGTTTGTGGGACCACTTACTTGTCAGACATTATTCCTAAGCATGGCACAGTATAGCACTTCCCAGCTACCCTTGTAACCAGTATCACACTTTCATTTCACTTTAAACATCTTTTGAGCAGGTACCATTTTGAGAGCAGTTTTGGAAGTAGGCCTACTGTACGTGAGTAGATTTTAGTATTCGAGAATAGGATGGAATGAAATGGAGGGTGATAAACCAGTCAGCGAGGCAGGAAGCACAGAGTTGGGTCCTGGTTTCAGGTGTGTTTCACAGACTGATAGAATAGAGGTCCTGCTCTGAGAGATACCTGTAAAACCAGGGAAATTAACACTATTGGCACCAATGGTCTTTCAATCATCAATGCTAGTGCCTGAACTCCAGCAGAGTAAGTTTGGGAAGCTCTGCTTTAGTAGTGCAGTTTTATTTTGTTGCTCTAGTTTTGCTCTGATAAGGATTTGTATTCAAGTTTACACCATTTCTTCCATGCATGAAGAAGTGACTAATATGGTACAACATTGCTAATAAAGAAAAAAAAGTATCACTGAAACAATCCAGAGAAACAACAAGAAAAAAAAAAAAGTTGAAACTTTTTGTAAACCATGATTACCAGACAACACAAGCTGTATTACAAAAGAAATTTGCCTTATATTAACTCAGTAGCATACCTCTGTTCTGAAGCACAAGATACAGTAACAGTTTTTCTGTGCTGTGTAGCAATACACAAAATCTGCCACACTAAATAGAAAAGAAAAATTCATTCTCTAAATAATGATTTTATTTAAACATTTATTACCTGCTTCTGTAAATAACAAGATATTAATACAACTTAATTAAATTAGGTTTATTTAATACAACTGAAAGAGAACATAATATTTTAATTTACTTTGTTAATTTATTAGGATGTCATGGTCATTTTTATTTACTGTGGACACTTTAGCGTAAACCATAAGAAGGCTCTTTGGGTGGTAACAACAGCAACAAAAAATTAACAGCAGCAGAATATATACAAAGAAAGAAATTGACTTTAGCAGCTTCAACACCTTTGCTCTTAGGCTCATCTGAAAGGTGTTTTTAAACACCAGTATTTAAAAAAAAAATACACTGAAAGCCTTCTAAATTCTAGAGTTATTTACATGCCTTCCCAAAGCATTCAATAATAGCCACTGGCATATGCTAGGTTGCATAGAGGGCCTGTCCCTATTTGAACTGATATACTAGCTCTAAAAGTCAGGGTACTCCAAGAATTTTTACTCTTAATTATCCACAGAAAGAGCTACACTTAGACCTCTCAACAAGCTTTCCTGCCAGTGTATAAGTGGCAGAAGTTAGGTCACATGAGGGTGCACATGTGTCAACCACACGATCATGAAAGATGCAGGTAGGAAGCAGCAAGAGACAAGAATCAAGCAAGCAATTCTAAAGCCAAAAAATGAGATACCAGATGGATCCAAAAACTAAAAGAATATCTTCAGCAGCAAAATCTCCATCTTCGATATCTTCATAGTTTTTCCAAGAAACTTTAATATTCTTCTGATTAATGAAGCTGATTTAATTGATTCTACTAAATATTTAAGTTCCCCTTTAATATCAAAATACATTGCTTCAGTGTTTTAGAAAGTAAAATTTTACTAAAGAATACTCATTTGCAGCAAAACTAACCACATTTCCGTGTTTATGGAACCTTCTATAGTATCTGGCATTCCAATTGAGACAGGAAGCTCAATATCTGGCTACCAAGTAACAAGCCAGTGTCCTAACACCTTGTCTGAGGGAGGAGTGAACAAATTGCAAAGGAGACACACTTGTGATATCTTATACAAAGACAGAGATGCCCAAGCTTTGGCAGGTGCTGCTGCCATATAAAAAGCAGATGGTTGGATCTGAGTTTTTGCCAAGGTGTGAAACTACTTTTCAGGCAACTTTAACTAGAAAACAAACCAAAAAAAAAAAGAAAAAAAAAAGAAAAAAAAAAGAGTTCTGAGGGTCAGTTATACGACAGCAGTATATAGATAACATGACATCAGCACACCTCAAGAACTTCTGCATTACACACCACAGCTTATATGAAAATGACCAGTGCAGCTAGTTAATAACAATTCTGATACAAGGAAAAAGCACTATCAGACTGAAAAGGACAACTACAGTGGTTCCCTTCTGTTTTAAAGGCAAAGGTAGAAATTATACTTTGTATAGAACAAATATCTGTGAACGTTATCACAGCCTTGGAACATATTATCTCTAATTTTAAATTATAAAGAAAGGTTGAGAGATTGACAGGGAAGAAGACATACAATTAGATGCATTTAACAGGCCAGTAAGTTGCAACACATGAGAATGAGAGGGGTGATAAATTTACATCAGCAAACAAGAAGGCTGTAATATTTGGTTTCAGTTAGAAGTTAAAATATTGATATTTTAGGCTCCAGAGAAAAAAAAAAAGTAATATTTTTTTGTCGCGACCATCACCCCCTGTCCATTCCCCCCCAACACAGGACCGAAGAATTATAGGAAAAGATTCTACAAACAGTTTGGGGATTTTTTAAAAAAGCATTTATTTATTTAGAGAAGGATAATGGTGCCCAGGCCCAAAATATTTGCTTTTTGAGGGTGAACATGTATTCTTACAGCAACCAGCATAACAAAACTTAATCGTGATGTAGCCTTTCAGCACCACCACAAAATAAAAACGGACATATAAAAAGATCTATGTCCTACATGTCAACAAGACGAATCAAATTTCTTTGATTAACCCTACCTAAGGAATGAATTCATACCATCAGATTTACTAGCTGTTTTACAAATACACATTAACCAAGCCTGATACTATGTTTTCAGACATTAAAAAAATCACCAAAGGAGAATTCAAAATCAGGAAAGATTTTGCAAAGGCGTTAAGTTCACACAGAATTAGTCCCACCAAGTTCAACAAACTACCTAGACTCATACAATTCTATGACAAATCAGGGAAGCATGCAATATGTTGGCAATTCAAGAAAGATGAGGCAGAACATGTATTTTTAAGCTCTTCAGAATAAACGTGTTTGTTTTCATCTATACAGCACTTATTAGAAATAGAAACCAGCAACTGAAGCCTTTGCTTAGATACATGCTAGTATCCATGGCTGTAACAGTACTAGCATCCTTATATACATATATATATATACATATATATACACATATATATATATATAAGACTAAATAAGAAAAGGACCACAGGATAATGGTGGTAAAATTTAGCTTACATGTCTATAAGTACTGGAGGGAAAAGTCTCTAACAAATAGGTCAGTATAAGTTTAACTAGATAAGCAAGAACAGATAATTGGTCAATTTTAAACTTCTAGGAAATATGTCATTGCTCCTCCTTCTTTCTCAGCTTTGACTGCCATCTTACCAACACAGATTACTTGAAGAGACTCCTTCCATTTTAAAGCACCAGAAACTGGAATACATGAAAAACATCTCAAGGCATGTTATAGACTGTAAAAAGAACTGGTTAATTTCTTGGTCAGCAAGTGCTGTTAATAATCTTTGTTCTGCTAGCATCTAACTGAACCAAGTTCTACAGGCAAGATATTTAGAAACTTTCTCCAACAGTTACAGGGGTTCAACTTTAATTAATATGTTTGATTACTGCTTATTTTCAAGAAAACAAAACAGTCATCCTTCCAAGTTACTTTGAAAACAGAATGAAACAATTAGATCCAAGAGTCATATGTTACATCAAATATCACATACTTGCATAGATGGAATTTGGACTTAATTTCACTTTCATAAATATACACAAAAGAGAAACAGTACATTTTACATCATCCCAATTTTCCTAAGTCCTGTAAAACACTGCCTTCAGCTGCTATTGCTGAAAAAATTTCATGCAGAAGAACAGAAAGTCAGTATAAAGGCCAAAGAAAAAGGACAGTCAAATTTAACCTGACTTTAAAGAGCAACACCAATTAAAAAACTCAGTATGGGACCAGAAACTATCATATTTGTGCATCAAATATTATCCATGATTTGTTTACTTAATTTCAAAAACACTTTGCTTGCTCTAGCCCTTTATATTGTGCATGTCATTTAACAAATATATCTCCAAACTTCCCCATCCATTTTTAAAGGCCTTACCATCCTAATCAAGCTAGCCAAGATCTTTGGCCTTACAGAGACATGAATTTTGTTTGACTGTTGTTACATTATCTCATGCTGGGTTCAAATTCAGTTTCTTCCATCAACATTAAAATACGTTTTCTATTTCTGCTGACTTGCACTAAGAGTGGGAATGAAACACCACGATGCCACAGGAGTGTAACCTAACTATTGGAAGAATCCTAAGGACACAAGTGCACAACACAGTGACTGCGATCATACCAAAGCACACATTTCTGAAGCTATATTTCATCATTGATGCTTTCCCATGAGAAATATTCCTGAAAACCCAAAAGCTACTAAGTTTTGGCTATTTTTCCCTACTGGAATGGAGTCAGAAGCCTACAGGCTGCAGGGCAGGGAGGTAAAATAACTCAAAGAATAGAATGACAAGTAAGAAAAAGTATTTTGAAGGCCAGCTGCAATTCCCAAATGGAAAACTTTGCAATGATTTCTGAAAACGCTGCATCAGGCCTAAAGTGTTCAGTTTCTCTCTTTGCTACAGAGCAAAGATGATGCTTCCCTTAAGGATGACAAAATAAGAGCCAATCTTAAGATCCAAGAAAAAAAACAAGTCTACCTTAACTCAGAGCAGTGCATAGATTTCTCCTGCTTTGCCAAGACTACAGACACCATAATAGGGAAACAATGTAGCATTTCATTTCAAAATTATAGGGGGGGAAGTAATTAAAAACAGTAATGTTAGTAGTTTGTGGACTTAAAAGTAGTTATGAAATGCAAGAAAGTTTACAATCACAGAAATCTTGAGTTTATATACACAAAAATAATCAAAGTTGAGATTACTCTGACTGTAAGCTTTCTTGTGACACAGAACATAAATAACATATTTAAGCATTGAACAGAAAAAGATGCATACATGTAATTAGTTACTGTGTTCTTTTTACACTTCCAAATTGGGACATTGCAATGTTAAATTTTAATGTTCTTTTGTTAGTTTCTGGAAAAAGAAGACAGAAAGCCAAGCAAATATAAAACCTGAGAAACAAAATCTTTGGAGCACAAGTTTTCAGTTGATACCTCCCACTCCATATTCAGTTTCTCAAAGACCATCATGCAGCAACAATCTGGTTAGAAGCAAGCAGCCAACGGGTGTGTAATTTGCATGTGAAAATATTTTTAGAAGACACACATGAATAGCATATGTTCTCAGCCTGAGTACAATCTTCTAAATATATGCCCTGAATATTATTTCCCCAACATGGGTAATTATTTTCCAGATAATGATTCCTAGTACAGATAATGTTACTCTCTGAAAACAACATACATATCTCAAGCCTTAAACAACACTAATTTTAGAGTTCACCTGGAAGGCTGGGGGAGAGACAGCCTCTATATTATTAAATTTTCTCCTCACATCTGAACAAAAAAAGAAAAGATGGGTTTTTTTCTGTTACATGCTTAATTACATGCTTAATACAACAGGCTTCCATCATGGAAAGTGCCCATTCCAGATAAGCCTTTTAGAAGTATCATAACAAACTGTTTTAAAGTCTTTACTGCCAATGTAATTATAAAGTTAAAAATAAAACAGAAAATACCCTAATTTGGTAAGTTAAATCAGGTATGTATGTTCACTCACCTGAACCAAAGCAGCTTCAAAATTATATCAGAAAACCCTTCTGCTCTTCCTATGTTAAATAAAAACAGTTTAAAAAGGTAAAGATAGAAGTCAATAAAACCAGAAATAGGCCATGTGCTAATACATTGTTAGTTAAATCTAAACCAAATCTAGTCAAACTGACACAATATGATGGTGAAAACAACACATAAGCAAACAGCAGTCTAACTAGATCCCAAAGTCATTACCAGTCCACATCTGGAACACCCAGACCAATTCCTGGTAACTTTGGAGCTTGCATCATGTAGTAATTATTACTTCAGGATGGTTTTACTCAGGCCAAATTAAGTTCTATTGTATTGTGAGATGAAAAAACTCAGTTTCTTGTCTTTGCCAATGTGCAAACTCTCTTCCTCAAGCACATGGGAAAACTCAGGTCTGGATTCTATCTTTGGCCCAAGCTTTCCTTTATTTAAGTTGAACACCAGGGAGGGATGCCAGTAAATTATACTGTGGTACTTAGCAGTATATAGAAAATATCTGAAATTATAGAATAGTTTGAGTTGGAAGGTCACTTAGGCCGTGCAATGAGCAGGCACATCTTCAACTAATTCAGGTTGCTTAGAATCTCATCCAACCTGACCTTGAATGTTTCCAGGAACAGGGCATCTACCACCTCTATGAGCAACCTGTGCCAGTGTTTCACCTCCCTCATCATAAGAAAAAACGTCTTCATTATACCTAGTCTAGATCTACGCTTTTTTAGTTTACCCTATAGCTACAGGCCCTATTAAAAAGTCAGTCCCGAAATGGAAGTTAACTTACAAAAAAAGCTGGGGGGAAGGCAATACAAGCAGGAAAAATATCTACTTCATGATATCTACAGCACAAACACACACACACACAAGCAAACAGCTTTTACCGCATCAGCTGTTAGGCAGTATACACTTGAAAAAGAAGCTTACGCTTGGTGGAAGCCCAAAACAAAACAAGAGACCCTAATCACCCCTGGGAAAAGTAAAAACGTAAACTGCAATGAAAATAAGCTAAAAAATTGTTCTTTAAATTACTAAACAGAGCATATATTAATTGTCATACATCCAAACACTGTATTTAAACCATAACTAAGTATTACTAGGGCTAAAACCACAATACTCAGTAAATCCTAAAATCACTGCATACATACAACCACCTAATGAATCTACTTAACGTTTTTCAGTGGATTGCATTATTTGCCTAGCTTTAACAGTCAAACAGAGCAACTGAAAAAGAGATGAAATACACGCTGCATTTGATGCGTGTAGAAACACCAGTTTCAATGACTGCAGATCCGGTCAGTTCCTTCTCCTTCTCAACTTACCCAAAAGTGCTTTACACTCCTGATGCAAGTACATAGAAAAAAATACATTCTCCACAACGAAAGCACTAATGACTCAAAACCCACGATCAATCTAAAAGAAGCACTCGTCACAAAATTATCACCAAGTTTCATCACAATCTTTCTCCAGTCAGGCAACTACTTCCACCAATACAGCAAAATACCCTCAAACATTAATTCAAACTTTGAAACATTGCTGTACAAATTAAAAAAATAACTACAGCAAAAAACTAGATTACAGACGGACAGAGCCATCATGCTAAGAGATGATTTCATGATGTAAATCATACAATTCTAAACGTCTTTTAAAAATGCAACTGGCGTCAGCAACGCAGAGGCATGCGGTACGGGAGCAGGCATTTTCCGTGCTATTACTAAAACAATTTCCTGACCCATTCCATCCTCCAGCCCCGGGACCAGGCTGGCTTGGTCTACGCTGACAGCCTTCTTGACATAACTGAAGCAGAGCCTTGACCTAAATGCCGTTGAGCTCCTCACAGCTCAGGCTCAAGGAAAACGAGCCGATAGGGATTCCAAAGCTAGCATCAAACCCTCGAGATACATCAGCCCGACACTCCCGAGTGCAGAAACGCTTGTTGGGACCGAGAGCCCCACACCACCTCAACCCCTAGAGACTGAAACCTCCAAAAAAACAACTAACTGCAAGGCAGGCTCTAGGCTGATCAAGAGAAGAGATTTTCAAAAGGGAGCCCCGCGCATCACCGCAGCGCTTCGGCACAAGCCGAACCGACAGAACCAGCGTCTCGGTGCTAGGAGAGAAAGGCAAGACCCGAGGTACCGAACCTCGCACCGGGTTCAAACACGCCCCGAGCGTGGTTTTAAGCAAGTGTACAATGAATTGCAGATTAATCCACAACTCCCGAGCAAGGCGCAGAGGCATTGCCAGCAGCGCCATCCATCCCGCTACCGGTCGGGTACTGCGGGGCACGGGGCTGCCGCCTCCCATCAGTGAGCTGCAACGGGCCCGGCTGCCGCCCTTCACCCCTCCGACGGGCGGGGGGGAAACAGGTGCGGACCCCCTCCGTGCTCAGGCGCCCGGGGAGGCGACGGAGGGAAGCGGCCTCTCGCAGGGCCGTCCCCCACGCAGGGCGGGCCGGCCGCAGCGCACATCGTCCCCTCCCACCGCTCCGCGGGAGGGAGCGCGGAGGAAGGGCCGCGGAGCGGGTAGGGTGGGGCGGGGGAGGGAGAATACCTCAGGCGCTGCTCGCACCGCCGCCGCGCAGCCCCGCTCCCGCCCGCTGCTGCTGCCTGCCGGGAGCGGGGCGGGGCGGGCTGGCTGGCTGGCATGGCATGGCGGCGGGGACGCACCGGAAACTGCGCAGTACCAGCGGCGGCAGCCGCCGGGCGGGCGGTGGTGCCGGCCGCGCTTGAGGCCATCGGCCGCCCTGAGGCAACGGCCGGCGAGTAACGGCCGCGCAGTGACGGCTGGTAAGTAACGGCCGTGGGGTGGGGCGGGCCGGGCCGGGCCGGGCCGGTGCCTGCGCCCGCCGAGCGCACGTGCGGTGGGGCCGGCTGGGCCGCGCGGAAAGGCCGCTGAGGGAAGGCGGGCGGTGGGCGACCGACCGAACGGGTGGGCGAGCGAGCTGGGGTCTAGGGCTTCCTGTGCTTCGCAGGGCGTAGGGGAGCGCGGCGGCGAGGGCCGGGAGCGGCGGCGCGGGGAGCCGAGGCGAGGCGGCAGAGGCCAGCAGGTGAGATCGGGGCTGGGGGCCGCGCCGGCGGGCTGGGTGGCTGGCGGCGAGAGAGGCGGCCGCGGCCCGCGCTGAGCCAGCCCTTGGGCAGGCCACGGGGGTGCCTCTTGGGCGGGCTGCGGTGGGAGGGCTGCCTGACGGGTTCCTAAATGCCGACTGAGTATTTCATGTCAGTAGCCGTGTGGTTAGGGTGGGCGTTACCTTTGTTCATTAAAGCTGGTTGGAAGAGCGTTTCATGAACCACAGAATCATTGAATGGCTTGAGTTGGTAGGGAAGATCATCGAGTGTCCCTGGGCGGAGACATCTTCCACTAGATCAGGTTGCTCAAAGCCCTGTCCAACCTGGCCTAAGGATGGATTTGGTGAGGTACTAGTGCACCTGTGTAGATACATATATCTACCCCCCTTGCACGGTTTTCTTATGTTCTGACAATTAACTCTATAAACACTTTTTTCTTCTACAGTCTTTCCGTAGCACATGGATCGATCTGGATGTGGACTAAAAACCAAAGAGGCTGTTTAACCATAGGTTTATCTGAAACAGTTGAGCACCTTTTGGTGTTGAAGGAAGGGCAGCCCCCAGCACAGCCCTGGCAGCAGTCTAGCTGGCAACCTGCCCCTGTACCCCCTGTTTCCACTGCCTGGGGCCAGAGGCCAAGGCTCTGCCTACACTAAGTCCCTTCCTGAAATCTTGCATCTCTTAGCTGCAGCTAGAGTAAACCACACTAGTTTAGGCTATGGTTTTTTTCCCCACACTAACTCACGTTTTTTTTTTCAGAAGGACTGAGTGATTTGTCAACAAGTTTCTGCCCCTTCTCATACACCCAATAAAAGCATTTAATATGAGGAGGCTTAAGAGAAGTCTGACTGCAGGAAAAACTTGTAGAACAGCAGAGTATAATGCTGCAAGCAGGTTTATTTTGCAACTTTATCGGTTTTACTTTTATTTGCCTTATTCTGTGTTAGGCTTCTTGCAAGGAAGAAATTTACACTGAAAGGGAGATTTGCAATTTGGGTTAGTACTGACAGGCTATGTGTAGACAGAGTTACTCTGTGACAGCAATGACGTCTTACTACTGTTGCACTTAATGGAACACATTTTGTGGCTAAAATTGTAATTTGGGGGGAGGCAGTTGTGATTTGAATATTTATATTTATAACTTCAAATAAAGAAAAAACAACTCTGATTTCTTCTTGTATAAAGAATGGATAGATACCAAATAACACAATGGAAATTTTTCTCACTTTTTTTTGGTCAGATTTTTGTTTGTTTCTTTTAATTTTTCAATATCCCCTTGACAAAAGAAAGAGGACGTGTAAGATGATTTACGAGCAGGTTATTTTTAAATGTCCCTTTAGCCTTTAAACAAAGAGTAGGTGGTCTCTTCACTGTAATGTAATCAATGTTCTGTCACCTGCTTACTGCAGTTTATAGGATGGTGTTTCACAAAGTACAGCTCAGTGTTATCAAAAGATCCAAGTCCCTTTTACCACTGAACCATAGAATGGTTTGGGTTAGAAGGGGACCTTTAAAGATCATCTATTTCACCCCCCCTGCCATGGGCAGGGACACCTCCCACTAGACCAGGTTGCTCAAAGCCCCATCCAGCCTGGGCTTGAACAGCTCCAGGGATGGGGCATCCAAAGTTTCTCTGGGCAGCCTGTTCCAGTGTCTCACCACCCTCACAGTAAAGAATTTCTTCCCTGCATCTAATCTAAATCTATCCTCTTTAAATTTAAAACTGCTTCCTCTTGTCCCATTACTACAGCCTCTGCTAAAAAGTTTGTCTCCATCTTTCTTGTAGGCCCTGTTTAAGTACCAAAAGGCTGTGATAAGGTCTCCCTGAAGCCTTTTCTTTTCCAAGCTTACCAATCACTACTCTCTTGGCTTTTCCTCAGATGAGAGGTGTTCCAGCTCTCTGATAATTCTTGTGGCCCTCCTCTGGATCCACTCTAACAGGTCCATGTCTTTCCTGTGCTGAAGGCTTCAGAGCCAGTTGCAACGCTCCAGGTGGGGTCTCACCAGAGCAGAGGGGCAGAATCACCTCCCTCGACGTACTGGCCGCACTTCCTTTCATGCAGCCCAGGATACAGTTGGCGTTCTGGGCTACAAGTGTACTTTGTCAGCTCATGTCCAGCTTTTCATCCACCAGTACCCCCAAGACCTTCTCAGCAGGGCTGCTCTCAATCCCTTCATCCCCCAGCCTGAACTGATACCAGGGCTTGCCCTGATGCACGTGCAGGCTCTTGTACTTGGCCTTGTTAAACCTAATGAGATTCACATGGGCCTACCACTGTAACCTATCAAGATCCCTCTGGATGGCATCCCTTCACTCTAGCTTATCAACTAGCATTTGGCTCAGTGTCATCTGCAAACTTGCTGAGGGCCCACTCCACCCCACTATGTCGTTAATAAATATATTAAATGGTACTGGTCCCAGTACAGAACCCTGTGGGACACCTGTCACTACTGGTGTCTACTTGGGATATTGAGCTTTTGACTGCTACTGTTCAGATGTGGCCATCCAGCAATTTCTTAGCCATCTAACAGTCCATCCATCAAATCCATATCTTTGTGGCTTTGCCCTGTCGGCTCTGGAGCTCATCAGACCTTTTCATAGGCAAATTTAACTGATCAGAATAGCAGAAAAACTTGTGCTTTATAGAGTTTTCTGCTGGTTTGTGAGTTCGATTAGCTTTTGGAAAGTCTGGCGATGATGTAAGCTGTCAGGGAAGGTGGGGGGAGAGAAAGAAGAGAAAAGAGGAGGCCAGTTCTGTACAGTCTTTCCTTGACCAGTATTATAAATGTTTTGGGATTGGACTGGTATTTACACGGATCTCAAAGAATGCCTTGGGAAATTTATTTTTCCAAAAGGAATCATCTGAGTTAGTTCTGTAGTGTAAGAAAGGGTTGCAAGGATATCATGGTCAGTGGAAGTAATGAAAAGGGAACAGTTGGGGCTGAAGGAAAGATATTACACTGATGACTTTGCAGTTCAACTTACCTGAACTTCCTCCTGCATCTTAAAGAGATACGTATTTATTCTAGTTAGTTCCATTTGAAGTCAGCAGGAGCAGAATTGGGTCCCTGTAGCTCTAAACCTCTCTTTTTCTGGCTTAGGTGTCTTTAGCCTCAGTGCCAGTGAAGGAATAGACTTAAGGAGTTGCCATCTAATGTGGACCTGTTTCATACTGCAGTTGTCCTCCAAAAACATGTCTGTGTCTATGTGTGTTATGTGAGAAAGGCAATATTTGCCCCTGAATTTGAGAAATCATTTAAATAGAATATTCAATGCCACTTTTAAAATACACAATAAAATTATGTCGCAGTGATACTGTGAAAGCTTTAGTTTGCTATGAAGTCTGTAACATTGTTAAAATAACATCAGGAGAAGCATCCAAAAAGTGGCAGTAACAGCAGGATGCTCTCCTCTACTTATATTTGCAGTATAAACTTTTACTAGTTTATTATGCACTAAATTCACTGTTTGAAAGGTGCAACAGTGGGGTTTTTTTGGTTGGTTGTTTTTTAATGTTCCTCATCAGCCACTTGTAACTGTATGGGGTCTTATTGCAACCATTTTTAAAGAAGTTCATTCTTTCTGAGGGTTAGATGCAGTAAGCTGAGATGCCCAGCTACGTTTCTGTAAACTATAGTGCACTTTGAAAATATCTGAGACATTGTAGAATGCAAAGAATAGATAAACTTGCAAATTCAGGGCCTAAAGCTGTTACTTTAACGTTTTGAGTTCATAATCTGCACTAGAAAATAAGTATTCTCTGTTAAGAAAATGCTCTTCCTAATTAATTCTCACAGAAAATACAGGCTACATTATTGTTGGTATAGTTTTTTCCCAAAACTTGATCTAATTTTTCTTTAATTGTTTTATTCACTTCTTATTTTTCAGGAATCTTTGAAAGATCCTTAGTGGTCATGACATTGTTACAAGTGACATAAATTAGCCAGTGGCTCAGAATGATGGATACCCAGAAGACTACAAATGGTTTGCAAGTGATTGGAGAAGGGACTGGTATAGGGAAATCGACACTCCACATGGTGGGGTATTTGGGAAAAGTCAGTTGAAACTTGTTTTACATGTGTGCAAAGTTCATTTTTCTCTGCTTTGAGAGATTTTGAATTGGTCTTAATTTTACAAAAAAATAATCTCAAAATTATTTTCCACGGAAATCTATAACAATGGCGAAAGATTATCCTAAGTAAATATGTGCCTATGATTTTTTTACTGGCACTATTTTTACAACCGTTTGCATTCCTATGAAAATTGATTTGTGTTTCAAAGATCTGAGCTTGTGTTCCCTGGCAATAAGGTTCTGTGGTTTAGTTCAAGTAGAAAGAAACATTGCATAATTGTGTTGCTAAAGATACCTTATTAAATATTTGAATATTTAAAGCAAAAGATAAATTTATTTAGAACACTCTACCACATGAATATATATCTTATAAATACTAAAAAAAAAACCAATCTGGTTTACTTTTTTATATTGTATGAGGTATTACATTAAGAAGTTGCACGTGGGTTTTCTATTTTGGTATGTATGTATGTCTCAGCTTGGGGTAACATGCAATAGATAAGTTTATACTGCTTTCTCTTTCTTTTTTCTTTTTTTTAGAGCTGTAATCTTCTGGAAACAGCTGCAGATGAGTATTGTCCAGTCTGCAAAGAGAAGGGCCAGATCCAAGTTTTACGGACTTACCGCATTAATTTTCAAGAGTCCATTTTTCTCTGTGAAAATCCTCAGGTATTATGCTGATTATCAGCTTTGTTTGGTAGTGCAGAGGCCTTTACTTTCAGCATTTACTTCAAGTTCAAGATTTTGCTGGTGAGAAGCAGATTGTTGAAATAGGATCCATTTGATTATGTGTGCTGGATGATGTTTATCTGTATATAGACAAAACCATAACTAACCTGTGTACATGCAGTGTGTAGGCATAGCTAGCTACCTTAAAGAGTTAAAGAGTAGATTAAAATGAATGAGGGAGAGCAAAGCAACACAACTGGTACTAAATAAATCTTTGTAGGAATTCAAATAAAAGGCAAAACTTTGATGATCTGTGTAACTAATACACAACTCCTGCAGATGTGAGTCTTCTATTTTCTCTCCTTTAAGTCTGGATAGTGCAAGCAGGTTTTTAATTGTAATTACAATGTTTGGTTGGGGTTTTTTCCCCCTTTTAAATCTAATCTTAGCTGGATTTCTGTGCTGCTAAATAATTTGAGTTGTGATTTTGCTGCCTCTCCCTTCACCACTACTCCATGTGTGTGTGGAGGGTACAACAATCCCATATAAACTGGTGCCCTTAAATTAGTAGACAGAGACTAGACTAGATATGGATCTCAGAGTTTCTTTTCCCATCCCTCTCTGCTTTTAAATAATCATAGTATCGTTCTGGAGATCAGTAATAGTGGATTTGACTACATTCTGGTTGCAGAATTAGCTATATCTGTAAGACCCTACCAACACCTGGTCTAATGCAGCTGGCTAGCCTGAAAGATACCCTGCCGGTTTCGGCACCAGTAATCTCTCAGGCATGGGATGATAAAACCAAATCTGTACCCTGAGGGAAGGAATTTAACAGAATAAGACAAGAGGACTCTCCTCTGCAAAATTAGCTTTTTCAGGGGCTGAAAGCATTTACTGGAAAAGTAGTGTTGATTATCATTACTGATACATTCACAATTGCTTATAAGGCAGTGGTTGAATAAAACACCCTTTCTGGCATACATATGTTGAATTTATGTATTGATTTCATTAAAATACCACTTTATAGAAGTTCTACATTCTGTTTTAAGAGTATGGTTTGTACTTTTTTTAGCTCTTGTTCACCTGAAATTGCTTTGTAGATTTCATGGTAACTTTTTTCTTTCCTTTAGTGTATCTACCCACTTGGTTATAAACCATTAAACAGCGTAATTACTTCTGCTGATTCTGAAAATCATCAAGTTCCGTCAACTCCTAAGAAAAGGAAATTGTGTGATACCAGTGACTTTTCTTCTGTTGAATCACGTTCAAAAAAAGCAAGGGCTAATAATGTGGTAAATGCTGAGCACACTATTAATACAGACCCTGTTGTCAAATGCTATCAGAATAGCTTGTGTATTCCCAAGTCAAGCCTACATGATGTGTTACAAAAGGAAACGCAAAAAACTAGTAACGATGTGGAGCCCAGCATGCAGAAGGCAGATTTTGAAACAAACACCAACAAGTATCAAGAAAGTCCATCTAAGACTCCTAGTCCCAAAACACAACTCTTGCCGAATTCTGAACTTTGCTCAACAACTTCTGAAATTTTGCACAAAGAGGATAAAGGTTCCACTAACGACACAGAGTTATGTCTTCAGTGGAGAAACACACATAATCTTTGTTGGTTAGATTGTATTTTGTCAGCACTGATACATTTAGAAATGTTACAGTTTGCTCTAGCAAAAGAATATGATGATGGAAAATGTTTACTCCAGAAACTCTTAACAAAATATAATCAAGCAACTGTGCTTCTGAATACCTGTAAAAGGAGTAAAGTAAAAGGTGAGTAAATTTAGCTGCTTTTTCTTCATATTTGGACTGATCTGGTCTGGTACAAATGGAATTTAGCACGGTCCACTTAAATATGCAGTTTTATTTCAAGGTCGCAAAAGAATGAGTTATCATGAATTACCATGAATTTGCAGAGTAGTGTGCTTTACCTAGCAGAATCCTGGTAACCTCTGAAATTGTTTTTTGTGGGGTAAACATGCATGCTTTGAAATCATCAAACTCTAAGCATCTCTTGATTTATTATTTTTTTGGTCTTATCCCACGTAGAGAATATGTGAATTGCTTATGTAATTGAGCTTGACTGTTTCTTTCCCTCTGCCTGTTCCCCTCTTCCTTCCCCCTATCATGTTAGGATTCTTTTCTAATCTTAATCTTAAAAATAATTTCTGTTGTGGATTATATCCTTGTATAAATGGACAGTTGCCCACTTTTGGTGTCTTGTCACACCAAAAATAGTAAAGCTGGGAACCTATGTTCGCTTCTGGCTCCAGCTGCACTCACTGAAGGAACACTTCCCCTGAGGTCTGCAAGCTGTGCTGTGGATGATAGTGCTTCCTAGCCTGTTTCAGTCCAAATTAATCAAGCACATCAACCTGGTTCATATTACCTGGAAGGGGCTAATGAGTACTCACAGGCTGGAGGACTGTAACCTCCAAGCACAAGGGCAGTGGTGGGCAGTTGGGGGCAACCTTCCAGGCAGCACAGCTGGAGTCAGAGAAGGATGTGACATTGTAATGTGTCACCTTGATCGTTTTCTGTATTGTGGATTCAGTTTAAGACTTGTAAACTAAGATCTGTTTTTCTTAGTCCTCTTAAACTGACCCATCGGTGTCGTAAGTCTGAACTTCTATGAGCTCATCAGTTAAAGAATTAATACAAATCCCTGGTTAGCCAGTACCTTTCATAATTTTTTTTTCTGATAGTGTTCCAAGTAAAGTGTGTGTTTGAATACAGAGGCTATAGTCCCAGAACAGCATTAGATAACTTGAAGAATATTTTATCTTTCCTGGGAAAAATAATAGGTATATCAAAAATGGCTTAATTCAACTTGTGGCAGAGAAAACAACTATTTACAGAGGGGAAAAAAATTCCAAAAATATTCTGAAGCAATTCATATACTCTGCTTGCCAGAAAGTCAGACTGCTTGATTTTAGAGTTTTGACTATTACTTGGAAGCCCTCTACCATCCCAGAACTTATCTGAGATGTTTTCCTTTCCCCTCTGCTGTACAGAAGCCCTTAAATGGGGATGTTGGGTGTTGGAATATAGCATCATTTGAGAAAACAAACTTATTCATTTCCAGGAATTGATGCAAAACAAATTAGTTTATTTGTGCACTAGTGGAGAGGGTATTGGGTGAAGAGTGTTGTTGTAGATATTAGGTGTAGTGTTTATACTGCCCTTCTGTGTAATTTTTCAGCACCTTTTACATATGGTTGGTTTTTAAAACAATCAAAAGCAATAGAGCTGCAAGAAACTTCTTTTTATCTTTTTTTGTTTACATAGGTTTTGTAAGTTAGAAATCATTTTCACAACTATTCTAAATCCTTTAATTTGTGCAGGTTATGATCATGATTGTGTAGTACAAGTTATATTCTTGCTTGTGCTTTAAGAATGTGTTTGTGTATGAACAAGGTACCTTGTAAATTTAAAATACATAGTAAAGTATATAATGTACACTATTTTAAAATTAATTACTATTTTAGAGGCTAACTTTACCAAATTACTATTTAATCTGGAACAGCACAATTAAATTTTTTACTGTGAATTGTATGACATCGTTACAAAGCATGTAAGCAAAGTTTTTCACTTTATATCGTAATATTTAGGTTTTAAAATCTACTCTTAATTTCTGAATCTCCAGTGTTTGCAATGTCTGGTTACGTTATCCTTAAATGTCATTGTCTAGCTATAGGTATAGATTCTTAGCCATAATTTGTTAGGTTGAGTAATTAACTACCAGTTAGCAGACTGCAGTAAAATGTTTATAACTTTGGTAGATTCTTCAGTAATTTTCAAATGGATGAACACCAAACGTTGGCTATTTTACCAACAGTTTTAGGCAAACAGGTCAATATGAAAGTCATCAGCTTGCAGAGAGGATACATGTGTGTATCCCTTGCTAGGGATACATGTGTGTGTGAAAGAGTGGGGATGTTACACATAAATAGATGAAAGCATATGTATTTTTTTCTTTAGATGTTCTACCAAAAGCAGAATTGCATCTCAATGAAATCAGAAACAGAATTTTTACACAGCTTCAACCTCGGCTTAAGTGTGAATTGGGTAAGTAACTAGTGCAGCACCTCTGTTGTTACTTTCAGGAAACTCTACATGTAAAGCCTTGTAGCATTTCACTACATAAAAGTATGAATGTATACATGCAAATAGACAGCTTGCAAATCCTTTTTTTTTTATTATTTTATTGGTGACATGCACATACTTTACATTGTGATCAGCTGCTTTGTCCCTTGACTGTTTTTCACTTTTTAGGGAGCGTATTCTTGTCTTTGTAATTCTGCTGTGGTCATGAAGTTGTCATTGATAACAACCTAATAACATGGATCAATCCCTTTGCTGTGAGGATTAGAAATACAGCCTTGAAGGGATAACTGGATTTCATATCATAGCAATAAGCTTATATTCTTCATTTTTGAAGTACTGAAAGCTGATTTCAAATATTCAGTGACTTTTTTCTTTGAAGGTAAGCAGGAGAGTCCGGTGTTTGCGCTCCCTCTGCTCTTACAGCTGGATCAACAAGCTGAGAAACTATTCTTGCATTCGTTTTCATGGAAGTTTGAATGTGTATGTTGTGGCTACAAATACCAGGAATGGTGAGATTTATTTTTTTTAAAGTAGCTTCTATATAACTGTTCTTAGCTTACCTTTTTAAATCTGCATGTAATAGTTGATTTTATTCAGATCTCTAGGTTTTATACAGTTTAAGCTTGTTGGGGAAGTTTTATGTGATCCACTTTTTTAGGCTAGCATTTGCAAATAGTTTACTGCTATGTCATGTCTTAGGAAACCATGTTATCATTTAATTAAGAATTAGTAGGTAATTGTGTGAGTCCCTGGCCATGTTCACTCTGGTATTTTGCTAAGAGTACACAAATTGTTGTGGTTCTAAAGAATATATGCCTAGTACACTTTTGCTGTTGAAGAATATCTGTAATATTCATTTGCATTACAAAGAATCAGAGATTCTCTCATGTAATTTATACATTTTATAATAGTATTCCAGGGAAATAATTTCTTGAGAATTTATTTAGTTCTGTGTAGCTGCAGGTACAAGCTAGTCTTTTAGGCTCCTTTTAGAGTCAGCAGAAAAAGAGAGACACCTTAAGAAGACAGCTTACTTCACCTTACTTGAAAAATACCTGTTTCTCTCCACTATCTTAGGTTTATACGATAAAATTCTAGATCCCAAGTGAGATGAGATTAATGCTGTCTGCTACACTGCCAGCTAATGTGTAGTCCTGGTTAATAGGATAAGTTCAAGAGACTTTGTTACAAACTGTGTTATTTTTTTCTGAAGTTGAAAAATCTAGGGTAGGTTGAATATAAAGGAAGTCCCTTCTGTGGCTAATGAATGAATAAACTACGTTATTTCACTTTAATATCCCGTACATTGTATTTTCATACAATATAACCTCTGTGTAATCTCAGCTCTGAATGTACTGTCTTTTGAAAACAAGATCTTGTATAACAGGGATTCTGAGGTAATTTGTTACTGCTTCCTTCTCTTCTTGAGATTCTGTATTAGCTAGTAAATTACACAAATCCTGGTATAAGCTCTCTGTTATGTCAGAAAGGAAACAGAGATAACATGCTAAGGGAGAAGGAGCAAATAATATGAAACTGAAGGCCACAGAGCTGCTGAGAACAAATGGTGACTGATACTGTTTGGCAGAACTGAATTCAGTGCTGACTTGAATGTGATGCAGTCACAGTGGAATTCATACAAATAGCATGAATGTGAATAGAATTTGGCTTTGTCTAAACATTTTTAAAACTTTTTTTCCTCCTAGTAAAGTGTATATATTCATTGTTTTCTCACCAGCAACTCAATCAATCTTTTTTTGTGTGTGTATGTCCAGGTTTAGGAAAACGCTAACAACATTCACAAATATAATCCCTGATTGGCATCCACTTAATGCTGTTCATGTTGGACCGTGTAATAACTGTAGTGACAGATCTCAAAGACGACAGATGATTTTGGAAAAGTGAGTTTGGATTGTACTTGAAATACATAACATTCTGAAACTTAATTTATTGAACATTTCACTTTAAAACCCAAACTATTATCTTGAGTTCTAAACTTTAAACTCTGATAAATACTCACTTTTGAAGATTATTTAGATCGTTCTTAAATGCTGAGGTGGCAAATAGTGTTTAATAACCATGAAATACAGAGCAGCATTTAACATGCTGCCCAGCACATGTATTTGGGCCAGGTCGTAAATACTTCCTACCAAGTAGTAAATACAGACAACTGATAGCCAGTGTCAGCCTTTCCACAGCCCCTGCTGTTGGTGGATAAAACTGTTGCCTGATCATCTATTTACTAGTTTGACTTGGGAACAGTCCTTTCCTACTGCAGTTATGGCAACAGTTGTCTTCTTCCCCCCGCGCCCCCTCCCCCCCCCCCCCTTTTTCCCCACTCCCCAAATCCCCTTATGTTATCTTGGCTTTTTTTCCTAACCTATAGCGAAATGGAATGTCCCATTAGAGTATTCTTATCCCTTGACAACCATGCAATCTGAAGAGTCCTGTGTTGAAGTAGAACAGTAAGGGCTGGACTAAGATACTCTTTGAGATGCCATACTTTTTAATTATGAACTTTTGCCATTATTTTCTTCTAATAAACTGGTACTTTATTGTTTCTTTTATTAGAGTACCCTCAATATTAATGTTACATTTTGTAGAAGGCTTGCCACATAACAACCTGAAGGACTATTCATTTCAGTTTGAAGAAGATACCTACCAAATAACATCTATTGTTCAGTATCAAACAGATAAGAAGCACTTCATAACCTGGTCTTTGAATCCTGATGGTAAGAACCATAAATTCTATTATAATATTTCATGAGTCTACATCAAATACTCTTTTAAGGGCTACTGCAATAGTCACAACAGTCTGTATATAATAACAAGGATTTATTTTGTCTGTATTCTAAAATTCCTACTAAAATTTTGTGAATAATTGTAGGAACTTTGCTAGTCAGGGTGAAGGTTTCAGTTTGGTTTAACTGGTTTGTTAAGCAGTGTTCTGTCTTACGCTGTACTCGCTGGCAAAAGTTATTTGGGTAGAGTTGTTTCCTTTCATAACTTTGTAAAAGTTAAAAAATACAGCTTGAGCATGACTGTGGGACAAATGGTATTGGTTATTTTGAAGCTAGTTAATAATTCATTCTTGGCCGGAAGGAAGAGAACCTGTGGAACTACCAGCATTAATGAAGTATCTTTTAATTTCTGAACTTAACTGCACTTGAGGCACAAATCCATGTTAGAAACGAATTACTAATGGTATGATGTTTGTACCATTGATGGGAACTCCATAAACAGAGAAAGTGAAAAGTTGGTATTTTGATTCTCACGCTTCTGTAGAGAGAATCGAGTGCAGTCTTACCAAGTGTTCTGACAACATGAAAATTGTCTAAATCATACCACCAGAGTTTAAGAAGAAATAGGAAGAGGAAGCAAGCAGCTGGGAAGTGCGTAGTTAGGAACATCCTATACATCATTTATTTCTATTTTTAAATTCTTAAAGCTGTAAAATATTTGGTCGTGATCTATGAAGAATTTGCAGATGATGAGGCAGATTATTAAAATGAGCAGTTTCTCTTAAACCCCTGTGCTCTTACCCAGGCAATGTAAAGGTCTACTGAGAAACTTAATTTGAGAGGTGGTTCTTCCCTTAGAGCTGTGCAGGTATTTTCAGACAAGATGTCAGAATCATTAACTCAAAAAAAACCCAACCAAAACCAACTTAGCTTTGTTTTTTGGTTGACCTACTCTGACCTGTAATAATATTGCTGCAAATTCTGCTTGTGTGTGATATTTTATAGTGAAAATCTCTGATGTAATAAAGAATGGAGAAGAAACCCTTTATTTTCTGCTTGTCAGGGGAGGGGGTTAATAATAGTATTTGACAAATGTCTGAGGATAGTGACTTCAGTTTTAAAAGTCTGAGTCTCTGCAGTGGTTGCCATTTCTTTTTCAGGAACTTGGCTTGAATGTGATGATTTAAAGGGACCATATTGCAAGAGACATAAAAGATTTGAAGTTCCTCCTTCAGAGATTCATATTGTTATCTGGGAAAAGAAAACATCCCATGCGCCAGAAGAACTGAATTCACAGTTCCAGAGTAAAAACATTGAAGGTTTTCCTCTTAATAACGTACAGTCAAATTCCACAGTGTTGCATTGTGGTTTTGATAACACGGTAGACAAAATACGTGCAGAACATTGCAAAGAGGGTTCTGTGAGAACTCCAGATAAGAAACAGCAGCAGGTACCTGAGGATGAAAGTATTGTTCATTGTGGTTTAGAAAATCTGGCTCATGATGATCTTGTAACACTGATGCTTGAAGAAATTCAGGTTGACTCAAAAGGTAAATCACTGCTGAATGGACAGATGGTGGGAAATAACCTTGTTGAAATGGGCACACCACAACAACAGGAATCAGCTTTTTCACCTAACACTCCGTATACTGGAGAGTTTGCTGGATCTAGTCTAGCTGTGAACAATAAATGCATTTCATATGAAAATTCCAGCATTTGCTTACCTCTGGAAGAGTTGAACCGAGCAAATATTACTCCTCCTGTGCCCAAAAAACATGACCCTGGCTTGTCACTCGCTCAAAGAACAGATGACAGAACTAATGTACCTAACAGAGAACATGGATCAAATTCAGAACTACAGCTAAACAAGAAGTTGTCACCAGTAGAAAATATTACACAAAAATCACCTGACTTGAAAGATGCAAGCAAAATTATATTTAATTCTCAGGTTGCCAATTCTGCTGCCAATAATTCCTTTCAGCCTTCACACAAAGAGCAAAAAAGAGGATTTGTAGGAAGCTGGGTAAAGAAGTTATTAAGCAAGAATACTTCTTTTATGCCTTCAAGTGCCTCAACTCTCAAGAATGAGAGAAGTTGCAAAATTCCCTCAGTGCAAAAAATAAGTGAAGTGCGATTGCCAGTTAAGGGAGCAAGTAACTTTGGTGGTTTTCAAAGCAGAGGTACAAAGAAAACAACTGAGACCCCGAAGTCAGTGGTTCCTCAAAGTAATAATAGTCATCCTTTATCAAATTTCAAAGGCTTTTCTCAAAGCACTCGTCTTCCAGCAGCAAGTCATACCACTGTTGAAGGTCCAACTTGGAATAAGTCAGGAAGTACATTGGGTACCTCAGGTAAAGTGACTCAGTTACACTCACCTGGCTCTAACTCTGGGAAGGCAGAAGAGTCAGATAGTGACAAAACCAAAAAACTTCGCCTAAAACTGTTAAAAAAACTTAATGCTAAAAAGAAGAAGTTGGCTTCACTGGATAGGCTAGCAGTGGAACAGTTGAAACATGAAAAGCCTGTGAGTGGAGGTGTAAGCACCCCATCACAGATGGCATCTCACAATGACAGTGAATTATTGCAGAGCTTTTTAAAGGAACTGCAGCATCAGATTGATGTTGCAGATAGTGAATCCGAATGCACCAGCCATAATAACAGTGATGAAATACTGGCGGAATTACTGTCCCCTACTTCAACTGTTTCCTTAGAGGCTTCAAAAAGTGAAGAGGAATGTATGTATATGGAAATGGTGGATAGCAGCGTTGCAGCAACAGCGGCTGATGAGAAGACCAGTGTGCCACATGCAGTGGTGACAAGTGAGGACCACAATTATTACAGTCCTGTAAAGGACAGTAACTCGGAACTTCATGCAATAAGCAAACCCAGTGTGAAAAAACTTGCTTTTGAAAGCCCTACAAGGGAAGATATCCTTGAAGACCTATTCTCCATTTCAGCACCGAGCTCAATGGCAGGTGACATAGATTTACCTCATTTTGATGAAACTTTGTTTGAAGCTTGGTAAATATTCAGTTTCTTGGTTTCAAGAATTTGTTGATATTATGTATATTTTGAAGCAAAGCACTATTAAATTATATTTTATAACTAGTGTCATTGCACACTGGCTGTACTTGAACAGTTTACAGTTGAGGTATTATTTTTCTTAAAATTTTACTGTAGCAGGCAAATAAGGTTTTAATGCATTTTATTTTTCTGAGAAGCAGTTATTTTAGCTGTCAGATATGATGATGATTTTTAATTAAAAGCTCGTATGAGTCTTAACTTTTTCTGCTTTTAATATGGAAAACATCCGTATTCCACTGAGTATAAGAAATAATAAACTTGCGTAGTCTTGATGATGGAACAGTGTAAGAAATATCATTTAGGTGGTAGTGATTTATTTTACAGGATCGCCCAACTCCAGAAGTCTTTTTGTCTGATATTTGAAAAAAAATAATAGAAGTACCTTCTACAATTGGGGATGTTTGATGTTTGTTGCTTTGATACAAAGATAACTTGCAACACTAAACTCAAGGCTGGTATTCTGTTAGGAACTCTACTCCTTTCAGAATTACTTTTCAACAAGTTCACCGCTGGGATCCAAGGAAGGATGGATACATGGTAGAAATTTTCCTATTGAAATTATGGCTTATAGTGAGTTTTCATCCTGCATAACTGAAAATATAATTTGGCAGGATATTCTGAGCCAGGTTATTATTTAAGTAAAATTAATAAGATTTGGGCCAGAGTTTGCAGCACTGAGAAGGAATGTCAGGTGTAACTTTTAGTAATTCTTAATTGCAAATACACTAATAAAAGAAAGTTTTCTAAGAATTAAAAATAACTGTAAGTTAGCACCCATTACTGTTGTCTTAAGGGATTTTTCATGGCTAGAGCAGTGCACCCCAGTCCATGTGTGAGAGTGCCAAGGAAAGGCAAGGTCAATAGGAAGATAGTGATGGAACACGTGGCAAGACAGTGGAGAGTAAGCAGAGGGATTCTGGATTTGGGTGGCTTTCTGCATTTGGATAGCTTTCATTTTGCTAGACGGGAGTCTTTTTTAAATTCATAGACACAGAGCTTGAGAGTATTATATGCTAAATTACATTAGCTGTACTTTGGTCTTGTACTCAGAAAAAAGAAGGATTTTATCAGCAGTCTTTGTTTCAACCATTTTTAGAGGTGTTCGGCATTTTTTCATGGTTTTAGATCCCAAGTTCAAAACATGAAGTCCTCAGTCTTACTCTTCTAATAGGTGCAGTTGAACATAATTGTTCTTACAAGACAGATTTAAGTGATCTTGGATAGCTTGAATCAAGTTCAAAACGCGTTTCAAAAAAACTGTCAGTGGCACTGAACTCACTTTGCCAAGCTATTTCTGTTGCAATTATGTATATGTTTATCAAACTGGCACTTCAGACAACGAATGGTTTCATTCTTTAAATAGAAGTCTTTGTAAAGAACTTGAGCTCTGTTTTAAATGTTGTAATTGCTAATGTTACAATAGAAAACAAATCAATGGATGCAGAATGTAAAGTGCCAGTGCTGCTGGCGAAAGGTTTGCCTGTTTGTGAATTCCCTTATTAAAAAATGCTGACCAAAATTAATGTTCATCAGTGAATAAAATAGGTGCCTCAGTAGGACGTGAGAGGGTGAAAGGATTTTCCTGTGTTTTCCAACCGGTGGTTTCTATCTGTGCAAAATGCAGTGTGTCTCACTGCCCCCCAACTACTTCTTGCAGAGGTTTCCCCAAGCAGTGGGGAGCTGCCTTCAAGTGCAGACACCTTCTGTGACCAGCTGGATTGCAGCTGCCTGCAGCTGTGAAGCTGGCTTGGGATGGGGCACAGACCCAGGGGTGAGTGAAGCAGCAACCCTGGGGTTGGCGTGATGC
>JAOQGH010000001.1:183626368-183641368 GCA_025769975.1 Gallinago jamesoni | reverse complement strand
GGAGAGGAACAGCTCCATGCATGGATATACGCTGGGAGCTGATGGAAAGCAGCTCGACTGAAAAGGACCTGGAGGTCCTGATGGACACCACGTTGAACGTAAGCCAGCAATGTGCCTTTGCAGCAAAGGCAGCAAATGGTATCCTGGGCTGCATTAAGAGAAGTGCTGCCAGCAGGTCAAGAGGCCACACTTGGAGTGCTGGACCAGTTGCAGGGTCCCCAGCACAAGAGAGACAGGGACATACATCCAATGAAGGGACCACAAAGATGATGAAGGGACTGAAGGATCTCTCCTATGAGGAAATGCTGAGAAAGCTGGGACTGTTCAGCCTGGAGAAGAGAAGGCTCAGGAAGATCTCATCAGCGTGTATAAATACTTGGATGTAGATGCAAAGAGGACAGAGCCAGGCTGTCTTCAGTGGTGCTCAATGACAGGACCAGAGGCAACAGGCACAAACTGAAACACAGGAGGTTTGCCCTGAACATCAGGAAAGACTTTTTCACTGTGAGGGTGACCAGGCACTGGCACAGGTCACTCAGGGAGGTTGTGGAGTCTCCATCATTGAATTAGTTCAAAAGCCATCTGGACATGGTCCTAGGCAACTGGATCTAGGTGGCCCTGCTTGAGCAGGGGGCTTGGACCAGATGACCTCCAGATGTGCAAGCTGGCAAGATGTGCATAAGCTGGAACACAGGAAGTTCTATTTAAATACAAGGAAAAACTTCTTTACGATGAGGGTGACGGAGCACTGGAACAGGCGGCACAGGGAGGTCATGGAGTCCCCTTCTCTGGAGATTTCCAAGACCTTCTTTGATGCAGTCCTGAGTGATGTGCTCTGGGCAATCCTGTTTTAGCAGGGGCGTTGGACTAGATGATCTCTAGAGGTCCCTTCCAACTCTGACAATTCCATGATTCCATGATTCCGTGCCTTCCAACCTCAGCTGTTCTGTGATTCTGTGAACTTCCTTCTGTGACATGGTGGCTGGTTGCTGGGGCCATCAGGAGACCACCACAGTGACACCACATGGTATCTCCAATGGCTCCCAAGAAGGGAGCAAGGGAGGGAGAGACGAGAGGAAATCCCCACGAGGTGGCTCTGCCACTCACTGGGCACCCTGTAAAGCTCCTTGGAAATCAGGGGGCTTTACCAAAAAGTTCTCAGAAGGGGCTGTCCTGGGCCCTGCTCAGTTCTCCGGCCTCCTGATGGCAGAGAAAATATCAAATCAGCGGATGTGCCCTGGTCAGAGGCAGGGTTCCTGCATCCCGGTGGAGGGGCTGGCGTTCAAACTGGTCTCGGCACATTGCAGCAACGCTCCGGGCTCAGCACTCTGGAATTTAATAAAGATAAACCCAAACAACTGCTCTGGGGAAGGGGGGCCCTGGCGCACAGACGGTGCTATCCGGTGAGGAGGGAGCGCTGCAGAAATGGACCTGAGGGTGCAGCGCAGCCGCGGGGATGGCAGCGGCATATGGTGCTCGTAGAAAAAGGCAAATTTGCAAATTTTACTCAGGAGAGCAGTGGGTGAGACAAGGAGGCTGAGGAGGAGGCTGCTCCCCGGGGCGGGGGGGTGGAGGGACTGTGGGCTTTATCTTCAAGTGCTGTGTTTTGAGTTAGGTTTGGACAAATAGAGGATGGAGGCAGTAATGGAAAGGATGAAGTCTGGGAAATGCGGAGAAAGAGGGGTTTTCAAGGCGGCACTCTGACGGCTCCCACGGCGTCATTCTCTTGGCCACGCAAAATGAAAACGGCGCTTAAAAAACTGCAGTGTTGCCTTTTTCTTCACGTGGTGCTTCTCGTTTCCAGCTCTGTCCATGCTGGGATTTGGGGTTTTGTCGGGCTTCGGAAAGGATGCGATGCTGGAGCAGGCTGACGTGACGGCAGGTAGTCACACATACTATACGTTTAGTGGTTCTGTGGCACTTTAAGTGTACAGAACACAGTGCTGATATTAACCAACCAGTCCAAGGGGCTTTTGCCCCATTGTGTTTATGATAAAGCATGACAGCTCTGTGTCGTCTGACATCTATATGTAGGAACTTCACAGGAACAGCTTCTATTTTATTAGGACACACACTTTCATCGGAGTCCCTGCAGCTGAGCGCTGAGCAGAGTGCATGAGGGGAGAGATAGACATCCCGAAAGATATTTATAGATGTGTGTTCCCAGTCCTTTCCTCTCCACTATGAAAGCAATTCTCTGAAAGGATTATTTTGACTGGCTGCCCAAGATTTCCAGAGGAGGAGATTAATGTGCGGGAACCCTCTCAGCGCCACTGGAAAAACTCGCTGGCTTTGCACATTTTCATGAGCTTCCTGGCTCTCTGTGTCAAGGTTATCTGCCTCAGACGGGGAGATGTGGACGTCAAATCGCCACGCAGCAAGCAGGAGAGCTGGGGTCTGACAGCAGCTGCTGAAGCACAGAGTTACCCGTGCCTGGAGAGCAGCTGGGGGGTTACGGCAGATGCAGGCACTGTGCCCCAAGGTGTCCATCCCTCCTCCCTTTTTTTCTTTTTGTCTACTTGACAAAATCCCCTATTTCAAACGGCCAAGTGGAATACAGTGGAGGTGTTTTGCACCCATCTTTTTCCCAGGTGGTCAGTGTTCTCAAGTGGTGCCAACTTTGCCTGATCCTGACAGCCATCCTGTGTGTATCCCACAGAAGAAGGGGAGGCAAGAGCCACCCAGATGTTTAGGTTTGCAGGGAGTGGGAACAATTGAACCTCTAGATATGTCAGAAGCTGTTTGCAGAGTCATTTTGGCCCCAGCTTAGACCTCTCTTGCCAAGGCAATTCCCCAAATTGCAAAAAAAAAAATTGCCAGAGCCTGGTTCCATCCTGCAGCTATTCCAGCTCCAAGGGGTACAAAAAAGATAACACTCCTCCCACCGAGGTGTTTCTGCTCTGTTCAATTATATTTACAACCATGTTGCTCTGCTGGGTAAAGGGAAGGGACTTCAGTGGCTCTCATGCCCCCTTTATTTCTTCTGCTTTTCCTTAAACAGAACCCTCAGAGTGATGTTGCAGTAAAAAAAAAAAAAAAAAAAAGGCAAACCCAAAACTCTGCAATTCTTGTTTTAAGGCAGCCATACCAAACAGATTTTTGCTGGCAAAGCTTTCTTCTCCCTGCACACCCAGAAATCAGCTGAGAAAGTCCCTGGAGTTGATGTCACGGTTGGGGATTTTTTGCAGGGAGGAGGGTGAAGGCCTGTTTTCCTCCACACCTTTGGAGCCAACCTCAGCATGAGGAAGTAAAGGGCTGGGTTTCCAGTAAAGCACCGGTGCCCCCGGCAGGTCCTGTGGTGCCGGGTGGTGCTGGGGGACAGGCAGCAATCGGCAGGGGCAGAGCAGGGGATGGGGATGCGGGGATGGGGATGCAGGGAGAGGTGCCGAGCAGCAGGAAAGCCTGCACCACATTACTTTTTGCGTTATGGCGATTTCCAACCTTAGCAGCCTGATTCCTACCGCCTTTAACATGAGACTCCTGCCAAACTGAAGCCACCTTTGGAAGCCTTTGAAAGTAGGGAAGAGCGTGACTTTTCACGGCAAGGTGGAGGCTTACTGTCTCAGAGTGGTCTCCTCTGCTTTTACTGGTCCTTGTAAATCACAACCAAGCTGCAAGCTGCCTGGTAGGTTTACACAGGTGTAAAAAGGGTGGAAGAAAAGGAAGGATCCGTGTCTGCTGTGGGAGGACAGCTGGGGCTCATCCAGCTGCAGGTGCCCTGAGGACCTGTGTTGTCTCCTTCCCCCTCTCCTGTCAGCAGCTCCCTCCTGCCTGCCCATGTCCGTGCACAGGTCCTTTCTTCACGGTCGCAGCACTGATCTTCTCTTGGACAATGTTCCTCTTTTGACTTAACTCCATAACTGCGTTTAGGTGATGGGTTTTCCTCAGGAGATTAGTAGAAGCTTAGCATTAAATACCATCCTTAAATACCAGCTATGATCCTGTGCTCAGTAGACCACAAAACATAAACTTCGATGTTCAAGTAAGAAAAGGCCATTTTGTGGGAAAAAGAGAACTTCAGTCCTAATAAAAGGCCCGGTCTCCACTTAGGTATTAATTATGGCCTTGCTGCTCACACATTTGTGTCTGCGTGGACTACTGGGTATGTATCCTTGAAAGACAGCCTGCTATTAGGTTAATAAAAGGTCACAACTCACAATGTTAATCACCTGCCTCTCTGCCAGCATGTTTCTATGTATTTGCTTGTACCCAAAGTACCTGAGAGTTTTCCATATCTTATAGTACAGATAATAATAATTTGCATGATAGAGAGACTGGATAAAAACACTGCTGTAGATAAATGTGTCCCCATTGAACAAGATGGATTTGACAGCTTGGCACCGCCTGGGAACTCCTACCAGGCTGTGTCCCCTCCAGAGAGAGGAAACCAGCTATTCGGCCATGGTTTGGATGCTGGGTGGCACGCAGACCTTCTGGATAGCATGAGGTGGAGTATAGACAGAGAGACAGACAGAGAGATGGGGTAGAAGTTGTTCAGGGCTCAGTCTAATGAAGACATTACTTTTTATTAGTGTTAAATCCCTACTGAAGGTAAGGACTTTTCATAAGGCTTTTCCCCACCAGAATACAGGCAAGAGGGTACAGAGCAGTTACAGCCAGCAAATGATGGGCACGTTGGATAAGGATGCTTTCCAGTGATCTGACAGAGGTTGTGGGACTCTCTGCGGTCGTCCAACACCACAGCCTGTGCTTCCCTGCTGTCTCCATCACGGGATCAAAACCAAGGCGTGAACATGCTGCAGCAATTATGTCAAGCTGTATTGGGCTTCAACTACTAAAATTGGGGTACAACTGTGAAGTCTGAGCCTGTAAAATGCTGAATGCTGACAGCTGTCATTGTCTTCCAGGGATTTATCTGTAGGGGGAAGGATGCAGGATCCATCCCTGGTAAGAAAAAACATGTTTCTGTGCCCATCTGCGATGCTCACAGCATTTGTGTACTGCCCGTTCAAATACGGATCCCAATGGATCAGGAGCTTTTTCTGGTGACCAGGAGCCCTGGGGTCTCCTCACTGCTGAGGCTGATGGAGACGTGACCAAGGAGGTCACATGCCTGGGAGCAGAGGCATTATCAAGACTTGCCAACATTATTTCCCCTTGCAGCTGCTTTCTGCTGTTCCACACAGCTAGCCAAATGCTCAGATGCACTTCAGATACTGAGGTCGCTATTTTGCTCCTGTGCAGGAGAGGCAACAGCTATCTTCCCACATTGTAGATCCTCCTAGATCACAGACATGCAATCTCTTGCTTCTCTGGGCTTCATCTGCACATGCTGAGCGAGCGACCAAGTCTGTGGCTGTGTTGCTCTGACAGCCACCCAAGTGCAGAGCGCTGCCACTCTTCTGTGAAGCCATAGGAAATGTTTTGTGATTCAAGATAAGAGAGACCTTCACTTCCTCCTTCTGTGCTTGCAGGGCTAAGCTGCCTCTGAGGCTGCACCGTCCACCCTGACAGCCCACTCACAAAATGGACCAGGAAACCCTGGGAAGTGTCGTCCTGCTCGCCATCGTCACCTTGATCAGCGTTGTCCAGAATGGTAAGACAAAAATAAGCATTTATTTAAGGCTTAAAGGGAGCTGGGAAAAGTTCAGGATGATGTATGCTGATCTGATCTTTGGATAGATAATCTTTGTATATAAGTGTGTACATGCTTAGGCATGAATTTGGGTTTAGAAATTATCTTCTAAGCATAAAATCTGGCCTGCTGATGTTGCAGTGTCTTGGCAGTTGCATGGTCCTACTCTGATATTCTAGAGTGAGCTATTCTATGATATTCTCTGATATTCTATGTCAGCTAATGAAAGGACTCATGAGCTGAGGTACCCACCCCGTGACAATATGGATTTCGATTTGAGGACTGAGACCTCCTTTCCTGGCTAAAGTCCTTAATGTGGGCAGCTGGGGCTGCTCCCCAGCCATGGGCAGGGGCTGGGGCTCCAGGGGGCTGCGATGGGTCCATGGAGCTGGGCGAAGGGGGCAAAACTGCACCGACTCATCGGAGGAGTCTGTCCAGGTTATTTGTGGGCAGCAGCTCTCCTGCTTTCCTGCTTCTCCAGGTCCTATAGTCCAACCAACCTCAGCTGCAGTCCCAAGAACACTGCGCGTTTCCTGCAATGGAGAAGTTTCCTTTTTTGGCTCTTATTCAGACCTCTGTAATTCTTCAGGATTTTTTAAATAAACCAACAAGTTCCTCTCTTCTGCAAACCTGATTTGGACTTGATCATCATCACTTATAAATATTTAAACATTTTAACAGGAGATTCTGGCCAGGATACAGAGAAGGCAGTGAGATTTGCCCCAGCTGCCCTGAGATTGCCCTGGTTCATGGAGAGTCAGCAGTGGGATGGGGGGGGAGGCTGACGCAAGTGCTGGAAAAATTCTGTGAAGGCTTCTTGGTAAGAATGGGAGATTCCCACTGAGCACAAACCCCATGTTTGGTCCTAGGAAGTGGGGTTGTTCTTGGGCTGCTGCAGAAAGGGGAAGCGGTGGAAGCCTCAGCATAAGCCTGGCTGCCAGAGAGACTAAAAAAAAAAAAAAAAAAAAAAAAGGTGCAAACGGGTTTAGTTTCGACATAGGCACCAAATGCCACACCATTTAACACAACACTCTTTTCTGGTAACTGTGCGGTGTGTGATGTCACCCGAACAGGGCACGTTGGGATCAGAGCCCATAACGCCATTGAAAAAATTATGCCAGGTATACATTTCTTGCTATTTAACCAGATGATTTTAGATACAGGGTTTTTTTCCTCTCACTCTGAAACGTGAGCATGTGCCTTCCAGCCTGACACGCGCTTTTATCCCACAGCAATCCCTCTGTGAGACTACTGGCCCAGGCGCTGCAGAGGGGCAGCGCGGCGCTTGGCAAGGGCTCTGCGTGCCAAGCTGCGGTGGCACACAGCCCTCGGCCCTGATTCCAGACCTGGCGGCATTTGATTTCCTCCTCCCAGGCTTTCTGTCTAGGAAGACTGGACAGATATGTAGTCCTGCAACAAATGCAATACAGGAGGCAGCAGAAATGCTCATCAAGGGATGTCAGCTGTACTGAACTCTTGCTGTGGCTCGGGTTCAGCAAAGCACTTAGGCATCTGCTCGATTGTTTTTAAGAAGGTGAAGCCAGTACCATGTAAATTAGGGTTTATAAGCTTTTCTGCAGGAGTAGAAAACAGTTCGGGTGAATACTGTTATTCCCAAAGCTGGAGGCTGACTGTGGTGCTGGCCCAGTCTGACATCCATTTATTGTCACCTTGTTCACATCAGGAACCTCCATATCCTGCAGAGTGACTCATGTGGCCGGGGTGCTGCTGAGTCACACATGTAGCTTTAGGTTTTGTTCTTGCATGAGAGATGTTGCAAGTCATCAGCTTTCAGGGCAAATCAGTGGTCATTGCTGGGCAAATCGGGATGGAGAAAGCAAAACCAAGTCAACGGAAAGAAGGAATAACCTGCACGTTTGCCAGCACTTGCCAGGCTGGAGCATCAGTACATGGTTTCTGTTGGCATGAACTTGTGAAACAACCAGGCTTAGATTCAACTCTTGTGCCAGAGTGGGACTGCAGTGGTTCAGGCTCAGGGCGGCCTGTGCATCCCTGGTGTCTCAGGGCATCACCTTCCAGTGCAGCTGAGCTGAATTATACCCCTCAGCTCTAGCCCTGCTCCTCTCAGTCATCTCATGATGGCTTGTGAAACTACCTTCTTGCCTTGAGGTTCAGGGTCAAGAGCAAGAAATATAACCATGGTGTTGCAACCTGCTTCATGCTGTATTCTCCCATTTCCTCAGTGCCAGCCTAACAGGATCCCAATGCTGCTGTGATTTGAGCACAGACCTGTGGTGAGGGCCACCCCTGGATGTGATCTGTCAGTTCTGCTCTGGTCCTTTGCAGACCTTCAACCTGGCTGAGCCTCAGGTACCCGGGACTCACCTCTTGGGCTGCCTGCTGGGGAGATTTTGGGAGCCTGCAGGGCATGTGAGGTTGACAGGGCTCAGGAACCATAGAACTGGTGAGCCACTTCCAGGGAAAAATCACACTTGAAGCAGGAGCCTCCACCTCTCCATATGACAGTGACATGCTGGGTCCCCTTCTGATTGACTGCCCTCAGCTTAGGGGTCCATGTGGTCCTGAGGAAATATAGTCACTGCAGTGGGTTGGAGGTGATTGACGGAGGCATTTTCTGTAGAGGTGGACATATCATGTGAGGTAGTTGTCTAAGCTCTTGAGTCAATGGAAAAATTGATCAGCCCTTCAGTAGGGTGGTTTCTCTCATGTCACTAGCTCTTGGAGGTATGCATTAACCTCTGGAAGTGCCTTTCCTCAGTTTCCCTCTGTCACCCACTGTTTACAGAAGGAAAATATCCACCTTTCCAGCACTTCTCAGTGTCTCTGAAATGAGGTGAGACAAAGCCTGCTCCTCAAGTATACATGATATCCCTACATCTGTCCTTTGCCCTAATGCCCAGTTTGTTGACCAAGGATCCATACATCATGTTGGAGAAAACAAGAGATTCCAGGACAGATGGCTGGACCTCCACAGCCAGATCTTTCCCAGGAGACCCAGCACACCTGTGCCTGGCTAGCCCTGGTCCCAGAGACTGTGCGCCGTGACTGTCACCACCAGCACCTCCAAGTTCTTGTCTTCAGTGACCACTGTCACGTTGGACACATCTCTGTTCAGCCTGATGACTGTCAGCCTTGCAGAGCTTCTCTGCAGAAGCACATCAGCATTTGGGAAGTGGAAGCAACTGCAGCAGCAGAAAGGGAGATATATACATAGTTTATTCTTGGCTTTCTCTGAAGCTGTGGCATCTTCTAGTGGTTTCACGTACATGCTAAAAGGAAGAGAGGAGGTATGCTATGTATCCCACAGAGCCCATACAGTCCCAGGCCTCCAGGAAGTGTTTTTCCATCTACTAGGAGTACTTTTTGTACTGTACAAAAAATTTCCATCCAGCCTAATCCTCTTCAACTAGGTCCTCTTAGACACTGGGGGCAGGTGAATGGTGCCATGCCAAAGGCTAGGGTGGCATGCAGGTGGAGATGCCTGAGCTCTTGGTGGCTATCCTGTCTGCTCTGGGTCCACCAGGGCCAGGTCCTCCAGGAGTCAACCAGTGCACCGTGCTGGTGACAGTGGGAGGGTCTGCAGCCTGGGTCAGAGTGGGGACACTGGCCTAAAGTGCTGTGGGTTTTTCTGGAGAAAGGCTGTGGGTACCGAGGGAGTCACTGCAGTTTATCAAGTTACACTTCTATTGTTATAATAATATGTTTCCTGATAGGTTAATCTTTTATATATATTTTATATATATATATAAAATATTCTAAACCAAGGTGTGATTTGGGTACACTGGAATGGGATGCACGACAATACAAAGCTTGCAGCTTGTAGCCTGTCAGGGCTCTGTCTGGTGCCTTTAGACACATGATTGATCGTCTTTGGTTTAGTGTCATCAGATAAAATGTGTTTGTCAGGCGCATGGTACGTTATCTTGAGGTGCTGCATTTTGGCAGCAGCTCTGACCCACCACTGCTGCTTAAAAGGAGGATACACACCGTATGGACACTTAGCCATCAGCCATCAGGACCAGGTTCTCAGTGGGCCCTTCTGGAAAACAACGCAGCCCTGTGGGATGTCCCTGGTTTGGCAAATGGGTATCACTGAAAGAGAATAGACTCCCTTGTCTCCTTGCTCTATTAGAGAGTGAGAATTGGGTTTGGCAGCTTTGCCTAGAAAGCTTTTTTCCCACTGGGGGCAGGAAGGATGGAATCTGGGCTCTACTTCTGCAGCAGGCAGAGGTGCGAGCTGCCAGAAGTGCAGTGGGGGCATAAAGAAGGGCTCAGAGGGGAGGGCCTGCTCTCAGTCACATACGAACCCATGGGGATGTCCAAGGTCACATCTCACTGTGCCCTTGCACAGAGGGTTTGGTTATACCAGGGTGACAGAGCGAGCACCCTGGCCACATCCTGTACCTCCACACACCCGCATCCTCCCCTGCCATCCAGCCTGAGAACAGTTCACGAGAACAGACCTGAGCCCAGCTTCTGCAGTATCTCCAAATTACATCTCAGATCGAATACTCTGTGTTTCTTTAACAGCTTTTTTTGCTAACAAAGTGGAACATGAAAGCAAACACTGCAATGGCAAGGGGTTCCAGCGGCCAGGATCTTCTGCCTTTGACCGTGTCTACACTGCCAAGTGAGTAGACAAGCCCTGAGGAGCCGGTGGGGACAGAGTGGGGTTTGTCTCTCTCTTCATTAGGGTTTAATCCAAACCCTTTTGGGGTCCAGAGATGGGTTCCAAATGCCCTCAGACGAAGGTTTTGCTCTGCAGTCCCACTGCTGCGTGCATTGCTGTGACGTTTAGACCTGCAGTTTCACCAGTATGTTTGCTGCTGAACCCAACTCTTTTCTGGGTGCTGTACTTGTATTGGACTGGCAACCCTTATTCACAGAATCACAGAATGATATGGGGTTGGAAGGGACCTCTGGAGATCATCTAGTCCACCCCCCCTGCCAAAGCAGGTCCACCTAGAGCAGGTTGCACAGGAACACGTCCAGGTGGGGTTTGAATGTCTCCAGAGACAGAGACTGCACCACCTCTCTGGGCAGCCTGTTCCAGTGCTCTGCCACCCTCAAAGTAAAGAAGTTCCTCCTCATGTTTAGATGGAACTTCTTATATTAAAGTTTGTGTCCATTTCCTCTGAATTTACTGTATTATGCCCCTTCATTTGGGAACCCGTTCACCCAGCAGTAGCAAACGCTGGCAGTGTGATATGAGCACAGCCGGGGTCCCAGGGGCTCTGCAGCTCAGAAGGAGTCAGTGGAGAGACACTGACATGCTGAGGAGCAGGTCGGTGGCAGAGCTCCTACAAATCCCTTGGTCCCTGGGCAGCTCCCTCGGCACATGGCTCTCTGCTTCTCCACCGCATCCATACCTCTTGTCTTTGACATCCCTTCAGAGATGAGCAGAGGAGAAAATGAATTCCAATCCAGAAGAGAAAAGAACATAAAATATTTTTTATTACCAATGAAGTACTGATGCTGTGCTTGAAACTGAATGGGACGTCCAACTGCTGCCCTTCACAGGTGTGCAACCTCTGCCGAGGGCAGAGTGCTTCCCCCTCAGAAAACATTCCTGGCCGATGGAGGCAGCTGGAAATCATTCCTGTTCCCCTGCAAAGACACATGTTAACTCTGTGAGACACTCCTGTCTGTGGCATGGTTCTTCTTTTGTTGGTTTCACACAGCATTCAATGCCAGTAAATTGATTAATATGACTTAATTGCAAAGATTTTCCAGGCCAATAAAGCACACAGCATCTTTTATAAAGGTGCCGTGACCAAAGAGGTTGGAGAAGGCAAGTGGCTTTCACAGGTGCCAGGCATGTGCGCGGGGCAGTTTGTTTTCCTCATCAGGCAGGACAAAGGCATCTTTTATTCCAGTGAGGAAACAGGGAAGCAGACTCAGGGGTGAGGCCGCCACCGTGCTCGGGCACGGACACGCCAGCCAGCCCCGGGCAGCTCCTGCTGCAGGCAGGTCGGGGGCTTCCCACCCCTCTGGGGTAAAAACCCACCTGCAGTGGGGTTACTGCAGCCCAAATTCACCCCTCGCCACCCTTTGCTGGTGAAACGTGCTGATTTTGCTTCTGTTTCCCCCATGTTCTCACCTCTCTCTGACAAATTCCTTTCCAGCCAGAACTGCGGACACGCATACCCCACGTTTCTGGCGGTGCTGTGGTGCGCTGGCCTCCTCTGCAGCCAAGGTAACACACACGAGTTTTGTCCCCTCTTCAACCTTGCACCACTTTCAGCAGGGGATGGTGAGCTTTTTGGAGGTTACGCTTCCAGGGACCAAACTCTCCCACAGTGGGGGGACCAGTCTCACCCAGCTTGCCATGCTGTTTAATTAGCAGCACACTCCCTGGCACAGATTATGCCAAAAAGTGCCCCCAGACACGATTCCAACCGTTTCCCATATAAGCATTATGGATGAGATACCTCTGGTTTGGGTGGAGGGTTTAGCACTCGGATGCTGGATGTTGCATTGTTCACCCCAGGACTGGAAATGGGCTCATTAAACTGCCAGAGCTGCCAGCCTTTTCCAGAGCTGAGGGCAGCCCAGTATTTACCTGTGTTTCTAAATATGATCCTCTGTAATGCAATTTGAGTTTTTCTGAAGTTGAGTACTTTCTTGGGGTCTATGTCTGTTCTTTCTGGAAGAAAGGAGAAGGGATGCTGCCTGCAGGTGTGGAAAAAGCTATAATTTGGGGGGAAAGGAGAAAACCCCCATTTTAATGTGCTCAGAAATGAGTACTGGACCAGCTGCCTTGTATTTCTGGTGAAAGCAGTGCCTGAGCTGGTACCCTCCATCCTGAACCCAGCACGACCCACTCTGGGTTTCTGCAGTGAACCCACTTAGTTGCAGGCAGGATTACACCCACAAATTGTTTAGAAAAGCTGGTGTGAGGGCAAGGCAGGTGCTCTTCTTCCCATGCAAAGGTCTCTGTCCTGGTTCCAGTACTCATCCCACAGCCCAACACGGCAGGTTCCTGTTTCCCAGTCCAGCCTGGGCAGCAGATGGGGACGGTACGTACAGAAAGACCTGTGCTGGTGTCTAACGCCTCGTTTTACCCTTTACCCAGCTCCCGCCGCCTTTGCTGGCCTGATGTACTTGTTTGTGAGGCAGAAGTACTTTGTGGGCTACCTCGGGGAAAGGACTCAGAGGTAAGGATGTGCAGAGCCTCTTTCTGAAACCCGGGATGCTGCGGCAGCGCAGCCCCATGTTGCCTCTTCCACAGGCGCAGCCACCGTCTCATGGCACTGCCTGCCGGGGCTGCTTGGATGGGGTGGTGCGGGAAAGCCCCGATATTCTGGGGGCACAGGAGGAACTTTGGGAGATGAAGGAGATGCAGTGGCGCTGGGGCCAGGGAGGCTGCAGGAACAGAGAGGCTGCTTCAGCAGCTCCTGCTCACAGCTTCTGCAAATACACTCGTTTGTGTGTTCTTGTGCCACTGTTTGCACAAGATCGTCCTTTTGTATTAATAAAGCTCCTTACACACATGTGGAACAAGGTTGCCCCGTAGCCTGTGGTGGCTGAGAAGACATACAAGCCCCTCTGAATAGCCACTTTTGTAAGCAGCAGCCTACTCTGAGCGCAGGAGGCCAAATCCAGACCCAAATGGATCCTGAAAATGGCATTTAAGAGCTCACAGCTGCCTTGCAATGCAAGATAGAGAAGAAATTTGCCCCCTCCATCTCAGCCTCTGAGGTCCTTTCAGCTGGTCTCAACAGCAGAGTCTGAAGTCTGAGGACGTTTCGCGTGAGGTGATGTACGTTAATGAATTGCTTTCCCCCCTTTCTGTCTCCTCAGCACTCCTGGTTACTTATTTGGAAAGCGCATCATTCTGTTCCTGTTCCTCATGTCCGTGGCTGGAATACTCAACTACTATCTCATCTTCTTTTTTGGAAGTGACTTTGAAACGCACATAAAAACGATAACCAGCGCAATCTCTCCATTGCTGCTCATCCCCTAGCTCCCCGCAGCGCTGAGGGGGTCAGCGGGCTTAATATGTCGATACCCAGGAGCAGTCATAATTCAGCTGTTTAAGAAATGAACCCGTAACCCTTTTAGATTGCTGTAAATCTCATGCTTGATGGGCTTTGTAGTTTGATTTAACCTTGCTTTTTCCTTCAGGAAAAAAGATTTATCTTGAGCACTTGGCACGCCCAAGGAATGGTAACAACTTCCAGTTAATTCTTTAGAGTTTTTTTGGCTAAACTGCAGCTTGCGAGCCGATTGCATGAGTGGAAGAGACATTGTACGCTTGCTTCATAGCTGTGTGGTACCCAGCTTTTGTCCCGAAAGCCTCTCAGTGTCATTCCTGACCGATGGCTCCCACACAGGCATGACCTTCCTGTGGCATCCCGCACGCCCCTGCCCGTGCAGAGGCATGGACCAGCCTCTTCACCCGCACTTTCCCTCCCACTTGTTGATGACCCGAGCTCCGGCTGCTGCAGGAGGGCGGCAAATTGGCCCCTGTCTGGTCTCCCTTGATAAATATTCATGTGCATAACATTCCCGACACCGATCTCATTTACACTTCAGCCTTTTTTGTTCCCCCGGAGCTGTGGAATGGGGTCTCGTGTAAACGAGGAGCTGCTGTATTGACGGTGGGGTTGGTTTTGTTTTGCTTGGCTTTGTTTAATAAAGCAGTCTAAAAGGATGCAATCTGTTTGCTCCCATCTTCTCTGCCTGGTGTGCGATCCCCATGCTCCACGGCTCGGCAGCTGGCCAGCGAGCGGGGCACGGGCAGCAGCACCGGGCTCTTTGTGCGAGCTGCTAATTGCCCTGGACACGGCCTCGAGAAGACTCGACTTTAACAACTCCCTCTCTATCAGCAAGTTCAGCTTTCTGCCTCCATCACTAAGAACATGCCCCTACAAGTCCTTACCGAGGAGCCGGTTTGATCAGAGAAATGGACCAAGGTGGGCAAACAGGCCGGCACAATCTTTGTAAACGTTGCTACGCTATGAGTGCTTAAGCTCTTAAGCCTACCTGATTACTGCACGCAGGATGGAGAAAGCTGTATTTTATGGCTCCTTTGGGAGGGACAGAGACTCTTTGCCACGTGAGAAGAGGGTTTGCAGAGCAGTTCGCCGGAGCAGGCGCAGAAAGCTGCCTGCCTTTGTACCACCTACCACGGCTGGTGGGTTTCGCTGCTGCCCGATGGGGCAGAGGTGCTTGTGCATGGCTCCTCTCCTCTGCACCTGTCCCTCCACACGGCCAAAGTAACACACACCCCCTTTTTCTTATCTTCTACACAATTTTTAGATGTGAAAGATTAGTAATAAACATAGTTGTAAGTAATAAACATATTATCTGATCAGTGCTTGTAAATACTTAAAGGGTGGGTGTCAAGACGATGGGGCCAGTCTTTTTTTTCAGTGGTGCCCAGTGACAGGACAAGAGGAGATGGTCACAAACTTTAA
>JAOQGH010000001.1:183605257-183626268 GCA_025769975.1 Gallinago jamesoni | reverse complement strand
TGTCAAGACGATGGGGCCAGTCTTTTTTTTCAGTGGTGCCCAGTGACAGGACAAGAGGAGATGGTCACAAACTTTAAGGAGGAACTTCTTTACTTTGAGAGTGGCAGAGCACTGGAACAGGCTACCCAGAGAGGTGGTGGAGTCTCCGTCTCTGGAGACATTCAAAACCCACCTGGACAAGTTCCTGTGCAGCCTGCTCTAGGTGGACCTGCTTTGGCAGGGGGGTTGGACTAGACAATCTCCAGAGGTCCTTTCCAACCCCATGTGATTCTGTGATTTAATGCATGATGGTTGGCTAATAAATGTTCTTACTGGTTGGAATAGGTAATTAAAAAAAATACAATCTAACCTCCAAACCTATAGCTGCTGAGACACCTTTTTCCCAGACACAGACAGCATTTAGGTTCCTTCCCTCCCCTCCTTCTTAAACCACTGTAATACACTCCAAACCCTGCTTCACACTGTGCTTCTCTTTCACCCTCTCTCCATAGCTCAACAGCAGCCACCCATCCTTGGTGGTGACCCACCACCCCTCTGCCCCATGGGGTCAGTCCAGCTCCTCAGGAGGAGAGGGGTAACCCCTGTATTCTGGACCAAAAGCTCATGCTGCCACCATCGTTAGTCAGTTCAGAAGAAGAGACAATTCACCAGGACCACAGTCCCTGCTCTCCAGCCAGTCTGGTCTCCCTGAGGTCTGAGACTTGTTTATGAAGACCATAACTTGTGGGAGGTGGTGGGTGGGTGGTGGGAGGTTGGATGGACCAACCCTTTGTGTCCACCTTACAGATTTCCCCAGCTGCATGAGTCTTCTCTGGTACCTTTTTGTCCTCTATAGTAAGAAACAGCTCACTTGACCACCTTCAGATGTCTCATGCTAGCATGAGAAGAGGCTCTCCACTGGTCAGCTATAAAGGCAGAGGATTCAAATGTCTATCTTGGGTCAGCTAATCTATGCCATTGTTTTCAGGCCTCTCTGTTGACTTCATGGTTGGTTTCTACACAGCTGTATTTAGGTAAGATCAGGTGATCTTATGAGGGAGCTAAGGCCCATCTTTTGCTGTAATCATTTATTTTGCAATAATATCTCCTACTTACTTCCTCAAAGCCTTTCTGATAATGGAAGCGAAGAAAATGTAGGCAAAATCTACTTTCCATCTATCTATAAATGGAAATGGTGGTGGTATCAGACAAACAGGTGGTACATAAATCGATCACTATGTAAATTCTCTGTGAACGTCACATTGTGTTTTCCGTGTTACAGGCAAGCCTTGTGGTTGCATTTGCCTTCCTACTCTTTCTATGAAAGGAAGGCAACGTCAGTGCTATTTGGGTTTTCCTCGCTGTGTTAGACAACTTCAGCTTTTATTTTCGGCAGTAAAACCACCCTGATCTGGGCAGTACGGTTGCCGGCACTTTGAACACCAGCTGCTCAGGAAGCTGCACAAACATAGGCTCATTCCAGGGGTTGGGGTGGACTGAATGACCTTTAAATGTCCCTTCCAACACAAACCCCTCTATGATTCTATAGATCCCCATGAAAAAATACATACACTACCGTAAAAGATACATGGGTGCATACTGGGGTCACTAGGACCTACTGAGCTGCAATGGATGTGGGGACACGACTGGTGGCAGAAGGGACAGTCCCCTCTGATGGCTCCCATTCAAGGCTGGCTTGCAAGCACCGGGGACCAGCACCCACGTTTGGTGCAGTGCACGGCAGCTTCTGGCCTGGAGCCAGAATGTTGTATACAAAGAGCTCTCACTTTCCCATCCTGCTGCTTGCAACGATGCTGCTAATTGTCTCCTTCACTGCGCTGCCGGGGTTTGGGGCTCTGCTCCACCAGTGGTGCCCCAGCTCCTCACGATGGTGTGCCACCACCACACCACGTGGCTGTTTGTGCATCCAAATCCCACATACACAAATGAACATATCGTCCGTGTGTGTGTATAGCATAGACACAGTGTGTTTACTTAATTATATCTGTACGTACATATGTATATTTTTATGTATATATATATACACATGTAGTAGGTGCTGAGTCATGTGAATGCTAGAGACTTTTCAGGGAAGGCAGGGGAGCGGGTTGCTCAGGCACCAGCCCTCTCGCAGCTTGCAGGCTGTGTACATCAGAGACTGCAGAGGCTGCTGGAAGCCGGGCTATCGCAGGATGCTTTTGATCTGCTGACAAAGGCCCGGAGTACACACAGTATTCCTGCCACAGTCACCGCCTCTCATTCCGTACAGCACTACAACCCTCTAGTGGAAACTCAGCCCTATCGGCACACCAGTGCTCTTGGCCATGGATGAGCCATTCCTTTGAGTTTTGAAGCCTGACAGTGATACAACAGCATTCACGTTTCTGAACAGATGCATTGTTCCTATCGAATGCTATTTTTTTATTATTCTGGCATGTAGGAGCCCGGTCCTGAAGCCCCATCCTACCCATCACAAAGCAGGCAAATTGCCTAGTGCAGGGTCCAAGCAAGCAGGTAACAAACATCAGAGTGGGATAAGAAATATGTATGTATCACCCACAAGGGTTTCCTGCAGTATTTCCCAGATTCCCAGTTTCCCAGAACTTGCAAAAACAGCCTGTGCAGTATCAGCTCGGTCTGAGTCATGTCTACGCCAAGTCAGGTTTCCAAATGAGTCTCTGAGGATCAGGAGAACAGTTCTGCTGGCGTGGAGCAAAGACTGACCCTGGGCAGCTTCTTCAGCCCTCCCCTTCTCTGAGATGGCTTTCTTCTGGCAGAGCAGCTGGTTTAACATTCACAGAAACCTTTTAAATGTCCTCTTTGAAATGCTGCAAAGCATTGAGCACTGGCCTGAGTCAGTGCTGTGCCTTTTGCAGACTGTGGTGGGGGGAAGGTTTAGGGCATGTTGGTAATGCCTGGAAATAGTCCATCTTCAATAAGTGAAAGGACAGGACAGGGTGAGAACAGTGGTAAAACCTTTCCCTGGGTGATTTTAAATTGTTTTTGTGTCCCAGCTGGAGTGAGCAGGGTGAGCATTCCCAAGGAGAAGTCCCTCGGTGAGCTGCAGAGCCCAGCAGCGCCTGCCCAGCATGGCACGCTGACGCTTAGGAGGAGGAAGGACCCTGGAGGCTGCAATGCCCCTTTGAGTCATCTGGAGGACATGTACAAGCTTCACTGTCCCTTTGGGCAGCAAAGACTGCTGTCCTCATGGCTGTCATGAAGGGTGCGGGACACCTCAGCTGTGGCTCCTCTCAAGATGGTTCAGTGCCTCAAGGGATTAGGGTGGAGAAGCAGCCTCTGCACCACTGACTGGCTGCAGCAGAGAAAGAGCTGCTTTTAGCAGTGTTGCCGTGACCATCAGGAAAACATGTCCCACGGAGACAAAGAGCTCGAGCTGGTGCCCAGCCTCTGCCTCTTGGTGTACCTGCCCCAGCAGAGGGAGGCGGTGGGCAGGAGAGCATCATCAATCCTCCATCCATCCTGCCTGCCAGAGCATCTCCCTGCTCCCAGCCAGCGCGCAGAGACACAGAACCTGGCAAAAGTGAGATTCCAGCCCCAAAGGACAAACAGCCTCCACAGCAAGCTGGTTTTCCCCTTTAGAGGAGAAATAAATAACTTTTCAGTTTCAGCTATGAGGATCTTCACACTGCGAGATGATTTCATCAGACAGACGAGCTCCTGGGGCTTTGTGCCGCCTGCCTACTGAGCTACTTGGATGCTGTCCCCTGGGCACTTCCCACTCATCCCCGAGGGAAGGGGACTGGACACCAAAGGGCCAGCTGTGATGTGGGGCACGGAGAGCAGCTATGGTGTGTTTTTCACTTAAAAAGGTAAAGGCGTGATGGCGTTGGGGTGGCGTTAAGTTGGCGGTTATGGCAGCACCCTGTGGGAACTGGCAGGGCCTGCTGGCACGCCGTGGCCTCTCGCAAGCCCAGGGAGGCTCGGGAGAGGGGCTGCCGCCCACTGCGCTGCTATTTGCCACCCCTCGAACAAGAATACGGATGATTTATTGTGCCTGTGTTTTCCCAAGAGAGCGCCACCACCGCCTTCGTCCCCAAACAATGTTTTCTGAGCCCCCTTGGTGCTCGGGGATTAAGCCGAGCAGCATGATGTCCCCAGGCCAGCTGCTTCATGCCTCTCCAGTCATTTGTGCTGCAGCAATATCTTTTGAAAAGGCAGCACCAGCCTGCCCACTGCCCTCAGCAGATGGGAGGGGACGGTGCATGTCCCCACCAGCAGCCGTGGGGCCACAGTCCTGCCGGCTGCTGCGTGCCTGGGCTCCCTCGCCTCGGTGGGGACCGCCTACCCTTGCTGGGGGACAGATGCTGATGGATGGATTTACCTCCTCGTCCGAGGCTAGACAGCTTCAGCCACAAACCAAAGCAGGCTGTCACGTAACAGAGTTTAAGTTGCGGCTCGGTCCTGAGCTGTGTTTAACAACACTGTCGTTTCTTGGAGCATATCTAGCTCCACATACCTGCAGCAGAGGCACCGCTGAAGACCAGAAAATAATAGTTTTCATGGCATGACCCCACAGCTCAGGCCAGGTCTGACCTCATTCCCCAAATCCCATGTGCTGCCTCTCCCTGCTCCCATCAAGCTTCCCAAGCTTCCCCTTCAGTGCCAGTCCTACTGCTTCATCCTTCTCTATGTTTGTTGTCCCCTCCACATCCCTCTGTCCAGTCAATATGCCTGTTGGCAGAGCTGTTTGGTGAGCCAATGATGGGAGCTGAGCTGGATGAAAACAATTTTCTTTCCCCTCCCCCCCCTTATTTGCTTGTTTTTAACTCCTCTCAGCTCTCTGATCCTCAGTGCTGCAGGTGGGAAATACCCACAAGAGAAATAATTGTGGAGGTCGTGGGGCTTTCCCTCTGCATGGTGAAAATGCTGTGCTGGTCTATTAGTCTTGAGACACTGCTACACGGGTGAGGTTTCCTTCCCCTGCTTCACACCGAGTTCTGGCAGAGTCACCCAGAGGCCAAAATCCCTTCTCTCACCTCACACAGTCCGCAGGACTGACACGGCACTCCACGCAAGGCAGAAGACATGGCTGCACCCAGATCCTGCAAGCTTGCAACCTCTGCTGCACATCTGGCAGCACAGACCCTACCCACACCGTGCTAGTGACACAGCTCACAAATGGAAAATAGCAGCAGGAGACTCTGTCCAGGCATGTTATGGGGACCAAAACCCCTTGCAGTCATCGCTTATCCCACCCAATGTTGGTTTAATGACTCCTGGGCTGCTGTATTTCAGAAAAAGCACTTTCATTTCCCAAACAGGTTGGTAATTTTATTCTTTGTTTGGACTGAAGCAGGAAGATGTAACCCTTCTGACAGGGTTTCACTGGCAGCAGCATAGTCTCGGCTCAAATTTAGAGAGGTTGCTAATGAAACATCCGTTCCAGCTCTCTGGCAGAAGTGAGCTGAACTTTTCCCATCCACACACACGCCACACAGCCTTGGGAACAGTCTTTTGTGAAAAGGGAGAAATGAAAGGCAGAAAGACAGAAAAACAGCGGTACATCCCTACCCTTCCAACAGCCCAGTCTCCTTGGCGAGGTGCCCTGGGCCAGCTCCCATGAGGAGTCCCCATCCCACCAGAGCCACCCGCTTCCCTGCCGGACTGCATGCATTCCCCCGAGCCCGGCATTTCTCAGATGCTGCAAACCCCAAGCTCAAGGCTTACCACATCTGCACCTCAGCGGCACCTACCTCCAGTATTTGGCTATAAAACATGTCTGCAAGACGCTGCCCTGGCCTCCGAGGTGTTGAGTGTCCTGCGTCACCTCTCACTCCATGGTGGGCTGCTGCAGAGGGCTCGGCTCCCTCCCCTCTACATCCCCATCTTCCCGGTGACACGTTCTGGTTTCCCCCCGCGCTGTGTGGTCCGAGGAGCTGCCAGCCACCAGCGTGTTCAACATCCTAATTTGAAACAGGGCTGCCTTCCCGGCGCTCCTCAGGCGTGGTGCTTGACGGGCCGGGTGTCTGCTCCCCGTGGGACATGGAGACACTCGTCTGCGTGGCTGTGGGCAGTCTGGACCCGCTGACAGGCATGTGACACACAGGACCGGCCCTGGTTAACTTTTTGCACCACAGAGCAGCCACGAGGGGATCTGGTCGGGTCTCCCCACATGCTGCCACCATGTAGCTAACGCGTGGTGGGTGAAGGTCCAGACATGAGGTTACACACCGTGTGGCAAGGCTGCGGTTTCTCACACCACTGAGCACATTTGATAGCTTGCAGGCACTAGAAGAAGATGGTTCATACCTCCCTGTGCTTTCCCCAACCCTTGCTTTCCTGGTCCTGGTGTCTCATTCCCATCTTTGTTTCAGCTGCAGCATCCTGTAGATCTTTCCCTGAGCCACCCTACCCCCTCAAATGCCAAAAGACCCATTTCTGTGGGTTACAGAGGTCTGCAGAAAGGGTCTGAGAGGCCAGAGCTGCTGTAAAATTTATGGCAGGGTGGGAAGCGAAAGGTGCAGCTGCTGCTGGTGGCCTGAGTTCTGTTTGGCTCGGAGTAGCTAAGGTTGCACTTGGATGATGCCTGTGTAGTTACGGTGTTGGGATTGAGATCAGTGGTGTCATCCTGTGCAGGTTCAAATTATGCTTTTAAATGCAGCCAGAAATCATAGGAGGCCTGGAGAATGTCACTGAGTTTGCCCTGTGCTTACACCCATCCACAGGGATCTGCTCTCAGCCACCATCAATCAGAGACAGAATCATGTCAACAAGGATTTTTGGTTTGACTCAATACCGCTGATCTTGTATTTTGTTGAATTTCTGCTCCTAGTTAATTTTGCAAAGCGCACTAAGGCTCTCCACCAAGGCGAGGGGAAGGGAGGGGTGATGTGTGCTGCAAGTCAATTAAGAGACATCCTGCCAAATCTGTTCCTTTGTTGAATGATTCAGCAAATGATTACACGATGGTACAAGTGGGTTTCATTAGTTTCATGTGAAAAACTCAGCACTGTAAATGAAAGAAAGGCTACTCCACAGGCCCTTAAGACTCTAGCTGGGCAGAGCTTGTTCTCTCCCTCCACCGGGAGATGACCATCAGTCACACAGAAACATCAAGCCTAGATGCCACCAGCTTGCTCCAGGGCTTGCTGTAGGAAAGGAGCCTCCTCCTCACATTCAACAGGGGAGGGGACCTCTCTGCTGGCACAGGGCACAGCATGGTCATTGTGCAGGAGCTCCACGTAGCTGCAGCCCCAAGGGCACTAACAGCATTGAGGTGGGTGTGAATCCTTGTGGCTTGGCCAGAGACAGGTCCTGCAGCCAGTGAGGATGCTGAGCAGTACCCCAGAAAGCAAGCAACCTGACCTGCAACCCATTAGCATCCTCAATCCACCTGGGGAAGCTTACACAAGCAAAACCTGCCCTGACCTCCTGTTTTGCTGTCACTTGAAAGCAGCACAGGGCAAAAGCTCCTGGATGCATCTTGCCATGTTCTGAGTCACTCTGCCCTCTCCCAGTAACTGTCCCCTCTCATCACTCCATCCTCCATGCCACGGAAAGGTGATCCCACCCAGGCAAACACCACCATTCCTATCCTGAGTTCCCTCCACTGCTGCTGCATGTCATTGATGGTGCTCAGCCCTCTTTGCCTGGACCTAGAGCCCATGGCACATGGCACTGCTCCCTCCGAATCTTTATTATCAATGAGAAATTTAGCAATGCAGCCAGTGGAACTGCTCTGCTCTGAGCCTATTGTTTTACGTGGTGGCTGGAGTGAGCAGGAAGCCAAGCTTTGTTTCACCTGCTGAACTTCCACTTGCAGGACAGGTGGCACACACCAGCCTGTGCTGCCGGACCTGCTGCAGCTTGTACAAGAGACTCAGTGAGTGGTGGGGCATCCGGGGACTGATGTGCTGTCTTCACTCAGGTTTTTTTTTTTTATAGAAGTATGGCAGGAACAACCCTGAAACCTGCACTGTTGCACCTACTGCTTTCTGTCCTCAGCCTCCTTTAGCAAAAATGCCACCAAATGCAAGTTCAGGGCAGACTCACATCAGATACATGTCTCCAGAAAAGCCAGCACAAATACAGTGCCAGCGGCTGTGGAAGTGCAGCTCAGGGCAACATTTGGCAGGATCCTTAATGCTTCCTTCCCTCCCTTCTGGGCTGAGAAAGCACAGAGGGGGATGCAGCAATCGTTCCTTCAGCGCAGTCTGTGTTGCAGCTCTTCGTTTTATAGTGGAGGTGTTGCAAGCCCTAGGCAGGCTACACATCCCAGTTCAAACCAGTTTGCTGTGGGCCTTGGCAAGTGTCAATTGGACAAGCTTTCATGAGTTTCATTCTTGACATGGCAGCATTCTTTGCTGTTGCTGTCTGGGGTTTTCCAACCCAGATGGCAAATGTTGATTGGCTTTTTCCTATGCTTCACTACTGTAATATGTTTCACACTAACAAGGGATCTAAACTTCATTACTGGTCTGGTTTCTTGGTGTTTCATTATAAAGCGTGGTAGAAATTTGTGGGAGGTATGTTTCAGATACCCCTACCATAAGTGTACAATTGTGGTATAGCTCTGTGGAAACTATACAAGGGTATGTAGATCATTCTTTATATTCACCACCTATGTGGGTAAAGCTAAAATTATGGCATATATCCAAAGTTCTTGCACTGGTACCCTGCTCATTATGCCAGAAGGCCCTACTGATTACATCATGGAGTTTATTTCTTTACCGTTGGCAAATGTCTAGTGACACTGAGCTTTTGGGTACAGGAGCCTTTCAGGGTTAGGTGTGCCTTGGATGGAAGGTGCAGAGAGCACTGCAGCAGAGCCAGTGCCAGCTTCTGGCCAAGGACCCCTCTGTGCGGTGTCTGGGAGGGAGGCAGAGCTGTGCCCCTGCTCCCAAGGACCTGTCACCATCCTGTGTCTCAAACATTGTAGCCTCGGGGCCGGCATAGGATAAACTGAGCCTGACTGACTCACACGCTCCTTTTCTGCCTCACCACATATTATATCACTTAGGCCGATGCTCTTCCAACAGGTCTCAGGATTTAGTGCAGTTCATATTTGATCAGGCAGGTCCCCAAGGAACCATTTGTATAGCAGAGGATATGAGTACAGAATATGAAGGGACCACCTGGGTCATTAAACCCAGTCCCCTGTTGTCCCTGGCAACTATATAATAGACATTTAATCCAGAAAGGCCCAGCTACCTCCATTCCTCCTCCCCTGTGCAGCCAAAGCCTGTAACATGATATTAAAGCCGCCACTGAAAGCACATTTCTTGCTGCAAAAAGGCAGAGCTCCCAGAAAATGAAATTCTCTGGTGTCTTTGGCCATAATATGTCGGCGGGAATAACGCAGTTCCTAGCAATAGCGTTTCACACAGAGCCAGTCTTGGCATTTCCCCAAACACTTTCTCAGCCATTTTAGAGATATATAACTAATAATTGCATAGCTGGATAAATAATTAGACTCTGAGGTTTTGTCTTAGCTTTTTTCTTATAAATAAATCCCTTTTTTACAAGCTATATTAAAACACCTGTCAGTAGTATAATGTGCATTTCATATCAATGACGTGCTTATTTCCTGCCTGGGTACATTGATTTTATTTCCATTACTTGTACTCTTTTATTTATGCAATTAGCAGCCCTGTCATTCACCAGCAACACATCTATTCTGTGTAGAGATGTATATCGCTATACCGGAGATGATTCACATACACAAACACGCACACACAAAGGGTTACAGAGAAACGAGTCAGCACAAGGCGGAAACCCACCAGAGAATGATGGAGCCATCCTAAATGGCGTCTGATTGCCCTGAGTGAGTGCTTGAGACACAACAGAGCTGTGGCAGAGCTATAGCAGACCAGGTTGTCCTGCTGAAGGAGCACTCTGAAGGGTGAGCAGCGACCCCCCAACAGCAAACTCCAGCCCTGCAGAGGATCTGTGGGTTAATGTCTAGAAATACTTTCAGAAGGTCCTTCCGGGAAGGGGAAGACTGAGAAGGCAGAGAGAGCTATTGCAGTGCTGAGCTCCCAAGGGATGCCGTGTTAGGAGGTATGTGTTAAGCATCTAAGAAAGTGAGGGATAAAGAAAACAGAAAGAGCAGCATCAGCAATATATTTGCCTCTCGGAAATGTACACTGCTCCCATTTCATTCTTGGTGGGACTGAAAGTTGCGCAACTACCCAGAGTCAAGGACAAGAAAATAGGTACCGTGTTAGATTTATAAAAGGACAGGCACCCTCAGCGCTGGGGAGGGATGAGCACATCGCCTTTCCTTGGCTGGAGGCAGATTTATGGGAGGGAGGACGTGGGAGGCTGATGGGGCTGTCGCTCTCCCCCACTGCCACCTGGTGTGGCACGTGCTGTGCGCCATGTCAGGGGGGTCTGCTGCCCCTCATCACCGCCGCAGCCCTGTCTGGCCCCCCTTTAATTTATCCCCCTGTTAGTCCCTCATGTAGCTTTGCTGGCTCTCCCTGGCTTCATTCTTCTCTCAGGTTAGATGAAATCTCTCTTCCAATTTAGGGAATGCGGACTGCAGCCCACAGGAATTAGCATCTCCTTGAGGAGTGTGCTGGGGGAGACCAACCAAGGTAAAAGCTGCCCAGGAGAAGACTGACTCTTACATAAACAGAAACATAACTCAGAAGATCCAGAATGCCCAAAAGCCTGTTTTTTCTCTGCACTTGGTTCCCTGTCTGTTTTAAGCTGGCTGGGTTCTGTGGTCAGCTAAACCCGGTGGAGCTGCAGCAAGTGGGGCAAGGAGGACCTGCGGCCATTACTGAATCCCAGGCCCAGACTGGTTGTAGCCAACATGGACCTGAGTCTGCCTGAACTTGGTACTAAAAACTGGGGTCACTTTTGTGTCAATCAATTTGATTTCATGGTTGCATTGGGACTCAAGAGCAAGTAAAGACAGTGGTTTTGGGCCTGTCATCTCGTGCCTCTGCTCTGACCCTGTGCAAAGGTGACAAATTATGTGCCAGAGATTTTTCTTAGTGACAATAATTTGGTTTTGTCCACCTGAAGACCTTTTGCACAACACCAGCAAGTACCAATAGTAAAGCAGCTAGATAAACATTGCTTTTTCTATGTTTATTCTAAGGATGGGCATCTCTTACATGACAAACTCTAACGAGCTGAGTCAAACAAAACCAATACGTAAGAACTCATTGCTATTTCCTCATAACCATGCTTTTCTTTGCTCTGTTGGGTCCAAGTCTTGCAGCAAGAGCAATAGGAACACTTCTACAAATGCAGAGGGGTGCGATTCTGGTAGAATTCCACCCAAAGTGGAGGGGCTGTGGAGCCAGTGAGCCAGCCTGGGCTGCATACTTTCCCCTTCCCAGCAGTGAAGCCACCTGGTCAACAACCCTCAAAAAGCACCCAGACACCACAGCCACTGCCTTGTGCTCATCTGTTCTCTTAGAAGGGCAGTGCCATCATAAAAATGTCAATCTATTCTTTACGCAATTAGGAGCCTTTGTGGATCACTTCACTCCGTACGTAGAAGTAAATTAAGGTGATCAACTCACCTATGTTTATCATAAATTTTCATATAACTAGAAGGACTTTCCATCTAGGGTCCATGCTGGCCCATGGACACCTATGCAGTAAGATGTAGTCAGGGCAGCACGGTAAGAACAGCCAAGCTCTCCTTTGATGAGGCGACCTGTGGGACTGAGAGGCTGGAGAACACTGAATGAAGCTACTGTGTCTGGAGTTAGGGCATTGCATGGCATAATCCACACAGAAGATGTTTCCTCTGATGCTAGGCTATGTCCACTCCCAAGGATGTGATGGAGTTAGAGAAAGGGCAGAGAGAGACAACTAAAACTATCACCATATCCCACACACCAGAACTAGGGGGAGCATGATCAAACTAGTAGTGGATTAGTTCAAGACAGATAAAAGTGCTTCTTCACATGATGGGTATTGAGCTGTCCTCAGAGCCCTACCTGGGTTTCATCTTGGAAAGAGCTAGGTGGACCACGTGCAAAACTGGTTGAAGGAATGAGATAGGAACTGAGCAGTAGAACAGTCAAGGATGATCAGGGTGCAATACCTCCTCTTTTATTTATCACTATCATCATAACCATTGTGTATATGTCTCTAGTCTACATGCATTGACAATTCTGAGATAAGCCTTGTAGGTACTTGTGTTTGGCTTTTTACAAGAATACATCCTCAGTCTGTAATTCTTGCACAACACCACCCCCCCACCCCCCCCAAAATAAGAATTAAGAGCTGTAATTTACAAGAATGAGTAAGGCGGTGTTTAACCTAGATGGCTAATTCTCCTTTAAATCTCTGCTGAAAGCCACAGGCAGGCTTCCAGCATATGAGTCTTTCTTCTGTATTTCCTACAATTTGAACAAGAGTTCATCTGGAGTTCTAAATTACAGGGGGAAATTGGCTTTTATCCATCTGGTTTTCACCAGTTCTGCAAAGTTTATGCAAAAATTAAAATGAACTTCCTAAAATTTCAAAATATGCTGCAGCCATTCCCATGCTACTGGGAAACACTAGTGCAATAACCTGCCAGCAAGGTCACACTGCAGAAGAAACTTGACCTTTGGCTGCAGTGTGACCGGAGCAGTGTGAGGAACAACAACTGTCAGATCACACATGAGGAAGAAGGAGAATTTTGTGGGCTCCACTTTCCATTCAACCCATCTCAACCCAACATGGAAAGAAATCTAGAAACTGCCAAACCCCCACCTAATCTCTAGGTCAAACCCAAACTTTGACAACCTTATTGGAGAGAAGCTTTTTTAGGTACAAATTTTGGTGCTTCTGCCCATGACCATTTCCAATGAAAGGGCCTAGAAACATCCCAAAGTATGTATCACGCTTTTCCAGTATGCCTGGTAACTAACTATTTGTAAGAAATTTCATCATGGGTGAGCTACCAGGCAGGTTGCATGGAGCTGCTCTCCAAAATTGGAGCCTGGCAGAGCATGGAGAGGAGAAGGAAGGTGAGCATGAGGAGAGCCCAGTGAACACAACACAGTGTCGTTGTACAGCTGAGGATGTTTAATGTGCGTGTTGACACTTAACACACAGATCATTTGGGACACGGGAAGCTGCAGATTCAATTTTACTTACTGTGGAAAACCTTCACTCTGGGAATGTTTGGTACACGTGGATTTGTTTAACAGATCTGTGAAGAAAGCCGAACGATGAACATTCATCCTCTCTCAGGGCTGCTCAGTCTGTGGGACTGACTTTTAACAGTCAGTTTGCAACTGTGACTCTCAGCCAGAGAATAGGGCAGAGCTTTGGGCAGTGAATGTGAGTCCTGAGCTGCTCTGGGTTTGGGAGGAAGAAAGGTAGGAATCTGGAGAGCTACAGCCTTAGGAGAGACCTGTGGAACAGCCATTTTATAGATTGGTCCCAAACTTTTACAAATTTAGGTAGTGGCTACAGATTTCTGTTCCACTGAAAGCCCTGGTGACACAGGCAGGAATTTCTCACAGCAGCAGGGTAGGTTTCGGCAGCTCCTATGAGTGCCCTCCTCCCTCAGCTGTGCTGTGTTTGTGGGACCACATACATATGGGTCCTGGAAACATATGCAGCTTTCAAATAATCTTGAAAAAAAAAAAGAGGGGAGGGATTAGAATCACAGAATCATAGAATCATAGATTACTCCTAGTCCACATCAGTGGAATCAGGACCATTGCTTGTTTGGTCCATGGTGATGTCTCAGAAATGTTAGTTAATAAATGTACATCTAAAACATGGTCACATCACACCTGCCGTTAAAAACAAGCTATCCTTTCTTGGTAGATCTACACCTTAGATGGCACCATCCATTCAAGGATTCTCCCAGGTCCCTGCGAGATTTCAACCAACAGATGGCAGCATCCCTATGGCTAATGGCACTACAGTTACGATTTTTGTTCTCGTCAAGGCACATAGTTTCCCTGGAATCTCTCAGACCTCACTGATGAGCTTATGGTCAGAAAGGCATCAGAAGTGTCCCTGTAACAGAGCAAGTAGCCGTGAAAGAGCCTCCACTGGCTGGACTCTCCATTGCAATCTTGAGGACAGGATGGCTGAAACAAGACTACAAATGCCCCTGAAAACATGGCTGAGTCCTACCAGAGCCAGAGGACACTGCAGCCCCAGCAGTTGTGTGGCAGCTGACATGCAGCATCACTGGTTTTTCATACCTGAACTCCGGGTGTTTTATGCAACTCATTTATTTACATATTGCCTCCACCTGGTTTGCAAAACCCCATTTGGCACAAGGCAGGTGTAGGTGGTCCTTTTGGTCAAACACCACAGGCACTTCTCACTTCTCCTGGCTTTTTGCCACTTGTCCTGTAAGGGCATTTGGCCATTCATAGGCAGCCACAGGCTTTTCCCTCCAAGAAACCACTTGAAACTCAACACATTACAGTTTTCTTTCTCAGCCAGCACTTGTATTTTACATCTGGTCTTTATTTTAAATGTACAGTTAAGTTGGCCATGTGCATCAATGGTATCAAATTCATTTTTGTGGGGACATCCAACAGACAGCCTCATGTATCTCATACACATTTTGCTGTACATACAGCCCCAGGGCTAGATGAGGCTTGCTAAAAATTTCCTTGGCCTACCACACTGTATTGGAGAAGGAACCCAGTGGATTTGGGAAGCAGGAGGCAATCAGATGCTGCAGGTCTGGCCCTGCTGGCAGATGCTGAGGAGGAGAGGACAGGAATCCTGGGAGAGCAGGGGCAGGAACAGACATCAAGTTGGCCTGGAGTTACCTCCCCACTCATCAGTGTGCTCCTAATTTGAACCCAGGCCTCATGCAAATGAGCAGCAGTCTCAAGCAAGACTAAGCCAATGTTATTCAAATTTTCCAGATCTGGAAAATTGCATTAAATGACTGAAAACAAAGCAGAATGGATGCAAGTAATTTCTTAATACACCATCCTCGCTCAAATAGTTGCTACTCTAGTAACCTTAAAAAGTAATTAAAAAAAAGGGAACTGGAAGCTGCCCATTCACAGGCCCTACTCCTCAAGGGGAACTTTAGCCACCCCAATCTCTGCTGGAGACAGGCAACAGCAGGGCACAAGCAGGAATTCTCTGGATTACACTGACAATAACTCCTGACACAAGTGACTGAAGACATAAGGAGAGATGATCTGCTGGACCTCAGAATTACAAACGAGGAAGAAATGGCCAGGAATGTGAAGGCTGAGGCAGTGCTGGCCCGAGTAACCATGAGAGGGTAGAGTTCAGGATCCTGAGAGGAAGGAGCAGGGAAAAGAGCAGGACTACAACCCTGGGCTTCAGGAGAGCAGACCTTAACTTCTTCCAGTTGCTGCTTGGAAGAATCCCATTAGAATATGGTCCTGAAAAAAGAAGGGTCTAGGATAGCTGGTTGATTTTCAAAGATCACCTCCTGCAAGCTCAAGAGTTGTTCATCCCCACGTGCAAGATATAAAGCAAAAGCATCAGGAGGCCTATATGTATGGACAAACTGCTCCTGACAAAACTCAAACACAAAAAAGATGCATACAACAGGCAGAAGAGGGTCAGGTTACCCAGGACTAATACAGAAACTCTATTGGAGTGTCAACAAAGAGTTAAATATGGTGAGGGATGTGAGGGACAACAAGGTCTTCTATGGATCTATCAGCAGCAAAAGGGAAACTGTGGGCTGGCTGCTAAAGGGACAAAGGGATCTGGTGATGAAGGATGTGGAAGAACCAGGACAGTACTTAGTGCCTTCATTGTCTTGGTCATTTTGGTAATATCTGCCTTCGGCAATTCAAGCCCCCAAGACTCATGGAAAGTCTAGAGCAAGCAAGAAGTGCTCTCACTCTCAAAGAGGACCAGTTGAGGGAATATTGAAACAAACCAGACATATAGAAGTCCATGGGATTTGATGGGAGCCACCAATGAGTGCTAAGGGAACTGGCTGTTACAAGACCACTCTCAAGTATCTTTGAAAGGTTGTGGTGATCAGGGGAGGTTCCTGAGGATAGGGTGAAAGCAAATGTCACTCTTATCTTCAAGAAGAGCAAGAAGAAAGATCTTTGGAAATACAGGCTGATTAGCCTCACCTCCATCTCTGGGAAGATGATGGAGCAAGTAACACTGAAAACCATTTCCAAAAACGGGAAGAACAAGGTGACTGAAGAAGTAAGCATGGATTTATGAGAGTTATGAAGGTGATATCATGCTTGGTAAGCCAAATAGCCTTTAAGATGAGACAGTCATCTGCATAAGAAGAGAGCTGTGGCTATTTTTTATCCTGACTTATTTTCACAGACAAACTGATGAAGTACAGGCTAGATATGTGAGTGGTAAGTTGGACTGAAAACTGACTGAGCTGGTGAGTTCAGAGGATTGTGATCAGTTGTACAAAGTCCAGCTGGAGGCCAGGTACTAGTGGAGTATCCCAGGGCTGATACTGGTTCCAATCCTATTTAACATCTTCATTAATAAACTTGACAATGGGACAGAGTACACCCTCAACAAGTTTGCAGAGGATACCAAACAGAGAGGAGAGTTTCATGGACCAACTGGTCCCCCCTTTCTGGGGGACCTCAAAGGACTGGAGAAATGGAATGACAGGGATGTCAACAACTTCAACAAAGGGGAGTGCCAAGCCTTGCCCCTTGGGATGAATAAACCCATGCACCAGTACACACTGGGGACTGACCGGTTTGAAAGCTTTGCAGAGGAGGGCTTGAGGGTCCTGGTGGACACCATGAGCCAGTAATGTGCCCTTGTGATAAAGGTGGCCAGCTGTCTTATGGGCTGCATTAGGAAACATGTTGCCAGCAGGTCAAGGGAGGTGGTCCTTCTTCTCTGGCCACCCCTGGTGAGACAGATCTTGGGTGCTGTGTCTGGGTCTGGGATCCTCAGTTCAAGAGAGGCATACTGGAGAAATTCCCTCAAAGGACCATGAAGATACTTAAGGGATTGGAGCAGCACCTGACATGAGGAAAGGCTGAGGGAAAATGCAGTGCAGAGAAGGGAAAGCTCAGGGGGATCTTACCAATCTGTATAAATACCTGATGTTGGGAGAGGGTAAAGAAGACAGAGCCAGACTCTTCTTAATGGTGCTAAATGGAAGGCCAGAGGCAATGGGCACAAACAGAAATACAGAAAATCCTGTTTAAACACAAAAAATACATTTTTTTACCCTACAAGTGATCAAACACTGAAACAGGTTGCTCAGAGAGGCTGTGGAGTTTCCATCCCTGGAGATATTCAAATGCAGCTGGACATGGTCCTGGGCAACCAGCTTGAGGTGGCCTTGCTTGAGCAGGGGGTTGGACTACATAGTCTCCAAGTGCCTTCCAAACTCAACCATTCTGTGATTGTTATTCTCTTTAAGTAACCTTGTGTTCAATATAAGTCAAATGTATATTTCTCCTGAAGTGAGAGCTGAGGCCAAGAAATGACACAGAAAGATGAATCAGTGGAATCTTATGATTTTAGAAAATGTTTTTAGTGATTTGACTGTTCCTTAAAGTAATCATGTGATTAAGTCTTGTTGGTGACTTTATTCCTTGGAAAGAGAAAGCCTGCTGAATTCCAATCCACGTAAAAATCAGCGCTGCCAATACCCCAAACACCAGACTAATAACCTTCCTCCTCCCTCACCGTTTGGGCTAAACAAAATATATTAGGCATCTTAATTAGGTGTATGCAGTCATCTTGGAAGGCACACAGAAAATGACCTAATCCACAATTAGCTCACTGGGTCTGGTTTCTGTGGGGATTTTCTTATGCTTCTGATTATGCTGCATACATTAGTGCACCTCTGCGAAACACCTCCGAGGCTGACAAGAATACACAAGCACGCTCACAACTGCATTGTCCTTGTCCCTCTGGTCTTACTGCCGGTCTGTATTTCATCCCTGTGGTGCCCCCCACGGCGGGAGCTCACTGGATCTCTGCTTGTGCTCATCCCAGGCACAATGGGGCTCTCTTGACTCTGCTGCACATAAATACGTCGAATTGCTGCTCTCCATCTCATTTATGCAATCCCCAGGGGAGTGTTACTGGTGCTCGCCCCAGAAGAAGATTGATAAGATAAAGCTTACTCTATCAGCCCTCGCTCAGGGGTCAGGTACAGTGGTGGTCTCTGAGAGGAGGACACTGAGAGGAGGACAATGCTCAATACCCATGGCAGAGCCCCTGAGCACAGGGAAGGACGAACATAGGGACATGCATGGCTGTGATGTTCACAGAGACCAAGGAGGTGAGAGCAGAGATAGTAGTCACGGTTCTTGAAGAGAAATGGGTACACCTGTGAAGTTCTAGAAGATGTTTCGTTTCGGTTTGCTCTTCTGAGCAAAAACAAAGCAAAAATAAATCAAAATAAACATTCCAGCTTCTACAGGTTCACTGAAAAGCAGCCCCACTGTAATAACAACAAATCATACACAGTGCATAGCTTATTTCTCCTTCTGTAGGTTAACCAGAGAAGGTCACAGCAATCATGTTTAATAAAAAAAGGTTTCCCTTATTTTCTGGCATTGGCTCTAAGCAATTGGCCTGTAAGAGCTGCTTTCAAAATCACTCCCCAGTTGTTCTGTCTCTTTTCTACTTAACATTCCTCGAGGCACTTGCAGCCAAGTAGATTATTTCTCTTCTTTTTTTTTTTTTTTTTAAATTAAACAATTATATTAATTCAGCTCAGATTTCAACCAACACACATTACAAGTCTCTGCAGATTGTATATTAGCATGGGAATTTTGAATACACAATAATTGAACTATATTACATTCAAATAAAGTCTCAAGAGGGCAGCTTCAAATGCTGGTTTAATTCTCCTGCATTTTTAAAGTCTGTGCATGGTATGAAAATAAGTCACTGAGAGAGAATCTCTTTACACTGATGAACTAGTTCACTCTTTTCTCCTAATGGCACCTTGTGTTTTCCCTTTGACAGCTACCCCTGACCATTCTGTTTGATTATCAGCAGATCTTTAAGACTCTGTAGTCCTGGCTGTAAGCAGTCTGTGTGGTGAAGACTGTCAGTATTTCGTGCCTTGCCAATCACCTACCACACAGCCACTTCTTGGTACCCATTGAGCTACGTTACCTGTGGCCACATCCATCATACCCGAGAGCAACCACGCTGACCATGCACCCAGCCTCGCCACAGGCTCTCCTACAGCTCTGCTGGCAGGATTCCCTTCCCAGCCCCTTCTCCAGCTGACAGCATGCTCTGCAGACACCCTACTTCTTGTCCCCATCCTTGGTGTCTTCTTCACCAGGAGACTGCTGCTCTGCCGGAGCTATCAAGTGCCACCAGGCCTGCAGAGTCTTGTTAATGCCCACGGAGGATGATTCACGCGGGCACAGCTGTCACTGCCGCCCACCCAAGGAAGGGAGAGCTGTGGTATTGGAAAGAAAACCTGCAGCTTGTCCTAAAAGCAGTGCTCACAGGGAGTGGGTGGTCATGTCTGTGACATGCCACCACCACAGGCTCCTTGGGACACTGGCCATGCATGAGCCCCAACCATAAGTGACGCTACCTTTGGGGCAGTCTGGTCATCACTGGGTTGAGATGCTGGACATGGAGATGGTATCTGGAAAAGGAAAGGAAGGTCAGGCTTCCCAGAAGATGAAGGGCCGAAGCTTAAGGTCTTACACCATCCCATTACCCCAGACCCATCTACCAGCTCAGGTCCTGCAAACTGCCAGGGATCTCCTGTCAGTGTCCTGGCCTCCCTGGCACATCTCCAGCCTAAAGCAACCCATGTACTGGGGGGAGCTTCTGCTTCCTCTCCCTCAGCCCTGTCTGCCTGCCTAGTAATAGAAAAAAAACACACCAAAATGTTAGTCTGTCTTTCAAACCACCAGTGTGCAGCCGAGATGTGGGTGTTGAGTGCTGTCTTGGAGCCTCTGGGAACGTGGTGTGAGAAGAGGAAGACAATCCCTGATATGCCTGTATTTCCCCAACCTAAGGCTGTCTAGAGTCCATGGACACCCCTTTTGCTTGGAAGATTTTAGTGGGAACATCAATCCAGCAGCTTCAGCCCACAGAAATCAGCCTTTCTGTCCTGCTAATCTGCATTTCTCACACCTGCTGTACCTGTCCCAGCAGCTGAAGTTTCCACCCCAGCCTGCCCACCTGTGGACTTCACTGCTTCTGCCCCCAAGCCAGTTCTCCTCCTGCCTGCACTCTGATCACTCACTCCTGCTCGTACACCAAGTTCCCACTCCAGCTCCTGTGCTGCACGTGCTCTAGCTTGCAAATGAATGTCACCCACATCAGGAATTTTAATAGAAGTCAGCCAGCGGAAGAGATTGAAGGATATATCAAAATCTTCAGGCCCAAAGGAACTCTACAGAAATTAAACTGTTCAGGAATCAATGAAGTGCTTGTACATCATTCTTAACCCTAATATCAGTTTCAGCAGCAAGGACTGATCACCAGGCTCTGCCCTTGTACTGGTAAACCCCAGCCAGAGGTAGGAAACGGGGAAATGGAATGGCTACAGCACAAGAAAAGTGCTGGGGATTTTAGTACCCTTCGAGCAGGAGGGCAGGGCTGGGAAAAGCCAGCAGGAGAAGCAATCACCTTACTGGAGTCAGTTGGAAACACCTCCCAAGTGGCACTGGAGTGTTTCCAGAAGGAAGTATTGTTTACCAGAAAAAGCCAGGCATGCCAGCCTGGATTTCCCAGAGAAGGGTGGTGATGGTCACTTAGAGAGTTGGTGAAGAAAGATTGTTGCTGTTGTGAAAGCAGAGGTACTAAACTCATCTCTGCAGAAAGCATGGAGGGAGCAGGGGGGCTGTCATGGCCAGGCATTGGCAGCCGTGGTGTGGGAATACTGGAGGTCCTGGTCACACCTGAGGACAACACTGGGCAGAATACAGAATGGATGCGCTCCAGACTGCAGAGACCTGGCAGCCCCACGTGTCTGAAGGCTGTGGAAAGGACACATGGCAGCCCCAGAGCGGACCCTCGCTTTGTAGGGTCATTTCTGACTGGGCTGAGATGGGGATTCATGCAGACAAGTCACAGAATCACAGAATCACAGAATCACCTAGGTTGGAAGGGACCTTTTAAGATCATCTAGTCCAACCAATGAAAAA
>JAOQGH010000001.1:183587740-183605157 GCA_025769975.1 Gallinago jamesoni | reverse complement strand
TGACAACCCTTTCAGTAAAGAAATATTTCCTAATATCTAACCTGAACCTCTCCTGGTGCAACTTGAAGCCATTACCCTTTGTCCTGTCATCTGTGACCTGGGAGAAGAGACCAACCCCCACCTCTCTACAGCCTCCTTTTAGGTAGTTGTAGAGAGCGATAAGCATGTCATGGATGTCATGACAATTGCCTTCAATCCCAACTGGAAGAGTGGCAGCATGACAGCAAAGTCATTTTATGTATGTGTTCCTTTGAAATCCCAGCACCTTCTGCAAGATGCTATGTAAAGTGATAGAGCCCAAGCTGCTCAAGGTTTCTGAGAAAGAATTTAAATATTCACTCAGGCAATTACACCGGGGTTTAGAAGGGAATAGGATGTTACAACTAATTAATTTTTGATGCTACAAAGCACTGTTATTCTACTCCAAGCTACAATAGGAGAGCTGAAGTCACCCTCTCCTACAACTCTAAGTTCTTAGGGACAGTCCAGAGCAGAAATGTTAACAACGCTCAAGTATTTGTGTTCCAAGATATGCTAGTCAACAGATCTTTTTCTACCAGAGGTTTTGGAAAGTAGGAGGGACCTGTCAGGCTAGCTGGGCAGAGAAAATAACTTTGAACTCATTAATCTGAATTTTTGGGATATATGAACACAAGCAGGTTGATGGAATAAAAATTTTGCTGATTCCAAAAGGATAAGTTTTGATAAAATGAGGAGACTTACTTAATGTTTTTAAGAACTAAAGGGCCTGAGAGTGAAAAAGGCTGAGAGTATCTTTACTGTAAAGATTTAACAACCATGTACATTAACTATGCTAAGTTTATGTTCGAACCAAAAGGGGAAGGTGTCCATGGTCAACTGGATGAACAATTATAATTAAAAAAAATATTTTGGACAAGGAGAGAGTTGGCTGAGAGTGCAAGGAAGATATGAGCAAAAAAGCAGGCCATTTCTTGTTGGTTAAGAAGTTCTAGGATGAAGTGAAGTAAACATTGCCAAACATCAAGTTGAGTGAGAAACTGAACAATAAAATAAGAAAAACACTGCAAAAGGGCTCGTAGAGTAAAGGGGACTGCTTGGAATCATTATAGGGTAAAGAGTAGAGATTACCTAGGTATAGCCCTCAAAACTAACACCCTTTTATAGGCCTGTGCTGAGAAATTATCTGGAATACAGCATACAGTTTCCGTAGATTGACTTCAGGGAGCATCTGAAGTGGAACAAGTACAGAGTGTAAATACAGAAGAGAGAAAGGAGCTCTTCTAAATGGGAAACTGGCTGCAGATGAGTCCTGGATGGAAATCAGAGAACAGCTTCTAGCTCTTAGAGTGGAGGGGGTTCTGTAATAGTCTTTCAGGAAAGGTAGTAAGGAGAAGCAGATTAAGTCATTTTGAGCCTGGCTCCTACAAATCATTTGAAAGTATTCCTGAAGGTGACATCACTATAGACAGCATATTTCTGGTGCCTGAAAGTGCAGAGCACTGGCTGTAACAGAGCAAATGTTATCATCAATGTAAATAAACTTATACAAAAAAAAAAAAAGTAAGAAGGTTCAGTTCTAATAAAAGAAAGATGATATTCTCTCAAAGTTTTTCACTACATGTCAAATAGGACTATCATGTTGATATAGTTTTCATTCAGGCATTTCAACCCAGGAGATAGAATACAAAAAAGTCTTGGACTCGTGAATGTAAGTGGTATCATTCACCATGCTCAGTACAATTTTATTACTGACTATCGTGAATATGACCTCCTGAAGCTACAGAAAACAATGCTTTGGTTTGATGAATTTCATAGCACAACACTTAACTGCAGTGATTTTTTAGTTCATCTTTTTCCAAGATCCACAGATGCTAAGTACAATTGTTTCCAAGTTTTCCGCTCAAGTTTCCTGCACTGCCCTCAATAGAGTTTTTGCAACACTGTGAAGCTGAAGTCATTTAGTTTCTCCAAATCGTTATTTTGTTCACTGACAGCAAAAATACCTTGGACCTTTCCTTTTCATTACTTATTATCAGGATAACTGAGGAAGGAAGAAGGAAAAAACACAAGCAGTGCCCTGTCTCAGCACCTAGGCTGCATCCTGGATATTCCTAGGGTTTCTGCATTGCAGAAAGGCCTCTCACACTTGAATGGTGCCCTACGCTTTCCTGTTCTCCATGGGGCTGCCTAGCTCCATGGGCCATGGACTTGCCCAGGCTTCTCCTGGGCCTGAGATAGGAGCTTTCCCTGCTGTCCTTGCCAAATGGCGCTCCACGCTGATTAATACCACATGGCCCAGCAGGGCAAATCTGATCCCAATTAAGAGTAAATACCCAATTTCCCTTCTGTGAGATTAGCCTGAGTGCATCAGGGCATTCTGACTTTGCTTCATCCTGTCTTCTGGTGTGTTGAGGCAGGACGAGCGAGGCCTCCTCTGGTGCACAGTTACAATGGCTGACAGCAACCCCCAGCAGGTGGGAAGCGTGTGTGTTCTCAGGGCTGGGTGGGCACTGCTCCTACACCTTGTGTCATAGGGCTGCAGGAGTTGTGATGCCTTACTAGGCCATCTAAAACCAGATTTACACCTCTTAGAGCTGCACTGCAGCTCTAATCATTGCAGTGTGGGGCTGTGTTTTCTCCCTCTCCCCACCAACACACGATGGTGTTTGATGGGAAGGGTGCTGCTCTCTCTCAGGAGTCTCATTAAAGAACAATGTTCTGACCTGGGAGGCAGGGCAGGCTCCTTTCCTGTGCAGCGTTTGCCCTGCTCTCCCCTCCTTGCCCCGAGGTACAGAATCACAGAATATTCGTGGTTGGAAGGGACCTTTGAGATCATTGAGTCCAACCACAAACAAGAACAAAAAAAAAAAAAGAAAATAAACAACTCCTCGTAGGACTTGTTCTCTAGACCCCTCACCAGCCTGGTGGCTCTCCTCTGAACATGCTCCAGTAGCTCAATGTCCTTCCTGCAGTGAGGGCCCCAGAACTGAACAGTGAGGTCTCACCAGTGCCCAGTCCAGAGGCACCATCACTCCCCTCCTTCCCTACAACTGGCAGTAAGAGATCCAAGCCCCGGTTTGGCATCACAGCAATACTGGTGGGGGGAATAGCGGAGGGGAGGGCTCAGGTCTACCTTGGCCGCAGAGCAGAAAGTCAGGTGGGCGAGAGAGCAGAAAGGCAGGTTTGGGAGAAGGTCCGTCATGCATTTTCAGACTAATTTGGTGTGGCCTCCTTGGTTGTCATTGCAATGTCTTCCACGCTCATTTAAAATTGCATTTATGCAGGCTGAGCAGCGACTAAAAAGCGGGCAGTCTGAGATGCCATGCGAGGTACAACAGCAGCAGTGTGCCTGGGATGATGGCTTCTTTCCCAGAGGTGCTCCTGAAGTCACTGTTTTGCTGTTGGCTGTCAGGACAAGCCTCTGGAGGTGCCATCGCTTCCCAGCGGAGCACACTCCGGCTTCCCAGAGCCTGGTGCCTCCAGCCTCTGCGTGGGCAGCTGGGGGCTTGCTGACAAACCACCTTGCCCTGTGCTTGGCTCTGCTCCATGCACAATTTTGTTGCCTTCAGTTAAAAACTGTACTTACATAATTAATACTAAAAATAAGCTTTTTCAAGGAGTTTTAGCTTCATTCTTTCCTTAAAACTTATGAACAGCACTCTGACAGTACTTCATTGTATAAAGCCACAACATAATTAACAAAGTCCTTCAACCTGCAGTCTGATGTAACACAAGTGCCTTAAAACCCAGCTACCTTTAGAAATAAAACCTTCAGTTATTTTACTTTAAAAAGAAAAAAGCTTAAGGAAAAAAGGGGAAGCATATTTTTGCTGCACGAGCAGTCTGTGGATGTTGGTTGGTGCTCAAAAACCTCTTTCTGAAATGTTTAATGTGAATTCTTGGTGTTATTATTTTGCTTCTATCACATATGCTCCATCCATAAGATTTGAGTCATTCTTGAAGAAAACAAGAGGGTCTCCATGGTGACAAACTCCTGTGCTCTGAAAAAAATGCGACAACATTTTCTCCATATCCTAACATTTTTATTTTATCCCCCCCCCCCGACCTGAGTTTGCAATGATAAACATGTAGGATGTAGGAGTACGGTTTTTATTAATATTCAATATAAACAAAAACTTCCTGAATGTGCAAAGAAACTGTCCTCTCCTCTGTACACCTGCAAAAAGTTGCCAGCGTGCTCCTGTGTAGGGGAAACTCTCCAGGAGGGACACATTAACACAAACTGCTGGAGACTCACCCACACGAGAGCTACCAGAATGTTATTTCCTTAGCTTTCCCTCATGAAAAATTAACACAGAAGCATCTCTCTCATAGATCCTTCCAAGGTGGAGATTGTAGCGTTTTAGGGGTTTATATACCCTAGCGAGTGAAGGCTGTAGGGCTGCTCCAAGCAAGCAGAGTATTGGGGACCCTCTTGAAGGGGACAAGGGCTTTGCCCCCCGCTACGGTGCCACCAGCACTCTGAGGCCCCACTCGCACCACGTGCAGACCTTTGCACCCACTGTGAAAAGGTCCGTACAAGTCACCGGAGGAAATGGAACATTTCTCCCAAAGACCTCACATTCCTAATAATGAAAGTTGAGCCGTTTTCCCCAAATTCTGAAAGACGGAATGTCCATCCAAGTTAGGGGAAAAACCCCACCTCTTGTCCTTAGCACCAGCTTGGAATGGGTTGGTCTTAAAAATACCATGGGATGCAACTGTGATTTTTGCACAGACTCAACTCACATTACATACGCAAAGTAATTCTAGCAGTTGCCTTGTTGTTGGTACACTGTGCAAGCTGTGTGAATAAAACAATTTAGCTTTTTAACTGGAGGAATACATGATGCAAAATGGCTGGCAGAGAAAGTCCAATTGTGTCTGGTTCTTTCAGTGCTCCATACTCACACTGGTCCTGTTAAACACACTCCAGGACTTACAAAGCCCCCGTAGGACAGGAGCCAGCTGAGTTTATACATTTTCTTATTGTCCCCAACATGTTAAACAGCAAACTCATTTATATTACTGCTTCTTGTAAATACTCCATATCATGTTTTTCTCAGTAAATTGCTTTTCATGTGAAGCTTTTTTCAGTATCTGTAATTATGATAGGGTTGCACAACCAGTTCCCTAAGAAAATGGCCTTGGCTTCCCCTAATCTTACACAGGTTTTATACCAGAATATTTATATTTATTCAGTAGGTTAGATCCTGATTTATACTGGCTTGTTACTTAAAGAAAAAATGAAACAAAAAAAAAAAAGAAGGCCCAATGAATTATAGGATAGGGTTTTTTAACTTCAATTTCTGGAAAAAAAAATCTGGAACAAATGAACAATTTCTAAGTGTGAAAATGAGTAGCAGATAAAATACATTTGTCAAGGACAATCTGTCAAATTAAGCCACATCTCTTCTGGGTGATAGGTCTCTGAGTAAGCGACAGAAGTTATGCATCTAGAATTCAGCAAACTTTCCACTGACTTACGTGATGTTTTCATCGGCAGAACAGGGAAGCACAGACTAAATGAAACTCTGACTACAAGGTGCAAAAATAATTAGATCATGTACCAGACTGCAATTATCAAAGCTTAACTCATGAAATGAAGGGGTATATTGACTGGAGTACGTCTGCTATCTGTCCCGAACTTGGAGTCCATCATGTGCTTTCTTTAGTAGCCCAACAGGATCAACGAGTGCTCACCCAGCAAACCTGCCTGGGACAAAAGGCAAATTGCAGTTGCTTCATGTCTGCCCAGTGTTGCACTGGTACCAGTGATCCTGCCATCCCTGCAGTGTGGGAATGAGCTGGACCTGCTATTGGGTACCTCTGGTAGCTCACCTCTTTCCCAGCGCTCCTGCTCTCAGCAATGGGCGCTGGTTGTGTTAGTTTTCCTTTGCTCTCAGCAATGGTGGTCAGAATTTAGCACCGGCCAGCACTGAAGCTGTCACTGACCTCAAGCAGAGTGATGGTGCACTGCTCTTGTCACCATTGCCAGTGAACATCCTGGTCTCGGTTCAGTGGCCGTAGCACAGGGTTCACAGGGCACGCGAAATGTGTAGGGTTGGCAGAGGTTGTACGGCACCCAAATCCTCCTGCAGGAGCAGCTAGACACTGACTGAGGTGCCCAGGACATCTCAAACAGCACTGTATGCCTATGTTGAAGCAACACATCCAGTGGAGCCTAGCATTCATTTGATCATTTGAATCACTCAGACTGTGCTGATGGTACTAAACAATCTCCATGTAATCTCCATGTACTAAGAACTGAGATTCCTGTCTCACGTGTAGACCCCTACATTTTCTCTTAGTCAACAGCTGAATCATACTTCAACAACTTTTTATAGAAGTTCTGTGGGAAATTCAGTAGTACAGGTCCGATACCAAACCATTAAAGAGAATAAGAGGTTTGCCCTACCCTTCATAGATGAAAGATGTTTTCAAGTCTTGGACACAAAGTTCCTTCATTAGATTAATTTTATAGTTCTACTGATATTGACAAATGGAAAAATATTAGCTCCTATTAGCTGTTTTCTCCTCATTATCACCAGGCTCTTTACAAACAGGGATAGGTAATCCTGCCTTTCTGCAGACACTGAAATAATGACACCAAGACTTGCTCCCAGACACACGGAAAATCAGTGTGAAACTGAGAACAAGACCACATGGTTCTCAGTATAACCACCCACCAAGTCTTGCTCACCTGTGACAAATTTTAATTGCAAATTAAACTTTTTGCTGATCTAATAGAAATCTGTATTAAATTTCCATGCAACAAAGCCCAGAAGCAATGAAAAAAAAAAAAAAAGAAGGTGCCGAAAGAGGAGAAGTTTTAACCTACTGAATATGTATTCAAAGTATTATTGCTGACTTGCAGTCCCCATCAGGGATTCTAGCTCTGGACACTTTACTCCCGTATGTTAGAGATCATATCACATTAAATAGGAAAGCCTTGGTGTCTCCCTTCCCTCTTTCACTGCATGAGGTTTGATCACGTTGTGTGAATGTTTGACCCCCAAGTGGAGCAGAATCAGGCAAGAAGAGACCGATCTTTCTGCCGTGCTTGAAGCATTCATGTTCATTAAGATCATAGTGGGGCTTAAGTACAAAAATGGAGGCTTCCAGCCAAGCAAAATATATTATAGAATATTGAGAAATTGTGAATAATGAGATGTATGATCCAGCCTCACTCAGATTTCTCATTTCCAAATTGCAATGAGATCTGAAATTGCCCACTTTCACGTCATTTACTGAGGGTTAACAAAAAGGTCCATTCTTTCTCACACTGTGCTCCCTAGATAATTTCTAAATCATGTGATTTTGCCATTGTGGTCCTGTTCTGCTTTCAGAAGTGCTTCTGGAAAAATGTCTGTTGTCCCCAAATGCCTGTTAATTGTGCTCAGTTTACTATGAAATGATTGTTTTTTCTTCTAATGGCTTAGCCTGCAAATCAAACAGATATCGGCTCATCCATCTGAGCTCACGCTTCCTTGCACATTAACAACAGTGCAGAAGAAAGCTAAATGATGCCCACAGTTATTGCAGGCAGTCATGGTCTTCCAGCTAATCTCCAAGTAATGTCACTGGAACCCCATTATCTTCAGCAGTAGAGATTAGGCTGAATTAAGCAGCTATTTTCCATCAAGTTCCTCCCCCACCATCTACTGCATTTTCAGGGCTAATATACAGTATTAACAACTTTCCAACACAGCCTGAATTTAGTGCTTCAATTAAGCACACATTTTCTTGGCTACATTTACAGTGTTCACATGTGTTCAAAAAGCACGTTGTTGAGGGCATGCAAGCAAACAAAATACACCTGCATCTAACACCAGCGACACAGAAATACTTGGTTTAAGAATGGTAAATATAAGCCATCACTGAACAGACCAAAACTGATCCATGAACAAGGCCAGAAACTGGAGTTCTTACCATCAGAACAATGAGGTCCTGGAACAGTTCTCTTCTGGAAATGTTAGGTGTTAAGGTGGGAGTAGCCCAAATGTAACTCTGATCCTCCTCAAGAGCTGCAAGAGCAGCATGCTCCAGCCTGCCTGGCGAAGGACAACCGCTGGAGGTGACTGCAGGTACCAAGGATGCCTGTGAATGAATGGAGACTGAGGTCCTCCCACCCCAGTACCACCCGCCTGAACCTCCCAGGCCCTGGCCATCGGGACACTGGAGCTGCTGCAGGGAAGTACGGGCTGCTCGTCACTAAATACTCTCCTTTTTTTATCGAACTGCTGTTTCATATGGGCTGGTAATTTGCACTCCTAGAATATAGATTCCAGTTAAATTACAAAGGAAAACTAAAGTAACTACAAATTGGTGTGGAAACAAAATGAGTCTGATCAGAGGAACCTAAAACCAATGACACATTTTTAACATTTTAGCATCCACACAGAAGGTATAACGGTATCTCTAAAAGACTCCAGCTGCTGCTCTAACAGAAACATGTTCGTAAATGATCAAGAAACTTGTAATTGGGGCATTTAGACATCTGCAGACTAATTTGCCCTCAGAGCACTCAATTTCCTCTTCTTCTCCCATCATTTTCCTTAACAGTAATTTCACTTCAATTCTTACTCACTGCAAGACCCACCGGGTCATATGGCATTAGCTACAGTTGAGCTCAAGGCAATTGCCAGTTTGCCAAAGGCTTTTCTGAAGTTGGTTACAACATACTTTGTGCTAAGACACGTTCAATAGCTCAATTAATCTATCAGTCATGTTAAATTGGAGTACCTGAGCATAAGTGGTTGGATGAACAGTGTTGGCACTTCTGTTATCTGAGCAAATATAGCCAGTTTTTCTGGAGTTAAAATTCTCCTTTTGTTCTTTTTTACATATGGGAAAACCTCAAAAGTATTCTGAGTTTAAAATGTCACCCCTGCTACTGCCACCACAGACCAAAATTGTGCTTGCTTGGGTAGTGCATGGGAAACCTCTGGTATCAGGGAGGTTGTATGGAAGGGAATTAACAACCTGGGAGGCTCTAAGACAGCAGAAGTTTGTAAGCTGGGAAACCCATGTCTCTTTAGGATCTCTCTGTGAAAGCTCAGAAAGCTCCTTCTCAAATTAATTTTGTATACTTCTAGAGGCCACTAATGGATGTGAACACTGATGTTTTCTCTCGCAAGTGCAAACAGAGGATCATGCATGAAGTCTTACTGGAGCCAGCTGCAGGCCATGTGGGCTTGCTGAGCAATTAAAATACCTGGATAGTGCACTCAGTGCAATGCCTACAATTACTGCATCTTCTTACCAGCTCATAATCTTGAGACTTACCAACAACAGAACCTCTGTTCTGGCTCTTGAAGACAACCAAATAGCAGCAATTCATTAAGAGACTTGTTAAGTTGCCTAGAATAGCTTCAGTGTTGTGGTATTGCTTTCACGCTGAGAAATCAATGAAGCCTTTCCAAATACCCATAAAATCGCCTTGAAATATTTCTTAATAATTTAAATTCCTGCCCAACCCTGCTAAAGTCAACAGCATTAAACAGGCATGGTTGTGCGACAGAGCTCAGCAAAGAAGGACTTAGCAGAGGGGGAGATTTGGGAAGAACAACAGAGGTTCGAGTACGCTTCTCAAGCAAATCAGTGCATGTTGGCACGAGGACACCTCCAGCAGAAAAGAAACATTTTTTAAAAAAAACACCTGAAATTTTACCAGTAGAGGGAAACAGAGCACCTTGGCTGCTGCCTGCTCAGAGATGCAGGGCTGTCACTTGCATCTTGAGTGTTCTTTTTCCTTGTCTATGTGCGGCTCTCCTGCCTCTCTGCAAGCACCCAGGTTGTCTCCTTGCTTCCTGTAGCCACACACTGCATGCAGGCAGCCCCACGGGAGCCTCCTGTATGGGCCACCCCCACCCACTCAGCTCAAGGGATGAGCAATACCTTCAGCATCTTGCTGTCTGGGCTTGTCTCTTCCTGAAAACAGGATAGTGTTTCCCCTTCGTACATAATGAAGCCTTCAAAGTTGATTTCATGGAGTTAGGTTGCTAAATCTCCATTAAGGCACTTAAATACAAGTAGCTTAATCTTCAAAGCTGTTACATACCTCTGACTTAATGGAATTTGTGGCTTCTTAGCACTTCTGAAAATCAGGTCCCTAAAGATGTACTTTAGCACTTACATTTGGCATCAGAATCCTGTCTAGAGGGACGGAGTTGTTTGGGAGGGCTTAATTTTTCTCAGTCTCTTAAGAAGTAATACTTTTATATGTAACCTATAGTTGGTATTTTCGCTCGTTCTTCAGCCTCTCTGCCTTTTTCATAGTAGTGACTGGAGTGTACAAGCTTACAATCTGAAAAAGACAGTGTATTTTTATCTTATATGGTACAAACACAGTAGCAGTTCCGTGAAAGCAGTAAAGAAGCTCATAAACTTTCAAAGGAAAAAAATTCTCACTTTCCCTGGGATGGATCCTCTCTTTGGCAGCTGAAGAGAAAATAGCATGATCAGAGAGATTGTCTACTCATGCAGATGTGTGTGCAACCTGTGCTTCACCACCCATCCCAGATTTCTCTGTGTCCCACACCCTGCAGTGGCACCTTCATGTTCCACGACCCCTATTAGAAGTTGTGAACAAGGGAAGCTGGCAGGCTGTGTTTTAAATCTGCCATTATTAGTTATGAGCACCTGGGCCTGAAAAGCACTCCCAGACCCTGGTTTATCTGCATACACAAATGCAACAGCTTAAATTGATCTTTTAATTCTGAAAAACCACTAAATCACAGCAAAGTAGACAAGAAGTGTGAGTTATAATTAGTGGAGTTCTTACAGGTTCAGTTTCCCTGTTGAGTAGCCCCATGCCCATTAACATGCCCTTCTTCTTAGAGGAGTCAATACTCCACAACTATTCAAAAGCCTTTTAAAAATTAAAAAAAAAGAAGTGTCTCATGGAGAGGGTTATAATTCCTTAGGTGAGATCAATAGACAAAGCCGATTTTTCCAAGAATAGAGGTTATTTTGGGGTTTAGTCTTGTCCTTGAAAACTTTCCTTGCATTGAAAAACAGGTCTTACAGAGGAATGATAAGGAATTAACAAAAATGAGTATTCTGAAAGCGTTGCACAGGAAATGTGTGTGCTTTCAGTTGCACTTTTACAAGCTTGTTAATGAAAGGTGTAGATTTGGCACCACATCTGCATTTTATGGGCAAGAATCTTTATTTTTCTTCTTTCATAAAAACTATATCATTACAATAATCACTGCTTATCATGAGAAGTTTGTCCATGGCTGGAAAAATGTAGAACAAATGTTACAGGACGTTAAATTATCAGTATTATTTGTTTTATAGCGAAAGTATGCAGAAGATTATTTTAGAATCAGCATTTTTTACAAGCTTTGTCTGTGGTTTTTTTTTCTGTTGGGTTTTAACACCAGTCTGTGCCACAGTGATAGAGAGAAATTGTTACAAGCTTCTTTCAGAGTGAACTATAAGCTGCAAGTAAAATGCAACAGATAGGATTATATTAAATTCCCTCAGTCATCAAGCATTTTCTTCTCCTTGTTATCTTTTATGGTAACAGCATTGCTTACTTGACTCATTTTTGCATCTTGTTTGTTGGGAGGGGAAAACCAGAAAGTTTTCTTATGCTTTTTTCATTTCAGCTGATTTTCTTTTTTGCAAAAATGATGGGATTAGCTGAAAATAAATCTGATATTGACAGTGTCAGCTGTTCCACAACATACATTATCTTCCAAAAATCATAATACTGGATCGAAAATAATTACTTTCAAATCATTCAATCTGAAAATCTATTTCCTACTTAAGTAATCCAGACCATGCGTTCAGCATTTTCTTTGTAAGTACAAGGACAAGGAACTTGCTTTCTAATGGAATAAGTGTTTTTTCCATTTTCCTTTGACTCTAGAGGATAAATACTTAATATATTACGTCTCAATAAGATCCACAAATTAACAGTATTGTCAAGATTTTCAAAGGCTGGTGGATAAAATTGGACAACAGCTTCATCAAATGCCTTTTATTCAGCTACCTGTCTCTGAATGATAATTGGAAAGAATTGAGCTGTACTCTTAAATGATTTCTTAAGCCTCTCCATTTCCATGTGACTTTAGCTGAGGGATGGCTTGAGTAACAGAAACTCAGTTATATATAGTTTTCCTTTTCATACAACATGCTCCCCTTCTTTAAAAAAACACACTCAAAACGAGAAAAAATGTTCTGTTCCAAAATAATAGCTGATAGCAGTACTAACGGTTCTTTGTTTAATAAGGCTGTAACACTCACCACCCGTGGTGAGTACAAAGTCTACAGAGAAATCATCTTAAGCAGACCATTAGTATTCTTTACAATTGTCAAAATAAGAAATGTCTTCTTTAACAGAATGTATTTTCTATTCTTTCTTTTTTCTCCTTGTGTTTAAAGCTCTTTCAATTAAAAATACAGAGCTCAGCTGGTGCCAACTCTCCCAGTAAAAGTGTGCTGTGCTGATCATTTGGGCTGCGGTGATGCGTTCCCCTCTAATGCTGTTGCCATTTGCTGGTAGTTGTCACAAATGCTGACTCCTTGATCTGACTTATTTTGCACAACTTTTGCCAGCTATTTTTCCCGTGTTCTTAAGATTTAAGCAAATAGTAACCCAGATTGGACATCCAAAGAAAGCATAAAAATATACTTCATGTTTCACTAAACTGGTTTATATTCAAAGCAGCTATTCATTGGAGGATGTACTTTCCTACAAAAATAAGCTTCAACAAAAAAAGAATCTTGCAACGGCCTAGTGAAAACCATCTTTGCATCTGTATCTTTGCAAATGTTGTCATACTCTTCTTGAGTGCTTTTAGCTCGTAAATTATTCAGATGGAAACATTATGCTGCATGCGATCACACTGAAGAGCTGTGAAATGAAGAGTGGTGCACAGGGACTGAAGGCAAATGTGCAGAAGACACCATGTAACTAACCTTCTCTACTCCTCAAAATCCCAAACCTGCGAGGGCTTCTGAAGTCTACAAAAGAAGAAATTGCTTTGGGGTGCTTTAAAGAGAGCACTCTGCTCACCCTGCCATGCCGTTACTTTCCCTGAAGCATTGCAGCAACAAACAAATAGGGTTTATAGTGGATGTTTCTGGAGTTTGATACTATTTGGTTAACTTCATCACACTAAGTTTAATATCGGACTGCTCTCTTACTTTCATGTTAGTTTGAAGTGATTCCATGTGTACTTTTGTATACGTACAGATATTTAAATCTAGTAACGGATATGGTACTTCAGTGCCAAGGTCAGAGTTATATATTTTTTTAACCTGCCAATCAGAAATTAGCAAATTTTTTGCACCCCTTGCCCTTTAACTTAATTCATCTATTCTGAGGCAGGGAGTTTAGTACCAAAATTCAGCTAGCAGGTATATTGGGTTTTAGTTAGATATGTGGACTTCCAAATCTGCAGATAAAGAATCAAGGCACAAAACCTCTCTGAATTCAGAATGATTAAATTAAAAGCTGGGTAATTCAAGGAAATAAACACATATGTATATACATAGAGAGATATATACTAATAGAAAGAGAGGCAACTCTCTAGAGCACTAACACTGCTTCTGCACATACAGAACGGAATGTCCTAATATAGCTACAGAATATCCTTTTAAAATTATCTCTTTCTTACAGCTCCCCCAGTGAATTTAATACAAAAAGAATCCATTAATTCCCATGGGAGCAAGTTGTATTCATTTTCTTTTTCAATTTGTCTTTCCTGACATAGACCTGTAGGTTACAGCTTTCATTTTGTTATGCTGAAGGGATGAGAGCTACAAGAAGAGCCTTGTACACCTTCACGTCACGTTCCCCAAGACCAGGATCAGAAATGCTCAGCCCCACAGCAGGATTTGGGTGCCATGCTGGGGGCAGAGCGATGGCCATGGTGTGGGTGGTGTTGCCTGTGTGCCCCATGCACCCCCAGCCTCCTGTGTGGCGCTGGAAGAGGAGTGGGGTGTGGAGACGTGTAGTTGAAGCTGTGGCAAAGTTCTGCCCCATGTACTTGCCTCCCCTTGCCAGAGCTGCAGGTCCAGTGGGTAGCAACTGCTGCCTCAAATTCCTGGAGACTGGCAGTTTGGTCCTTAAAGTTGCCCAGGGACTTTTCAGGACACCGTGTCTCTAAGGAAGAAAGTGTGACCTTGCACCATGGCCATTTTTTCCTGTCAGGGCCAGAAATTAAGACGGTTTTGTTTGTCTGTGACCAAACCAGTCTTGAAACACTGAGCAGGATGTGTCCCTGTGGCCACTGGGCTGACCTGGACCAGCTGTGACACAACATGGCTCAGGAAGGACATTTCTTCTGGAAAAGTTTTGACTTGCAAGCCACTGTTTCTTCCTCCCGAACATGCCATTTTTCACTGGGCTACAGAAACAGCCAATGTTTGCAAGCCAAAACTGCACAACTTCTTTGGAAGCAGAAGAAACCAATCACTAACATATTAAATGTGTTTTATTGTTGTTGATTTGTTTGTTCTCCATGTTGCTGAACAGGCTTAGTATGATTTACCTGCTGGAGGTGCAGCAAGGGCTGCCTGCCTCCCAATTCTGCAACCTTTGGTCGCATCCATGTTGCAAAACAAGAGACAATTAGAGCACTTGACTATCTACAGCAGTGAATGATAGTTTATACCCTGGCCCTCTTTGGGACTACTCCAGGTACCCCTTTCCAAGAAAAATCTGTAGATTCTGAGGGAGCTGGAGTTGTTCAGCCTGGAGAAGAGGAGGCTTGAGGGAGATCTAATATCGGCCTTCCAGAAGGCTGAGTGGCTCAAGGACATAAGGAAGAGTACAGAAACAAAAGCATCCTAGTAACAACGTAGCTTAGTGGCTAGTTAGTAAGATAAAATTGTAGAAAATGATACAGTGGTGGCACAAGCATCATTTTGTCCCAAAAGTTACTTACCTCTGGCTTTTTGGGTCTCAGTAATGACCTATGGTGACAGGACATACAGAAATGCTTTCTCATTTTACCATCTATCATAAGCCAGTTGTTCATCCGAACAACATTGTGATTGCCCAGGAATGCTCCATGGCAGGGAGGGACAGGTCTTCAGGACAATCAAGGTGTCACAAAACCAGGGTTTTAACATGCCTGGAGAAGTCAGCTCTTCCCTTGAACCAGGGAGAGAAGATCTGATTATGAATATGCCTGGTTGCTAATGTAATTTTTTATAGTGGGTATATTTACTTAAGTCTTTATTTAATCAAATATTGACTTTTTAATGAGGAGTTCAAAACCAGAGATGAAGAACTAGGAAGAAGAAGTCACTTTCACAAGAACATGTCTTTGTTCTGGTTCTTTCTGCTTTGTAGATCGGATGGAGATCCAAGTAATGGCAATTTAACAAATTAAAAGCGGTTAACTAATATGCAGTAACTGTGCATTTCTACTCTCACAGTCTATCCCACGTGTGTTCAGACATCCCACTGAGAGAGGTCCAGGCTAATTCACCCTGTCTAGCAATTGGGGAGTGCTAGGAGGGTGTAAACAAAGGGGGATTCAGCTCTGCAGTCCCACAAGTGAAGTTGGGTTTGGGTAGCCGAGTGGAGGTGGCTCCATGTGAGATGGGTATCAAAGCTCCCTTTACAGCCCTTGGACACCCACTCAGTCTGGCCAGGGTGCTCTGTTGGTCATCAGAGGTGCCCACTTTGGGGCAAGCTGGATCACTCCTTGGTTTCACTGCTTGCATTGACAGGGGCTTGATTCAGGTCTGCTGTTATACCTACCTTCCCAAACAACTGTTTGGGACACCCCGGGGGATCTCAGGTGGCATTAGGAACTGGTAGCTGGGCATACAATAAACCCTACAGTCAGTGGAGGGGTGCACCGGGTGCAGGGCATGGCTGTACTGACTAGGCTTTAGGAGGAGGTCAGACACTCATCATCCACAAAAACAAGGTGTCCAAATCTGGAGCTGAATTTGGCCCTTTCCAACTGTTTTTGTGGCTTGACTGACTTATCAAGCAGCTGTGGCTGGATTGTGCAGCCAAAGTGTCCTTAGCTGCTGCCAGTAAATGTCTCCCCTGTTCTCCTTTTTGTTTTTATCTTTTCCATCCACAGCAAGGCATTTGTCCCTACTCTCTTGCCTTGTTTTTATCTTGTAAGCTCTCTGTAACACTTAAGGCAGTGGAGCAATGCAGACTGTTAAAGATAAAATACAAACACCTGGTACCACTCAGTCATGGTTACAGCAGTCTCTGGTAACTGGCTTCTGTGTGGAAGTGACACCAATTCCAGCCTGATGAGAGAAGAGCTTAGGACTCAAGAATTTTTTGGCTTGCTTGTAGCCTTTTGCATGCATTTCATGCTAACAGCTCCATGTGGCAGTCACGTACAGCCTTCCCCCACTTCCTCCCCCGCTGCTGGTGTGTTAGGAGAAATAGTTCTCACTCTGCGGCTGCAAAAGATAACCAAAAACATCTCAATAATGCATGAACCAGGCACCCCCTCACCTTTTCAATCTCAGCTATGCCGACAAGCCATGACATCGCTATAGGATGGTCTTACGGGTGACCTGGAACACCACCTGCCGTATGGACCACTGCTCCATCACACAATTTCATAAGGTTGCTCACAGGCATGATTTACAGGAGGCAGGGCTCATTAGTGTTCCGCCAGTTATAATCTCTGCTCAAGTATGTATTAGTGATGTTTTGTGTTTTTTCTGCATGCTGGAGTCTGGAAGAAAGAAGTTGGTTTCTGATTATAGGGATCTAAGTTACACGCATATTGTTCTCAGTTACACAGTGTGTTTGATTACTAGCATTTTGGAAATCACAGACTCTTCTTCTAGCAAAACCAATTCTTTTCTGCAATCTCACAACATGAGCATTGTTGTCACTTGAAAATTACTTTTTCAGGATTGTGTTTTATACCACAATTTTCTTCTTCCCTTAAATTAGCTTTCATCTGTGTTTTTCACAGAAGCAGCTAGAGCATGTGCTGGAAAGCACCAACTAGGGCATCATTCTGTTGCTTTCAATATTAAGCATGTTCCTGCTACAGTAGCTGCTGTGATAGGCAGGAGCCCTAACTCTGAAGCAGGTTCCCACTGAGCTAGTGACTCCACAAACCCAGAAAGTGATGAGCTGCACCGTGGGATTTTACAGCTGATGTAATAGGTATATATGAAGTACATAAGTACAAGGAAATGTATGTAACGCGGTAAAGAAGGAAATACATATAAGACAATATTAGTGAACATGGCAGACAGAATCACAGAATCACAGAATCACCTAGGTTGGAAGGAACCTTTTAAGATCATCTAGTCCAACCAAAAAAAACCAAAACAACAAACCCCAAAACAAAACAAAAAAACCCAAACAAACAAACAAAAACAACCAAAAAAACCCACCCACACCACACAAAACACCACCCAACATTAATCCATATCCCCGAGCACCATGTCAACTCGTCTCTTGAATACCTCCA
>JAOQGH010000001.1:183569436-183587640 GCA_025769975.1 Gallinago jamesoni | reverse complement strand
CCTCTGCCAGCTCCCTCAGAACCCTCGGGTGAATCCCATCTGGGCCCATAGACTTGTTTATGTCAAGGTTTTGGAGCGAGTGACACATTCTTGACACATGAGCAGCCTAACATTTTTGGTCAAGCTTTCTTAAGCAGGGCAAGGTCATAGTAGAAAGGTAATATTGGTTTGTAAAGGTGTGCAAAACAAGTGGAGCTTTCCTCCAATGGGAAGGGCAGCAAAGAGGAGGTAGGTGGATGAAGAGAGCTGGTATCTGAGTAATGGCTGCAGAATAATGTTCTAGATTATCCAGTTTGGGGCCTCTCAGTTCAACAGAGCTATGGAACAATTGAAGAAGATTCAGCAGAGGGTTACCAAGGTGGTCAGGACCTAGAGCACACAACCCGGAAGGAGAGTTTGAAGGACCTGAGCTGGTTTACTCTGGAGAAGGGGAGGCTGAGGGCTGATTTAACACTTGCTTGATTCTGCCTACAACTGCCTGAAGGGCTACAGCATGACTTTGGAGTCAAATTCTTCCTAGCAATGCCAGACGATAAAAGCAGGGGCAACAACAGTGAGTTGTGGCCTGGAAGTTTTAGGTAGGACACAAAAGGTTTACCAGAAGCTTTTTTATTGGAGCAGTTACCCACAGAGGGGAATCCCCATCCTTGGATATTTTCAAGACTTTGTTGGATAATGCAAGGCTGGCCTGATCTAACTTTGATAACAGTCCTGCTTTGAGCAAGGGATTGGACCAGAAACCTCCAGAGGTCCCTTCCAGCCAATGTGTGGGGTTTTTTCTGACAAAACATGACCACTGCAAAGCAGCACCTACTACTCATGTAGAGTGAGGTCTGTCTCATCACCCCCTTCCCAAAGGTTTAGGTTTTCTACCTCTTCTCTCAGATTACTACTAAATAAATGAAGGGTAGGGACAAGTCACCTTCACCACCCACTCTTCATCATGCTTTCCTGAAGGTGGTTCTGCCAGGGTGCTGACCAAGCTCCACAGGCCACCAGCCACAGGATGCCCCACATCTGGAATGTCTCAGATAGTCTAGGAGTAATCAGATGGCAAGCTGCATGTCCTGCCAACAGCTTCAGGGAAGCAGCCCAGGAGGATGGCTCTCCCCTCTCTGAACCTCCTGGTGAAGGAAGCTTGGAAAGGGCAGCAAAAGGATAACTCCCTCGGGTTCACGGTAAACGTGTCAGAGAGTGCAAGTGCTCACCATCACTTCAGCCCTGCAAAGAGGAGCCAGGCAATCGGACACAGAGCTGTCAGCAGTGGTTTGGGAGAACCTGATTACCCAGAAATGTGTTAAAAAAACCACCCTGTTCATGGCATGCTGAGTTACATGGGTAGTTGCTCATGTGAAAGGTAGGGTATGAGCCACCCAACAACATACCTGAGTGGCTATGCAATTCAAACTTCAATGGTCCTAGCTACTGGCTCTGCAATAGGCAGCTCTGATCTGGCAGAGGAATCAAACCTTTCATCTCCATAGCGTGAGCTGCCCAAACTGAAGTCTGCTGCTCGGGCACCTCCTTCCCAGTCACGTGCCTGTGTCAGCTGGGCCACAAGCCAACAGTGAACCCCACCAAGTGCAGAGCCGAGGGAGAACTCTGTTTTCTGGACTGAGCTCAGCTTCCAAATGATGGAGGAGAAAATGCAAGAATGTGTTGGTGCAAAGTAGCACTTTAAGAAAGAGAAGCTGGGATGCTGGAGCCTACAGGAGTGCCTGAAGAAATGAAAAGCTAATGGGATGTGAAACCTCTGGCAACAGATGCAGATAGACAGGCATAGGATAAACACAGGATTCAATTAACAGAAGGAGATTTCTGTCCATGAATGTAGGCTGATTCGTCTTCTGAGTAGGTCTGGGTCTCTGAGAGGACATAGTGATATGAAGTGCCTCTCGGGGAATGACAATGCCGAGGCTGTGTGGAGGACCTGAGCGTGCATGGCGTGAATAACAGATTTCCATGAGCCCTGTCACCCTGAATAAAGAAACACCTTCTCTCTCACCAGCCAGTTATTTATTCACTTTCAGGAAAGCAGGAGAGGGGGGGAGAGAGACTAGCAGCAGATATTGGTATTCAAGAGCAGAATTAGAATTTTAATCTGTGTCTGCTACTTGGGAGGCAAAATTCTCAATATAAATGCTAAGTATTTTACGCTCTTATTATGATGGCTGCATGAATATGCATTTCACTGCTGACGTGGGGAGTCTGATTGTCCTTTGGCACTGCCTCAGCCTGGGTGTGCAAGAGCTGTGAGGAAGCCAGCCAGCAATTCCACCTCTTCAAGCTCTGGGAAATGGGAATGAGGGGCTCAACTCATGCCATGCAATGGCGGGGACAAAAGAGGGACTCCAGCTAGAGATCCCCTCCAATAGCTGGAGCTATAGCTGGAGCTGCCAAGACTGGGCTCTCCAGTCACTCAGAGATGGCTGTACGACCCTGCTGGGACTGCCTCTGGAAGGAGAAGAGCTGAGCAGACTTGCAGTATTGCCCCTCTTACCTCCTGCTCTCCTCAACTCCCTTCCCAAAGCTTTCCTGTGTTTAATACAGACTCATCTGCTGCAGCCAGTTCATTTGCTGCCTCCACACTACTGCCTCTCTTGAAGGACCTGCCCTGTGTCTGGTTCATCCAGGCAGACCCCATCTCTAGGCCATTTGTACAGTGTCAATAGTACAACAGCACGGCTCTGGATCCGTCCGTGGCTGATGCCATCAGGAGTATACATATTGATAATGAAGCCAAATGCTGCAGCGTCCCATGGCGTACCATCCCAGGATCTTGTTGATTACTGCTGCTCAAGGAGCATTATTTATGCAGTAAATTATTGATGAATGCGGCTCTGTGAAAATTGGAAACTGTTGACTGTTGTTCTGCTGAATGAATAATAGTACGTGGAGCAGCAAACACTGTGTCTCCTTGATCCAAAGGAAGAGAGGGAGAAAACAGACAAAAGCACTTTCCTTGGGTGACTGCAAAGGTACAGGAAATGTTTTGCTTCTCCATAACCGTATTTGATTTTACTAGGAACTAGATACAAATTAAGGAGAGCAGGAAGCTCCCAGCAGCTATCAGGAGAAGACACTTCGCTTGCAATGAGGAGACACCAGTGGATTAAAAACAAGATGCTCCCTTCACAGGTGGTGTTGGCTCCTCATTGTCTTCAGTACATATAGGAAAGATTTTTATTTAGGGAATACATATAAATGGGATCTTGATTGCATAGATACAGTACATTCATTTAAGAAAATAATCTGAGAGGAGAAGTAGTGTCTGCTAGTGAATTCACACCTGCCCCTGCTAGAAGCATACACGCTCTGGGCACACAGACAATTCTCTGCACAGCAAGACTAATAGCACTGTGGGTGACCTTTTTCTTTAAGACCTGCTTTCTTTTGATCTTTTGCAACGCTGATCAACAAATGACACTTGAAGAACTTCAGAGCACGAATTCTGCATTTCAGGTATGGGTTTGTCAGCGAAATTGTTATCTCCACACATTCATGGGAACAAATGCCCAGAGCGGTGCAAGAGCAACGTCCCCAGCAACTGGATCCACTGAGGACATCAGGATGGAGCCAAGTGGTTGCGATCCCTCGGTCGGAGGGATCTCCTTAACTGGCATGAGGTTTAGGTGGAGGGAGGAAAGGCTCCCCAGCTCAGAGCAGTTGCCCAGATGGTGGTTACTGGCCACACGGTGATAAATATACTCTGCTTCAGCCTGGTTTCTGCTGCCTGGCTCTGGAGGAGGAAGCAGCTTAGGAAGAGGAAGGGAAAAGGGATTCTCCAGGCTTAGTCTCCAGCTGCTTTTGGGAGCTTGTAACAGGGAAGGAGCCAAGAGCTGTCAGAAGAGAAAGATCTTTTCTGCTGGAGGAGGAAACCTGGCACCCGCTTAGAAAGGCAGCTGCAGGTTGAGCAGCCTACACAAAGGGGGCTGCGGCACAGGGAAAGAGGCAGCGCCGTCCCTTTGCTTGCCCTCCAAAATGTGTGTAATCAGGCAGCTAAATACATCCCTTCTCCTGCTGCCGTCTCATGAGATGAGAGGCTGGAGTCGTGCCGGGAGCTGCTGTGGGTGGTGGGGAGCAGGGGCGACTGAGGTCTCTGCCTGTGCTCCAGCTCGGGATGCTGATCCAGCACGGGAATTTTGGCAGGGATGAAAAGAGCAGGTGTATTTTAGGTCAGCAAATTGCTTGCCGTGGAGTCAAGGGTCCAGCTGCAGAAGAAGGGGGGTGCTCTGCAGACGAAGCACCCGGCCAGCAGCGCCCTGGCTGCTCTGCAGACACTGTCAGTCACTGGCAGGAGGCTGCCGGGCTGAGCCCTGCTGCCATCAGAGCCGGAGGGACCGAAAAGCTTCCCCACTGCCTGGCTTCAAGCCCTGGGAAGAGTGCTGCTACCCTCCAAGTAATAAATAGACAGCCCTGCTTTCCAGAGGACCTGACGGGATCACACCTCCCAAACTGTCCCGCTGGGTTGTGTCCTGACATCCTCGAGGGATGGCAGAGAAAGGAGGAGACAAGGGCTGTGTGAGGAGGTGAGGTGGGTCGGGCAGAGGGCAGGGCTGCAGGACACGGTGCTCGCCCGACTTCTCCACTTTTGTCCATGGGAACTGCTCTGTGGGCTGGATTCTGCAACAGGCTGAGCCTCAGGAAGGAGAAGAGAGAGGAAACAAAGACCTGCATGGGAATAAAGTGGACCAGAGGGGCCAGGGAAAGGAGCAAGCCCAAGCAACCAGGGAGGAGGGAGTGTCAGAGGCCGGGGAAGATGTGAAAGAAGGAAATAAATCGGCCCAAATCAGACAGCTTAGAGATGGAAGGAGAGAAGACAAACATAAACCCCTCTCAAGTTAGAGTCTCCTGGCAAGCACTTCCCAGGCAGATGGCAAACACCAGCAGCCATCTCCATCCCAGCCCCCTTGCCATCCTCTGCTGTTCAGACAGAGCGCCCAACCATGTTATACCTTTCTCAAGACAAGAGAATAGATGATCAGGATGTCTTAATCCAACTCTACAGCAAAAGTCTTGCCTGAGGGTCTTTCAGATAGGTCCACTCTGGCCCATTGGAAAGAAGTGACGGAGATCTCCATTCTGGAGGAGCAAAGGATCGCTTTGGTGTCTCAAGAAAAAACTGTCCCACAGTTGTACTTGGTACACACAAGATCCATTATTTAACCTGATGCATAGCATTTTTAAAGCACTTTTTCATACTTGCATAGATTTTTCACATGCTGAAAATCACCCATTCCTCAACAATATATTTCTAAGGAGACTGAAATGACCATAAATTGCTTTGCAGTGCAGAGAAAGCCCTGGGCTTATTTCCTAACTTTTGTTTTACTCTATTTTTTAACAATAATTATACCACTGTATCCAGATGACTACAAAGTAGCCAAACAGGTTTTCATTTTTTTAAATGGAATAGCCAAGCTGTGAAAAATGTGAGATTTAAGCCCCGTTGCCGTGATTTGCTGGAATCAACTGACAGGATCCAGCCCAAGGTACTAACACAAAGCTAGATTTTTCTTAACTGCCTGAAAAGCAAGATCATGTTTCGTAAAAGCGTAACTCCACTCTATGGACCTAATCCTGTAGACAGGAGATCACTCAACAGCCTTTGTGCTGTTGAAGCCACTAAATTCCCCCAGAAACTCAGAATATTGGGCATTGAAAGACAGGTGGTACAGAAAAGCTATATTTTGAATATATGGTTGTTCCTTGTATGTTAATCTCTTGCAAGAGTGGTTACTTGTTTATGGTTATGTAAAGAGGAAGGGAAGATTGTTTTCCTTAAGTAAAAACCAGAGGGGTGCAGGATAACTGCAAACAGAACTGAACAATATTTGGGCCACATTAATTTCTGTGCAGCCATGATGGATTTGGCTTTTTTAAGCAAAATGAACCCAGAATTTGATTAATCAGATCTGTGCTTTGAAAAATAGTTATTTCTGAAATTCGGATACTCACAAAGAAACCAGTATGAAAACCGAGACTGCAAAACACTATTATTTCCATCTGAATTTAAATCTTTTATGAAAATAAAGCATAAATTAGTATGCTTTATTTTCATATATGTGCTTATATGCTTATATGCTCAATTCATTTACTCTTCACATAACATGTTTGTCGCAAATAAAAACTTCATGAAAATTGACTCTGCTGCAACAGGAGGAATTCAGTGGGTGGGTGTGCATGGGGAACAGCTTCGGGGTCTTTTGATTTGTTTCTTCTCACTTGAAGAACAAGTCTTTTAGCCAAAACCAAGAGTAAGAACTGCAGCCTCAGAAATTCATCAATAGGGTTTAAGTCATGGTTTACAGGATATTAAAGAGAGGAAGTATTCAATGAGATTTAAATTTTCACATTAAAATTCTTCTGTAAAATGCACTTGTTCTTTCCTTCTTAGACAACAGTTTGTTTGTTACAGGATCCAAGCTTCCTTCTGGGTTTTTTACAAACTGAGCAAAGAAGTTAGGAAACTTCTGAGCAAGAAGTTAGGAAAACCATCCTAACATCCTAATCCTGCTCAAACTGACCCAAAGGCACGCTCCACACCAGTGTCCCTGCTCCACTCCTTATGCAGTGACAAGCACATGTTGGACACTCTTCCAAAAACCACCCAAGTCTCACATCCCACTTCCAAATGCAGCTATATGTTTTGAAGACATGAAGCAAGGGTCAGCCCCGTCAACAAAAAAGGGTATTGCAGGATAACTGATCTACCAATTACAGTTGACAAGCAAAGGGCTCATCCTGGGTGGGACTTGACAGCTCCTCATTCTCCATTGTATATAACAGGATGCAGTCAACACTGCGCTCAGTCTGGTGGGGTAATACTCACGTAATACTCACCTTCGATCTCTGCAAGGTGTCTGAAGTCCTTGGAGGCATCAGAGGGCAGCCATGCCCACAGAGCCCAGACATGACAACAGCACCTTGTCTTCTCATGGAGCGTGGGATGGCAATGTCCTTGCTTGCTCTTTAGGAGAAGGTCATCAAGGAAAAGCCTAAGTGGGTTTTAATTTCACTGTCATGACACGGTACAACAATCTCCTCCTGGCAACATCACAAATGGTTCCCACTTGCACTGTTGGATCCCCCTGGTCTTGACAGCAATTAGAGCCTCACGTGATGTTTCTCTACAATGTCCCGTTGGATGTACAAAGCCATATCATTAAATAGGTCATTTTGTCTCTCTTCATTATAATCTTAATTTTGTTACTCTACCCACATTATGTGCTTGGGTGTTTATTCGGCTTGAAGTCAGACATAAATTACAGCACATGGGCGCATCCTGCCCTTGATGGTGAGTGAACATGAAACGTAGCTAATGCCTGTTGAGGACCTGCCCTCAAATATTTGGCACAAGAAATGTTCAGTACAAATGGGAGATGACACTGATTGACAATGCCACGCAGTCACCAGCTTAGCCAGTGACCCCAAAGCTTCCCCAAGCCTAGCCATTCCTTGCTTTACAATGGGGATGGAGGAAAATATATTACATCTCGCAGAGAAAGGCATTTTGCCTTCTGCTGCAGGAGTTAGGGGCCATTCACCTGAGGAAAATCTTGTGTGAACAGGTTTAATCGTGCTCCCTTGCAAGTGGCAAAAAGCAGGGCTGGACCCAATGTAAAAAAAAACATCCCTGTTAACTACTGTGTAATGTACCAAACAGCCTGCTGTTGCAATAAAATATTTATAACTAATCATTTTGTTAAATGAAACACGTACTTTAGGGCACCTTTTATAATTAAAAAGGCATATTCCAGTTAATTGTGCACATGACGTTTCACAGTTTATTGCCAGGTACTACAAGGATATATAATAAGTACTTACAAACAACTGCCCATATTAAGCTTTAGTGTTGCAAACAAAAGCAATTAAGCTTCTGGGAAGCTTAGTATTATTTGTTTGTAAACAGATATAACCCAAAAGGTTGGGTTAGTGGGATGATAAGGCAATAAACATTGCAATGTATGAATATGTTATTGTGGAGCTGCAGTGGTGGAGTAATGAGGATGTTTTAGCATAGCGTTTAATGAAGCCAGGTTCTGTTGACAGATAATGTTTAAAGATACCAGTAGGGTCAAGCTGCACTTGCAGATGCATTAGATGACCTGAGTGCTGGCGTTAGCATCAAAATAATGGTTCATGATCAGAGTAAGGCATTCTCAGTGGATTATGGCTACATAAAGGTATCTAGCAATTACCATTAATTTTTCTAATTTGTAGAATAGAGACTAAAAGAAAATGTTTAAAGGGTTTGTGCTGAAGTGAAACCTCCAACACCTCGCCATTCATCTTGTTCTCCACAAGCCAGAAGTTGTGGATATAAGGAACTGATAGAGATCATCCTGATCTAACCAGAGAGCAGAGATGTTGCATTCTTAGGTCACTGACTCAATCAGAGCAACGCAGAGTCCTTCAGCTGTCTCCTATTTGTTTCTGCTGTGCAAGTGTAACACGGCCACTGCCACCATTTCCCATGGATGTCTGGCAGGACAAACCACGTCAGGATGAGGTTACTCACTGGGCTCCACCTTGCAGTCAGTAAAGCAAGGGTGGGCTTAAAACAACTCAACCTCAACATTTTCCTATTGGCAGTCCCAAATGCTTATTGAAGTGTCTTCTGAGGGAGAATTATCCCTTGGTTAGAGCTAGCAAATGGGCATCTTTCCCCTTTTATCCCTGCCCGGCAGAAGAAGCAGGGTGTGCAGTGCTCTGGCTGAGCAAGGGAGGAGAAAGCCTGGTCTGGTGCCCCTGAAGAAGCCTCTCTCACACAGCTCTTCCTACCATAAACCCCAGCACTCCTTGGGGAGGGACAGAGTGGGAAATACCCTCAGATGCACATAGGTGTCCTTCTTCTACCCCAAGCCATTGTGTGGTGGCCTGGCTGGTCGTGGTGCCCCCACAGCATGGGGTCAAGCTGCCTTGGATGGAGAAGGCACCGCTGCCATGTGGATCAATCCGGGGAAGGGCCAGGGGCTCTGCACACCTGCTGCCAGGGATCTGCCCAAGTTTTGAGCCCCAGCATCGCAGCATTAGACCTTCCTGTGAATTAACTGTGCATGTGGCATTTTGTGTCTTACTCTGAATGCAAAAGGCTGGGGCTGGCTCTGCTGGTTATTTGGAAACTGGCAATTCTCACGTATTCATTATTTTTACTGGTGCTCTGGGGTTAATTTTTGCAAATTGCTGAGCAGCCTTGCAAAGCCAACGTGTGCCTTCAGCGTTCGCTGGCTTAATCACTGGCCCTTTGATAACCAATATCTACAACATGAATTAGACATCTGTGAAACACTGCCCTGCTATATTTGTGCCAAATCCCCACGTCCTTATTTGAGATCAGGGACTGAAGGGGAGAAAAACAGTCTATGCCTACAATTTTCCTGCAAAATATTTCTTTGCCATTTCTTTTTTAAGGCTGTGTCAATATTTGGCTCATATCCTCTGCAGGAATACAGCATTTATGTTTCCAATAGAATGCAAAACCAGGTGCGCAATGAAGGTCTTTAATGATGCCCAGTTTGAATGCTGACAAAATTATTGTGAATTTTCACTGCATTTAACTTTCTTCTTTTTGTCCTCTACTAACCTGGTCTGCTTGCAGGGTAACTGGTGTTCCCCGGGCAGTCTAGCTCTGGTTAGGATTCCCCAGCCAGGTTCCTCTATTTTGATGCTGCACCAGTTCCTCTGTGTTTGCCCTAAAACTGGAGGCAGCCCAGATGAAGAGATGTGCAACCAGTGGAAAAAATCCTGGTTTCCTTTTTCATGCTGAAGCCAGCAGATGGTGCTTACAGCCTTTACACACTTCTCGGAGAAACCCTACGCTATTCACCAGTTTATTTATGGTCTTTACCAGGGAACAGCTATAAAGCTCACAGCTACTTGTCACTTTTCACAGAGCTGAAGGATTGGGCTCTGAAAGAAAAACACATCCCACAGTTCTGAGATCTTTAGGATTTTAAACCCCTAGGAGTTTGGTTGTTTTCATGGATTGTTTTCTCAAAATGTTGCTTTGCTGCCATGATAATCATTTGGGAGTTTTTTGTTTAAAATTGGAGGAGCAGAGCAAGTTGTAACATCTTCTTGGACAGGTTTCAAAGCAGAGCTTCCAGAAGCAGTCTGTAAGAGACAGCTTATGCTTCTGGGACGAGGTTGCTAAGGCCCAGAGGAGCCTGTTTGAGTCGGGATGATTTGCAGGGAATACTGAGCAGTGTGTGCTGCCAGGAGGGATGGGCTGGGACCACTTCAGCCCAGAGAAAAAAAGGTGGAAAGCTCTCAGAAATGCATCTTCCAAGCCATTCCCAGCACCAATAAAGAAGTGTTCTCCATCATCACTGCTGAGGGGAGAAAGCTGTTGGGGAAGAAAGCCCATGGTTTTGGGCAACTGAGCACATGTGATCCTTCTAAGGGGGCTTCCACCCGCTCTAGGCTGCTGACTTTATCTCCACCTTTACACCTTGAATTTTTTCCCAGAACAGCCAAAAGCTGAAAATCTGCCAAGAATTCAACTCAAGGACACTGTTCTCTCTCCCAGAGTGACTTCCATCTACTTGAAAGTGGATAGAGATTGGGTGACACAGGTTAAAAAAAGAAAAAAAGAAAAAATATGGCAGAGGTGCTCTGCCATTTGGTGATGGAGACTGAACAGCAGTGTGCTGAGGATAAAAGGCTCAGCCACACATTTACACCATTCACTCTGATGCAGAGTTCACTTGGCTCTTATTTATTTATCTATGTGTTTCCTTTCTACAGACACAAAACCAAAATAACAACTCACCTAGCAAACTGTACCTTCCTGCGAGCACACCTTTTATTCAATATTGTTCTTTCTCTCTTGATCTTTGTAGCTGAATTATTATGACTCCATTAAAGCAGTGATTTCTACCTCCAGCCATGAGTCGAAAGCTTTAGTAATGGGTAACAATTTTGCTTATCTTTAAAACTAGTAGGAATTTCTTTCAAGATAATGTGTGTCCCACCAGCACTCCCTGCTTCTAGCCCCACCACAGTGTCAGTGCTACCTGCATTTCTAGGAGTAGCCCGAGGTTTAAACTTTTCTTTTGATGATGAAAACAGAAGCAGTATTCTCTTTTGGGGTTCTTTTTCGGGGGGTGGGGGTATTTTTGACAGATTACCTGTTGTACAAGCACGGGCAGGTTTTCCACAGAGGAGGGCAATTTCTAAATCCATTGAAGCTGGTTAGAGAAGGTGGCAGCCTTGCAGCTGGGCTGATTTGCTGGCCACTCTTACCAGCCCTGGTAGCCAACCCAGGGGAGCCGTGAGGAACCCTTGCTGCCGGGTACTCTACTCCTGCAGCCCAGACCTGCATCCTCAGGTTTTCTCCAAACAACCCTGTTTCCTCCTGTCTGCATGTTTACACCGGAAAATTGGTAAAAACTCAGAAACATTGGTGTTTTCCTGAGACTGCCAACAAGTCCTTTTTACCTCACTGGAAATAAGGCAAGATAAAAATCTCTGGGTGATTAATATCTGTATGATTTTATTGTACGTGGGTAGTGTGAACCAAAGATTTTTCCAAATGAGATAGGAGAAAAGTGTGTCTAGGCTTGGGCAGAGGAATCAGAGGGTCTGGCCCTGGGGGAGTCTGGTCCAGTCTGAATCCTCACTGGGGAATCAATGTATTATTTCAGATACCTGGAGCTGATATCCACAGCATTAATACTTTGCATTACTTAAGAGGAAAGTATTAAAGTAAACCTATGGAATAACTTTTAGTTTTTAGCTGTGTCCAGGAGTGTTGAGCACGTGCCCTTTAATTTAACTTTCTATCAATGAATTAGAAAAGGATATTGAAAACAAATGCTGAGTGGCTACTGAGGTTTTATCAAGGTACTTAATTCTTGGTTTATGTCATGTGCAGGCTGACTAACTTAGTTTGGTCCAGAAATAACCAATCTACAAGAAGATGACTTGCATATTTGGTTCACTTTCTGTCCTATTTCTGGGACCACAGTGCAAATACGGGTCTTGCCAGTGAAGACAGAAAGAGCTCAGCAACTCCATGGCCCCATTTCAGCAAAGCACAGGCAGCTGCTAAACACCCAGGTCCACGGGAGACATGCTTCCTTGCTCTGACAGACTGAAGACATCGGAAGGTCTCCAAAATCTACTTTGCTCCCAAGGAAGTCAATTACAGAGCTCCTATCGATTTCAGAGAGAGAAAAAAAAAAAACCTCTTTCAAGGGTAAGTAAATAAATGTATTTCACCAATGTAGAGGTCAGCACTCACACAGCTTTGAAATGTGAAATGCTGAGCATCTCCAGCATCACGGCGAGCGCTGTGCTGCTCTGCTACAGGGTTCTTTATCACCCAGCCCAGACCTTCCCCCACCCAGGCTTCTTTGTCTGCCCACAGGAGCAGAGCGAGAGGAGTCACGTCTCCTCCAGGTCACCTTGGGTTTCCATAGTGACTATTTGAATGTGATTGTCTTATCAATCAGAAGCTCCTTTACTCTCATAAGCAACTATAAAATCTCTTCTGGTTTCTATAGCAACTGTCTTTAAACCCATATATTTGTTTTCTCTAGGCTTAGCTGAATTGTTGGAAATAGTGCAAATTAACTGCTGGTGCAGTATTTCTTATATCTTTTCCCTTAAGCTATCCTTTACTGTCATCCAGAACAACAGTTATGATGAAGCTACTGTCCTTTTGTTTCAGTTACTCAGAGATCCTCTTGGCTGCCTAACCACAGGAGCAATGCCTTTTAAAAATCATCGTTTTCATGAGGAACACTGAAAACCTGAAACCTCTGGAGTTCAAGCCTGTCCTTTCCCAGTTGGCCCCTATGCCATTCTGTCCCTGGTCACCTATAAAAAAAAACAGTGCTTTTTTTTTACCCCTAAATCACCTCTCATAATAATGTGTGAGAATAATACCTTCCCTCCAGTAACCTCAACGCAAAGCACAGCCGTTATTTAACAGTAACACTGTGAGTTAGTCAGATACTGTTATCAGCGTAGTATGAAGAATGTGCACAAGGTTAATAGCCCATCTACGCTGCAGACTCAATAAATGTCAAGAAGGTGTTTTGGTTTTTTTTCAGCCTAACTGTGGTAACTGCCGACAAGGGTGATATCACACTGTCTATGCTTTCCTTGCAGCAGACAGCAGGCAGACATAAAGTTATCTAAATGCGCTGACACTGGCACAACCACGAGTCTGCTCTTACTTCATGACCCGACTATAAGCACACAACTCTTCTCAGTATCACAAAGTTTGTTTTTCCCGGGCAGACGGTGAGTGGACGATGTGCGTAATTCAAGGTTATAAAGTTAGGAAGAGGTAGGTGATCACTCTGAAACTCTGTGGCGGTGTTTTTCTGGGATCCTCTGAGTAGCAGCAGACCACAGCCATACCAGGTCTACCTCTGTGCAACTTCCAGGCTGCGTGGAAAGGTAGATGGACTATCAAAGGGGAAGAGAGGACCCGAATTCCGTCTGTGGCACTGCTTTCTAGCTGTCCTGGGTTTTTATTGCTCCTCTTCTCCTATATTAGGAAAACAATTTTGGTTTTGGAGCAAGATGACAGAATTGCTTGCTTTTCTCTTAATGTCCAACTTTTCTTAGAAACCATCGCATGGTCCCTCATCCAGAGCTGGCTCAAGTGCCAGCGCAAGGCGTGTGGGTGCGATGGGACAGGCAGCACCCGCAGTGACACCAGCAAAGCTGCAGTCACTCCACCTTGCTCCTTAGGAAAAGGGTTGCAGACAAACTGGAAGAAGTTGAAGGAAAGGTAAAAAAACAGCTGGGAGGGGGTGGGGTTGTGTTTACCTCTTGGGGAAGAGCAAAAGAGCTCTGCGTCAGTTCATGGAAACTCAGTAACTGCCATCAAGGATAAGGAAATCTTGGGGGTATGGGAGGAGGAATACATCGAGATGATAAAAAAGAGGAGTTAACTACTTCTAAAATTAAAAAAAAAAAAAGAGGAAAATGTAGTGACTCAGGATCATAATGCTGAATTCGTGACAGGTGGTTGGTACCTCCCAGCTGCCCAGCTGTGCTGAGGGAGATTTTTGTATTTTTCCAGTTCATGCTGAGCTGCAGGAGGAGAGAAAGGGACAGGAGGAAGCCATCAGGAGGAGGAGTGGGTGGCTGGCCATGGGAGCTTCTCCAAGGAGAGCCGGAGGGGACCAGGGAGTGTTCAGAGCCCACGAGGGAATGTTTGCGTTCAAAAAGAAGCATGACCTGCTTGTGACAGGCGGAGGGGACCAGGTGGTTCCGCTGTGGATCCCCAACCTGGTCGGGTAAGGGGTTGTGGGAGCCCTCACCGTGGGGTGCTGGGTGCGGAGAGCGAGCAGCTCCCACCACGTCCCTGCTGCCAGTGTGGAAAGCGAGTCACTGGTGCCTTTGTTGACTGCGAGCTCAGGACATTTTAAAACAAATGCTTTGCAGAAACACAAACTGTTTTCAGCAGGAGCTTGGCTGGAGCTGTTCCTCATCCCAAAGCTCCCAATTCTACAGTGGTGGCATCTGCCCAAAGAGATGCCCCTCAGATGAGCAGGTCTCTGCGGGGTCCTACCACGTCACTGTATGCTACCAATGCTCTCGCCAACCTGCTTACAAGCCTGCTGGGTACCGCTCGGAGAGGGGATGCCAGGAGCCCGGCTGACTTGGAGTCTGCAGGGGAGGTGGCAGCAGACGGAGACGGGGCACAGCGAAGCCACGGAGCAATACTATCTAGCAGGAAGAGCCGCTTTCTTCAGGCAAACACTTGCTGTCCTCTCAGTGAAGAGTTGCTATTGCTGACTGAACCTTCCTGAGGAAACTTGCACAACTTCACTCTCCAAAACACAAGTGTTAATAGAGTTGGGCTCACTGCATTTAACCTGGCATAATAAGAAACTCACAGATGGAAACTGCTTAACATGGAGCTGCCCTTATCTAAATTTCAGCCGACGGGCAGCTGTGCTCAGAAGCCATACAGCGCTCACCTTTTACCTTCACATACCTGAAGAAAATGCTACAATATTTTCTGTGTCCACTGTTGAGGTCTGTAGAAGATATTGATATAATGCTCCGATTCTTTCCATGCAAATTTGCTGAAATTGTCTCATTCCTGAATGTGTAACTCATACATAATGTGTGCAAAATGAACACATGCCCTTTGCTGGCGTTATAAGAACATTTGCAAATCTGGAGTCAAATACTCAGGAGCCGGGAAATGCCAGAGTTGAAGGCATCATCTCTGTAGTTTTACCTCAGGACCTTCCAATGCACCAAAGTAGCAGAGCACTTCTTGCTCAACTTACCACCACCCTCCCAGGCAGGCTGAGCTTTTCTTCCTTCTCTTTTCCCTGTGGATTTGCAATGCTGAGCACCAGAGCTGCTGGTTTTTGGCTTGCGCAAGGACAACCAGGGACAAGCTCTCTGCTTGCCTCTGTGTACCCAGCACACAATTTCTTTATGTTACCTCGGATATACATGCTCTTCTTTACCTAAAATTGAGGAAAGGGGCAGACGAGGAGAAGAGGTGAAGAGGGTGTTTTGCATTGTGGTTTTCTTCCCAAGCCTGTGGTCAGGTGGGTACGAGGCCCATGGGAGCACAGCTCCGCAAGGACCACAGGAATGCCAGAACAGGGACGGATAATAAGCACATTCCTTCAGGGACTAAAAGCCTCATTCTCCTTATCCCGGTTTTCAGAGCCACTTAAGCCCTGCATCTTTCTTTCCCCTATGTGGCTGATGTATCAGGGAAACCATGCAGAGAAGCTCCATGCATTCCTCCCTTCCCTGGGGCTTGCACAGGGTGTGGGCTGTGCATGTTTAACACCCCACTCAATACATGGTACGTATCTGCACACCCCAGTCTTCGTCTCAGCAGCTGTCCCCAAGAACATGACTTTATTATTTATACTGCTCCCGTGCCCGTCACACTATGTGAGTCTAGAGCCCATGGTGGGTTTTGCCTTGGGTGAATGACTCAAGTGGCAATAAGCTCCAGCAGCTGTGCTGCCCCATAAGTTTCCTTTAGGGTTCATCTGGTGGGACATCTGGTAAAGCAGACCAGTGCCAGGATTTGGCACTGTTTTCACTGGGCTCTCATGTCCCTGCAGGATGGCCTCAGTCCTTCACCCTGAAGCCACTTGACTTTCAGCCCTGAAGCATCTGAGCATCTTCCACACAAACAGGAGCAGCTTCTGTAGGAGGGACTGTGGGTAATCACTGGATATTGGGTTAAAACATGGCTGGCAACATTAGTGTCTCCATCCTTCATTTGAAGAGGGTGCGATGTGTTCTGAGCACAGTCATGGGGCAGGTCCTGCACATGAGGTGGCGGTTGTCCTCTCCTCTGACCCCCATCAGTGATGCAGCCTGGAGCTGACATGTTGTGTTAGCACACAGCAGTGGCCATTTAAGCACAAGTGCTAGACATCCAGATCCAAGTTCGTTCAAAGGGACTTCAAGTACTGAAGTGCACTCAAACTTGTCCTCTGGCCCCCACTGTAGCATTGGTGAGATACTTCAGATCTCAGTAAAGGTGAGCAAAGGACATGCCTTTTCCTTACTATTCAACAGAAAAGAAATCTGGGGCGTGAAGGTGGGAGTGAGGGGTGGGAATTTAAGTGGAAGGTTTGAGCTACTTTTCAGAGTTCAAACTTCCTTTGTCTTTTTGTCCTTTCCTTCAAAGACAGCTGAAGTGTGGGATTTTGAAAGGGGAAAGCAGTTATTTGAGTTCAACAATGCTCACAGAGAGGCAGAAACCACCTGTTTGACTTTTGATAGCAGTGGAAAAGGCCATGGTTCTTTATATACTTGTTACATCTCTGCAGGCGTTACTGCCGGTGCCCGCAGCAGAGAGCGCTGGGGTGGAATGCGGTGCCAGGCTGGCTGCAGGAGCCAGAGAGGGATGCCTGAAGATACAGAGTCACCACAACAAGCGTTGTCTGCAGGCTCTGAAGAGGAGGGAGGTGGGTTGACTCTGGCTAGATGCCAGGTGCCCATCAAATCCACTCTATTGCTCCCCTCCTCAGCCGGACAAGGGGAGAAAATATAATGGAAACCTTCACAAACTGCTCCAGCATGGGTCCTTTCCATCGGTCCTTCAGGACTGCTCTAGCGTGGGTCCCCCATGGGGTCCCAAGTCTTGACAACAAACCTGCTCCATCATGGGCTCCTCTCTCCATGGATCAACAGATCCTGCCAGGAGACTACTCCAGCATGGGCTCTTCACAGGCCCACAGCCTCCTTCAGGCATCCACCTGCTCCAGCATGGGGGTCCTCCAAGGGCTGCAGATGGATATCTGCTCCGCCATGGACCTCCATGGGCTCTTTCCCCTCCTTTTTCACTGATCTTGGTGTCTGCAGAACTGTTGCTCTCACATATTCCCCCTCCTCTCTCTGGCTACAATTGCTCAGTTGGGTTTTCTCCCCTTTCTTAACTATGTTATCCCAGAAGCACTACCACCAGTCTTGGTCTTGGCCAGCAGTGGGTCTGTCGTGGAGCCAGCTGGCATTGGCTCTATCTATCAGACATGGGGGAAGCTTCTAGCAGCTTCTCACAGAAGCCACACCTGCAGCTGCCCTGCTACCAAAACCTGGCCACACAAGCCAAATATAAGGGGACAGCAGTTTGAAAATTTCTATAAGACTATAAAACATTTAAAGGACATAAATGAGAGTGGATTGGTCTATTTTTTCCTCTTCAGAAGGAAAGTGTGATGAGATCTGTGACTGCACCTATGCAGAGGTGAACAGGAGCAAGTAAGGACTTCCCCAGCATTGCGTGAGCCTTGTCCCAGGGCCAGATGCATTGGGTGGGAGTTTATGCTGCAAGTAACTATGCTTTTCTGTGGGAAGTTCCCCCCCGAGACATTCCTGAAGGATTAGTCAGATTCATATGCCTCTGAAAGAAACATGTACTACAACTTCTGGACAGAAAAGGACAAAAATAAACCAGAGCAGATCCACAGTGCAAGCAGATGGAGCTGCCCAGCCTGACCAAGCAGGGTCAGGATGTCCATGGCTGGGTCTGCACATCTGCAAAGTGTCTGCACATCTGCAAAGTGTCTGCAAGTCAGATGGTGCTCTTAGAATTATAGAATCATTTGAGTTAGAATGGACCTTAAAGATCATCTAGTTCCAACCCCCCTGCCATGGGCAGGGACACCTCCCCACTAGAGCAGGTTGCTCAAAGCCCCATCCAGCCTGGACTTGAACACCTCCAGGGATGGGGCATCCACAGCTTCT
>JAOQGH010000001.1:183544180-183569336 GCA_025769975.1 Gallinago jamesoni | reverse complement strand
CCCAGGTGCAGGACCCTGCACTTGGCTTGGTTGAACTTCATGTGATTTGCACGAGCCCACCTCTCAAGCCTGTCCAGGTCCGTCTTAAAAAATAAACCCTGTCCAGGTCCCTCTTAAAAAACAAAATCTCTGTGCCATTGCTGTGCTGCATCATAGACAACACACTGATGCTATTTGCAATACAGCATCGCAGCCAAGTCAGAGCCTGTTGTGCTAAACATAGGACCAAGTACGTTGATGAAATGTTATGTAGTTTCCATGAGGCAGAGGAACTCCAGAGTGGAAAATTATTACTGTTCTATCCTTTGGAGACAAGTGGGTAAAGTGCCCGTGTTTGAATATTTAAACTAACCATGTGTAAACACCACATCTCTTTCTAATCTCGGAAAAGTATATTGATAAATCAAAGTGTGTCTTGCATGTTCTTTGAGCTACACTGTGGCTGTTGGGTGGGACAGAAGAAATAATGTGTGCTTTGCAAGTAGAAAGACTGCATCTTAAAGAGATTGTCTATTAGCATAAAATAATATGAAATTGTTTTAAGTTAAAACCTGAGCTTAGTGTTTAGATCTTGGTAAAACAAAACAAAACAAAACCACACAAACAAACAAAACCCCAAACCAAAACAAAAAAAAAATCCAGGGCAAAAATCACGTTACCACCACTAGAACCGGCTGTCTGGGCTTGAAATGAAAGATGTGTCTGAAATACACAAATCCTTGGGGATCTTTTCACAGAGGAAATCACCCACCCCATCCACCCCCTTGAGAAAATACCCAGTTGCTTGGCTGGGGACAACTTTGGGAGCTGAGAGTAATTTCATTGAGGTCAGCTTGACTTGTCAGCCCAGAGACATGGATATGTCTGTATACCCCTGCAGAAGCACCACGAGACTTTACTGTCTTCTGAACACAGTCTTGGACCATTCATTGGAAAAAAAAGTCTGTGGAAATCTGCATTTGCCATTGATCAGAGAAGCATCCAGTTGTGTTTTTTCAGGTAGCCAAATCATGGCGGCCATGGTCAAGGTTGGATTTAAAATGCAGAGAGGAAGCATTTTTGCTACTTCTGTTGACCTGAAGGGTCTGTTCTTTCCTTACAAGGTCCAGGATTTCTTTTGGAGCCTCCTGGGAGGCATCACCAGTCACCTTCCCACACAAGAGGTTTTCATCATAAAATGGTCATTTGTTGAAACCAAGTGTATTGGCTTCAGCTGACTGGGCAATGTTGAGATTAGAACTAAATAGGGAAAGAAAACGCTTGTAATTAGCTGCTGGCTATTCTGGGACACTCCTCTCACCTGCTCTCTCTTTAAAAGAAAAAAATAGTTCATTTTATCCAAAGCTGGGGTGGGGGAGGGAAGGAGAGGGGAGAAGTCAGAAACTTTACCATCTGTGATGTGGATTTCCCATGTTCTGGCCATCTCCTTTTCCCAGCAGTAGCCTGCATGGGGCTGGCCTTCCCGAGCAGGGAGCACGTGTCCAGGGCCAAGGAGGACATATCTCTTCTGGCAGTGGCCAAACCAGCCTCTCCCTTGTCAGTCTCTTTGGTCCAGGACTCGGCAGATGAGCTCCATTGTGCTCAGAAACCTCAGCCTTTTGTCAGGACATAGTAAGGATTCACCTTGAGACTCTATTTCAAATACACTATTTAACAAGAGCAGTAAGTTACAGCATAGGGTACATCAGCATGGTACAACAGATAAATACTTGTTCTTGATTTAATTTGGGCAAATCAGATGTTCGTGATAAACTGTTAATTTAATCTCAGCATTGCATATTCCTCAGTCCCTAGTTTTTGTAAGGTCTAGGAGGAGAAGTCAGAGACAGAAACAATCTGAACTTGAGGAAGGCTAGGCAGTTAAAACTGCACGGTTGTGAAGTGAGATGGGAGGTGGTAATGAGGTGCCACCAAGCTTGCAGCAGGGTCAGGATTATGTGTATGGTCTGACAAAGCTGAAGAACCTGCTGAATGAAAGGAGAGTATGAATGCTGCTTCTTTCCTGGCTTTTCTCTGCTTCCATCCAGCCCCGTGGCCACAAAGATCTCCTGTGCGATGATCACTGTCCACTGACTCTCCTTGCCTCAGTTGGTTACAGAGGTGACACTATAATTTGGATCAAGCCACAAACTTCATATGCCACTTCCCACTGGCTCTGCTGGTGGAAAAAGGCAAGTGCTGCTTGGGAAAACAATGAATGTTGCTCAGCTTTCAAAAATCCTTGCAAAACAAACATTAGAAAAGTATTTAAGATAGATTGAAATTGTTGGCTTTGACTTTTATGGGGTTACTTCTGCCATATCTTACAGATTATAAACAGAATTTGAAGTGTTTTTCTAAAGGAAAACCGGTTTTGTTCTGAAAATGCTGAAACAGTCTCTTTTAGAGACTTGCTGGACTTTACTAAGGTTTCTCCCCAAAGCGAAACCTTAGTAAAAGCCACCGTTCAGCAGACTGCTTTGCATTTCACTAGACTCAGGTTTTCCAGTCTAAACTGTTTCCATCTTTCTTTGGCTGGCTCTGCTGAAAGCCAACAGTGGTGACATCTCGTGCCAAGGGCAGCCTTGTGAGGCTGTGAAGGGGCAGCTCAAATAAACGCACTACAACTGCTTCAGAAAAAGGCAAAGGGGTCATTACTATAATTTTCAACACAACAACGGGGACATGTTGCTGTGTCAACATGATGTATTTTATTCATTTGACATCGTTTGTTATAGAAAAGTAATTACGAATTCTGCAATTTGAGTAATTCTTAAATTCTGTCACATCTAAGCAGGCTTACATTTCTACAGGCTTGCTGGGGTCTGGAGCAGGGACTCTCATTTCCAACAGGTCTCAAGGCAGGAGTTAACACCGAGCTGTCCCAGCACATCACAGCTCTGTGGTGTATGGGGTGGTGGTTTAAAATTAAGGGATTTTTTTTTGAAAAAAAAAAAGGGACTACACTTGTGGACTTTTAGAAAACTGTGAATTAGCTATTTGTCAGTTTGCAGTCATAATTAATCTTCCTTTTCCCTCTGCTTTTAATCCTTGAGCATGTAAATGCAGATTATTGATTTTTCAGCATCCCTTAGATTGGTGACAGAACAACATATCTCCCCTGCATGGTGAAACCTTCAGGACCTCTGACCCTGGCATGATGTGGTGATCCATCCTGTGGGAGAGCTCTGATTTCCCCTGACAGCAGGACTTGCTCTAATCTTTTGTAACTGTTTTTGGGGTTGTTTTTTTTTTTTCATTAAATGTAGGTATTTTATTGATCTCTCTCTTTCTTTATGTTAAAGTTTTGAAAGAAAGCAATCATTTGCTCAGACAGCAAATACCCAGAGAACAGGCGAGGTGAATAATAAGAATGAGAAATCCGGCATGTTATAGAGCACTAGTAAATAAATGCCTTATAGGCAAAAGGTGATCAGTGGAGGAAGGTTTGGGATCATGGCTTCTGACTCTGATTTCATCCCCTTTGTGCTCCTCTCTCAACAGACTCATATTCTGCCATTACTGAGATGTTTTGCCATTGCCATTGGTTTTTCTGCAGGTTCCTTCTGCTTCTGGAGCCTGCCCGGCTTCGCACCTGTAAGCTCTCCTGCTGGCACACCCGCACCACGCAGACCCAAGCTTGGCACCCTCCCCGCAGCTCCAGACAACCCCTGCATGAAGAGAAGGGAGAAAGAGCCTATTTTCTCTGATGAGCTGCTGCAAACCCTCTTTGGGTTTGGTACAGCCCCCCCCCCCCCCCATGATGCAGCGTGTGGCCATTAAAACAGCCTGTGCTGTATTGTCACAGACTGTAAATTACCAGTTAATCACACGACTGGCCTGGACATCCATCTCGGTCTGGAGCTCCGTGGCATGGCTGCCACTCCCCACAGACAGGTTCTCCATGGGGGGGATGGCGATGGGTATGTACATGCCAACACCACCAAGGATTATGCCCTTGGGAATCCAGAGCAGGAGCCACCATAACACACATAATAGGGATTGTTCCTACAGTGATAAACTGAGGGGTTGTGTGTGCGTGTGTCTGAGGAAACATGATAAGAGGAAATAAGGATTTAAATGAGCAGAGTCCTGCCTATGATTTGTGGCTATACAAAGAAAAAACAACAAACCAAACAAATCCAAATCCCCTCTCCTCCCTCACATTGATCTCTTTTCTCCTCTTGTATGTTCTCATAAATCTGTCCTTGGTATTGCAGGGGCTTGTTTTCAGCGTGGCTAAGCTTGCCCCTGTGTAGCATTTCAAGTAAAACAATTTAATGGCCCATTGGCTAAACGCTGACAAACCTACTTTGAATTCAGTAGGAGGCAAGGACTGAGCAAAATCTCAGCAAGGACTTTGGCATAGCATCCTGTGACACACATATCCTTGCAGTTTAGTAGGAGCTTTTTACCCACATGAGTCCGTTTCACACTTGGCGTGAAAACTCTTTTAACATTTTGTTCCATTTAAAGAGCGTTACTGGGGCACTTACCTAGTTTCCATTTGTTGTTTGTGCTTGACCCTGCGCAAAATGTGGCCTCAGTGACACATCCTCCTCTACGTGACCCGTATCTGTGCATTACTGCGAATCAGGTGGGATATCACAGATTTATTCTTTATTTTGCTGTAGGTATGTATCATTGACAAGCACACATAGGCACAGTTGCATTGTGAGGATGGTCTTACGTAGCTCTGCTGGGGCTGTGGAGATACCCACAAAGTACACAGGCCTGTAGCCAGCCGCTTTTCAATGGAAATGTGATTAGGTTACTTAATTACCATCCCCACTGGCAGCACGGGAAACCTCAGCTCTGCCCTCTGCATGGTCCAGAGGTCGCTGGCGGTGATCACTTCTCAAATCACCCGAAGTGCCATTCGTGGTGCCACTTCTACTTCAGCATCATTCAGATGTGTCTGATCCTCCCTGGAGCCTCAGTGCCTCAACACAAACAGGGACTGTACGTGCCATCAGAGCTCCTCAACTGAAGAAAGCTGGTGCCCTCAGCCCCTCAGTACTCCAATCCCTCAATTCCTTTTCTAAATTTCTATTTGGGTGATCCCTCACCTTCCTATTCTCTGAAGCAGGATCCCGAGAGGGATGAGCATCCACACATTGATCCTTAAAGCTACCTACCATTGCTGACAGCAGAGGTTAACAACAGGCAGTGTCAGTGACGCTGTCACAGGGTTCCTGCAAGGCGCCTGTGCACCTACATGCTCTTCTGCCTCTGCTTGGGTAGATCAGAGGTGATGGTTGAAGACAGAGCCCTGCTGTCCTCGTCCATAGATGGCACAGCTCCTCTCTGGGGTCTGGCTAAGCAGGCAATCAGCACACATCAGATGCACAGGGAAGAAACACCTGCAGGAAGCCAAGGTGGCCTTTCCTAATCACCCTGCTGCTGGAGCCACGGGTGGGTGAGCCCCTACAGCTTAGATTCATGGGCTGGGTTTAGTGTTTTGACCTTTACTGTTCTGTCTTGCTTCCTCTGATTTAGTCTTCATCTGTACTTTAAATCACTAGGGGCAACGTTTGAGTGACAGGATGGGGTTTCTTCATTCCACAGGGAACGCCTTCGGGCTTTTTCTATTTTCCCGTATGCATCCTACTTTCTGTGAAGGAAGAATAAGTTCAAACAATACTTAAAATTTACTTTCTTCAGCAAGAACTAGGGGCCAGCTCTAAAGACAGTTCAAGATTTTAAAATGCAGATGTTAAGAGGTTTTATTTTGTCTATTATGCTTCTTTAACAACAGCCACAAAAAAAATCTGCAGCAATTTTATGCTTAAACTATTTTCTTCAATGCAGCTTTGTCTCCTTCACCATTTTTGCAAGTCAGCTGAAAACTGTCCGAATTAATATCCACTGAAATCAATACCAGTTTGGGGGATTGATCAAGGTCCAGGTGCTGGGACTGTTGTTTGAGGAAGAGGAGACTGAGGGGAGACCTCATCAGTCCCTACATCTACTTGAAAGGACAGTGTAGAGAGATGGGTGCTTGTCTCTTCTCCCAGGTAATTAGTGATAAAACAAGTGGGAATGGCTTCAAGCTACAACACGGTAGGTTTAAACCGAACATTAGGAAAGAGTTTTTCACAGAAAGAGTGGTCAGACACTGGAATAGGCTGCCCAGGAAGGTGGTTGAGTCACCACCACTGGCCATGTTTAAGAGTGATTTAGATGGGGTGTTGAGGATATGGTGTAGGGGAGAACTTTGTAGAGTAGGGTAGATGGTTAGACTCAATCTCAAGGGTCTTTTCCAATTTAAATGATTCTGTGATTCTATGTATCTATTTATTTTTGGAATATCTAAGAGCTGTGCTGTGGCTTAATCACAGGGAGACAAAAAATCAGAAATATACATGTAGGACAGACATAAACATGTTATGTACCAGAGCAGCAGATACCCTGGTAATCAGGTGCTCAGCTGTAACAGTTAATACCTCCACCCAAATTTAGCAACTCACCTGGCAGTCCAGTATCCTCACCTACAGAGTTAAAAGAAACAGTAGCCCCAATTCACATCAGTAAAGAGCCAGGAGCCAAAGATCAGTTACAGCAACGCTTCAGGTTCCTCCTTCCTTTACAGCTGGTTTAGAACAGTGACACCTTCTTCTGTTTGAGCTTTCTGCTCCTCCTTTCCCCACAAGTTAACTGACAACTCCCTACTACCTTTACAGCTGGTATCACCCTCAGCTGAGACATGAAGCCTCCTTGCATGGCCCTTCACATGGTTACCTTCCCTCCCTCCCCAGGAGCTTTGGCCAGGCTCAGCCTTGGGAGTTTTCCACTCCTGCCTCCTGGAAACACCTCTGGGTTCCCTACAAAATACAGATAGACCCACAAGTCCTGTGAGTGGGAGGATCTTCTGTCCTTTAAGTCCTCAAGCGGTGGAAACAAGACGGTGTACTTCAAAAATGCAAAGACATGCCCTATAACAGGCTGATGAACAAAAGGATGAAATTCAGAATGAGATCATGTATTAGACTACTGTCTGACAAATGAAAACTTTACATACACAGCAGGTGTGTTTGGTATTCCAGAGATGACCTTATTTTAGCTCCATCATTTTCATCACATGCATCCAGGTAGAAAGTAAAAGCTATCACAAAAAAAATCAGAGAAGCAGTAATAATAGAAGGGACATTTCACTGAGGGGGAAGGTACCTGGTCAACTGTTAAAATGCACTGTTTGAACTTTAATGACATTCAGACTATGCACTTAGTCCACCAAAATGTGCTAGAGCAAGTCTTTATGAGAGCTTATAGGGTAGATAAATTTAAGATTTTACTTTTAATTTTGACCTTATCCTTTTGTGGTTCCAAGCTCTTAGCAGTGTCCTAAATTTTTTTTTTTTAAGTTTGATTTTTAAGTAATTTATCAGAGCATGCATCATTTCACAATTTTTAATTCCACTAAACCTTTTGAAAAAGAATAATGGAAGAGCAAAATACAGCAGGTTCTGGTAAATCTCATGTATTTTATGTAAGCTTGAATCACCTAAGATGCAGAATTACAGCAAGATTAAAATTTCTCTGAAATTTGATGTATGTTGTGAGATAATAAACTTTGTGAATAACTCTGCTTTTAAAACAAGTCTGTTATGTTGGCAAGATACTGACAGTTAAGGAATATTTATATGAAAATAAGGCTAATAATGATCCAGTAAGGAACTGTAAGTACTTTTAGAGCATTTTCCACTCACATCCTTAGACATTTTTAGTGGAGATTTGACCTCCTTGCCTACTTAACACAGATTTCTGAGTAAGAAATAAATGTTTATATATAATTAGATGCTTTTCTATGATCTTTGTAAGATGATCAGAGGGCTGGAGCACCTCTCCTACAAAGACTGGGAGAGTTGGGGTTGTTCAGACAGGAAAAGTGAAGGCACTGGGGGGACCTTAGGCCCCCTTTAGGTACTCGAGAGGGCCTACAGGAGAAATAGGGAGGCACTCTTTATCAAGGAATATAGTGATATGATGAGGGGTAACTGTTTTCAACTGAAAGAGGGGAGATTTAGATTAGATATTAGAAAAACTCTTTACTGTGAGACACTGGAACAAGCTGCCCAGAGAAATTGTGGATGCCCCATCCCTGGAAGTGTTCAAGGCCAGGCTGGATGGGGCTTTGAGAAGCCTGGTCGAGTTGAAGGTGTCCCTGCCCATGGCAGGGGGGTTGGAACCTGATGGTCTTCAAGGTCCCTTCCAACTCTAACCATTCTATGCCTCACATTGCTGAGTGTTCTTCTGATGTGTTGCATGAAGGAAACTACCATCCTGAACATCCTCACCTCTCTATGACTGATGCCAAGATCAAAGTGGAAACACACATGATTTTTACATGTGCCTGGTGAAAGGTAAATTAGAAAGTTAAAAATTCATTAAATTGAGGAGAGAGGAGGAAAAGCAGAATCACTGATTGATGCTTCTATTTCCTACCCCTCTCAGGTTAAAGTACAAGCATTGTAAGAATTTAAATAAGCCACTAAACTGTAAGAGATCAATCACTTACCACACCATTAGTTGCTATGAAATAATGTTCCAGAAACCTGAAATAAAAGCCCAGATTTGTCTGTTCTCAGTGCAGATTTCTTTTATGAAGGTTCATTAGAAGAAAATTAGAGCAGTACCTTCTATAGTGGTAACTGAACACATGACAATCCATCGCTCCAGGGCCTGTAAAGCTTCTTTTTGTAGATCCAGGACTAGAAGTTCTGCCAGAGTTCTACTGTAAAATGTCTCTACAAAGTTTTCCTCTGATCAGACTAAGCTTCCTGCTATGGCATCATACTTGTTTTGTAATGTACATTCCTATCTTTTATAGTGTTAGAATCATAATTTCCATTTCAGCAATAATCTAAGCAAGCAGTAGTCTGTTACAGATACTTAACCCTTGATGGGTTACCATTCTTCCATACAATACCGACACAGAAGCACTCTTCCGCACTGCAAACATGGTTTTGAAGTTGGGTTTGACTTCTTATTTTTTAGCTCTAGGAAAAGGATATCAAAAAATTGAAGTATTCTTAATGTTGTCTACTGTATACAATTGTCTAACGGATCAGCAGAGATAAAGAACAGGAAGTTCAAACCAGCCAATAACAGGGATCTACATTTTGATAATACAGTTGCTTACAGTCAAGGCAAAAAATTGTGTACTACTATGGGAACTTGCACACACTGTAGTATCACTCCTGCCCGTGGCTGTGAGAAGTTTCAGGGTGCTGCTAAAAGCATTAAGTAGTAAAAACACTTGCCCTGAGTAGGATTAGTTGGCCCTAAAAACCACCCACCCTCTCATTTGTACTCATTCTTCAGTAGCTCCAGGGAACTCATTTCTCTTTTCTCCTTTTGGTTTTGTTGTTGCAAACAGAATACTGCTGGAGCCACACTAGCTCCTTAAAATAACCCTTTGCATTTAGTGACACTGATCTTCCAGCACCTGGTGTCACATCCTTATATGTGGCATTTATGCTCCGGTGCATCAGTGGGAATAGCACCCTTTGGAATATGCTTCCAAGAAAAATCCCTCAGTACTTCATGTGCCTGACTCACTAGTATCCTCTGCTTTAGACATCAAACTATACAATTTCTTTCAGCATCCTCCCCTTCTCCCAAGTACCTAAAAATAAGCTTCAGTAGACCACAGAGATTTAGTTGAGGAATTCTTAATTTTTACAAACCTTTCCCCAAGGTCTCACAAGAGCCACTTGCTCAGCAGAATGGACTGAAATCTCATTTTACCACTCAGTTTAGTCTGTAACAAAAGGCAGCAGAGCCTGGCCTAAGTATGTAATCAAGTTTCAAAATCTCATTCTGAACTGCAGATTATTGTCTCTAAGCTATAGGGTTCTGTGCATTACAAATTTTGTCCTATGCCTTAACATCTGTAAAGCTTCCAGGTTATTTCAGGTATGTACAACTCTGAGTAAAGAAGAGAGGCAGAACCCGTTAAGCAGCCAAGCTACATGCAACTCCCTGCACAACCATCCTGTTCAAGTATGAGAGTTTTAAGCCTTTTTATGCACAGGAACACAACGCAATGGCCTGTCACCAACTGCGACAGGGCCAACACTTACACCAGAAGTACTGAAAACAGCTAAATCCAGCAAGTCAGGAGATACCAGTAAAATGAACTTTATTTTAAAGCTCATTAAAAAGCTTCACAATAACACTAACAGAATTAGCATTTCCTTCATTTTATGTACCCCACATGAAAAATGTATTGTTTAGCAAGAGATGAAACGTAAGCGTTTCTGCATGCTACTAACACATTTCACCACCTTATTATCTGATAACTGCTTCACATTGCAATAATCAAAAACCTTAGAACAGAAGGATTTCTTCTGGAAAGTCCTTATGAATGGGACAGACACTGGCTTTTTACTGACATACCCAATCAGATGTCCAGACAAAAGAAAACTACCTTGGCATCTACAAATGCCTACGAAGGTTTTGATTACAACCTTTTGAAGGAGCAGTATATTTCAGAGCAAGGGCTTCTTTTCATCTTTAGTGATGCAAATGGTTAAATACTGCACAGAAGCTTAGTATGAACTCACAATTCCACAGGAATCTGAAAGTTACCAAGGCAATTTTCCTTTTAGGATAGTCATGATCAACACTATTACTATTCTTCCTCCCATAACACAACATATCCCAGACAAGTCTTAAGAAAAAAATATAAATAGTTCCCAAAACAATGCATTCCCACCCCCTATCACATACGACAGCAAAAATATTTTCTGTCATGGGATGAAATAACTTGCTCTAAGTGCAGTGGTTTAGTCCAAGTCCATGTTAACAGGGTTTTGATCACTCGGATGACATTCACCATTTTGTTGAGGCATATCAGAATTTTTGTCATCTTCTCCCATGTCTTCAGTTTTGTAATCACCCCGTTCATTTAATGGGTTTTCTTCCTTAGGAGAGTCAACTTTTGGTTTTGGTTGTGTCACAACAGGCTCACAGACATTGTTTAACTCCTAAAAGAAAGGGAAAAGATGTGGTCAGAACATATATTAAGGAATCACCAGCTTCACTACCGTGAAGAGTCCTGTGCTCAAAAGACTAAAACTTGCTTCTGTATGTTCATAAGTCCAAACTGACAAGACTTACTGCCAAGTACCCTTACATTAATTAACTGGTCTACCTTCTGAAGTTCTGTGGGCAAAAGTTCTTCAACTTACTATTTTGGATTTCACATGTCTATTTTGTGCCTACTAGTAACACTGCAAAAACAACCTGAGTTTTTTAGGTGACTGAAAGACATAAAATGTCAAACTCCACAGAATTGCACGAAGTATATATATAGTAGAGCTACTCCACTTTCTACTGAATCTCCTCCTGATCTAGTTTCAGCTACCCCTTAAGAACACTGGAGCAGTAAGATGAATTTGGGGGAGAAGGAGGAGGACAGCTGTCAGCCTAACTAGCACCAGCCTCTAAAATTAGTTCTTATGGAACTTACCTGTAGCTTTGCCTTAATTTCACTTGAATGCACAGCTGGATCCTGATCCAAGCTCTTCTTAGCCTGTGCACTCACAGCATTATTCATCCACTCCACCACTTCACTGACACACTTCTCTACTTTCATCATTTCCATTTCATCAATATGGATGTATTTCTCATCCTGCCCAAACACAGATGTTTCGTATTAGTTAGTAATGTCAAGCTTACTGTCATCAAGTTATGCCAACAAGACTATCCCAATTATTTACAACTTATAATCTTTACTGACAATCAACTGATAGCAGGAGAGGGACCTACACCCAGCAACACAACCTATAATTTTGGTTAACAGTTCTGAATATGGATTCAGGTCTTAAATGTACAACTTTCAATGATGCTAGTTCAAGACTCTGTAATGCTACTGAAGAACTTCACTTAATGACAAATTTGTAATCTATAGCTGTGAGGACATAATTGTTTCTGATGCAAGTCTTAATCTCAAGCTGCACAGTTAGATTATTGCAAGCTGCCCTATTAAAGCTCAATAACTTGAAACCCAAGTAGTAAATTTTCAAAAGGCAGGAACATTTATCAAGAAAGCAATCTTCAAATATCAATGGCAAAAAAACCCCAAACACCCATATATAATAAAAAAGGCTAGATGTTTAAATTTATCTTGAGTAGCTTTTACACTAATGCTTCACATCATGTCGCAATTCTTGTTCCCAAGAGAACTGGATAAATAGCACACTTCTAATCAGACCATAAGTCTAACCCTCACTCTTTATAAGAATGTCCTTTTGGGCCTGAAAACATCAAGAAGTATCAAGTATCAAGGTGTGACACACTAGGAGAGATTTTTTAGAGTACTGGAAAGCATTTGCAGTGTTAAGTTTGTGACCTATATAACAGTAGATTGCAGCTCATCTGAAAATGAATTTCAAGCTTCTGACAGCTGGTAAGCCTCAGTGAAATAGTAGGTGGTAAAATAAAGGTATTTTGAGGCCACTTACTTTATTCCTGAATTCCCCAGCTATTGTAGCATAATACTGGAGCCTGTGTCCCAGTTCCTCTAACAGCTTTGGTCGTTCTTCTGCTTCTTGATAGCGCATTTCAATTGGAGTACCTAATTTCTAGAAAAAGTAATTCCTACATGTTATGTGATTCGTCAACATTGCAAAGTTTCCAAAGTATCAGACCAAACCATTAGGGCATATAACAGACCTACCTTTAAATCCTCCAATTTGTCTACGTACACCTGCTTAGCTTCATCCTCACCCTCTTCATACAGCCAGCCTTCTGTCTCTGTCAGGAGTGCAGAGAATCCTTGCAGATCCTATGTATCAATATAAATCAACATGTCAAACATCAAAATATGCATCAATTGACTGTGTGTCTTGCAGTAAAAGGACGCTGGTAAATATAAGTAATTTATACATTGGAGGCTAAGAATTAATACATTTCTACTGCAGTTTTTCCCTAATCAAGTCACACAAACCACACCACCTTCTGACTTGGGAAACACACACATCTACAACACAGGTGGCATTTGTAGCCTCTCGTCCATTATTAGGCCAATGCTTAAGGTACAGCTTTAAATCATGTTTTTGGTTATGGATACAGCAACACAGCTTCTCCTTATAGTCACCAACTTTATTTGGAATCAAAACTTGCCCACTTGTCATAAAATTTATTTTCAGGGATATGTATTATTTGCTAAACCTGAACATAACTCTCGATCAGTCCCAGACATCATGCAAATGAGTTATGGTTTTCAGCTATTTCCAGTGTAGCTTATGAGAAAGTTTGATGAAGGAATACATAACAGATACTTGGTATCTATATTTTCAGAGATGTTCCTGAAACCATTACTTACCTTTTCACAAACAAACTTTTCATATGGTCCAGATAACTTGTCCCTGAACTCATACACATATTCCTCCACTGCATTCTTTGCATCATTCCTTTCTTTCTCCAGTTTATCTTGCATAATCATCTTTCCCTGTATAACCACAGAATATAATAATTTAATTTAAAAATACCTCTCTGCTCAAACAGCAGTCTACAAAGCACAGCTCCTGTAGAACACATTAATCTCCCACAGGCTTTGACTCATGCAAGTGCTGGAATTCTTGTTGCTACAAAGTGGACTCACCTGAAGAAATGGGATACATTTCTCTAGATTACAACAGTTTGAACCAATCTGTGATGTCATTCCATGGATTAGTACTCTGATGCTACTGCTATAAAAAACACTTAAATCTGATTAACATCTGTCAGTTGTGTTAAAACTGGACTCTAACTTGCAGTGAGCTAATACAGACTCCACACTTCAGGGTTAGAGCAAAAGGTCAGGGGTTGCATTAAAAAGCAGACTAATGGTTAATAACTGCATTTGACATCTAAGCCACACTAACTCACCTCTGTTTCAATATACATATTGAGGAGATCTTTTCCTAACTGCCAAACCAAGTTAGCTTCAATAGGTAGTTCCACATTCTTCACTTTTATCTTGGGTTTTTTAGCTTCTGGGGGCTGATCACCTTTCTTCTCATTTGTCTGAGATGGAGAGAAGAAAAATGAGATTATTTTCCCGACATCCTTCTGATGAAGTAGCACTATGATGAAAGAAACATTAACAGGAAGAACATGCAGAGATCTTCTGTGAGCTTTCAGAATCTTCACAATAAAACTTCCCTTTGGGGACTTCACCTCCTATCCTGGTCTGCTTACAGTCTATTTCCTGGGCAGTAAGTACTGAGCTACACAGAGGATGTTTCTCAGCTATATGGTGTATTGCAAGTTTTCCAGAAGTGCCCCATGTGTAGCTCAGCACTACACTGGTGATGCTGACAGTGGCAAGATTTGAACTCAGAACATTTTTCATCTTATACAGACAAAATGGCAAACTCCTAGCAATATCACGCAAGCCTGTGTTTTCCACATAGATTATTTCCTCTTAGTTTTGTGAATTCCTGATCCCAACTTCTCTCCACAGGTCTAATAAGCCTGGCTTCTAAGAGCTGTTAAACAAATTGAAATGTCTGCAACCCAAACAAATTAGTGTACAACACTGCATAAAGACAGGGAAGTAATTGAGAAAGACTTCTTAACAAAAATCATTGAGATACATACATTATTTTTCACAATATAAAAGGTATAAAAATGAAAAAGGTTCCAAGCTCCAAGTTCCTTACTTTTTCCTGGAATATGTTACCGTTTTAAACGCCACCATTATAGAGCATAATATTTTCAACAGAGTTAAAGGGTCACTCACTTTCTTGACATCTGGGATTTTGTTTTCTTCAGAGAGAGGTTCTGATGAAGGGGGAGACTGTGACGTTTGTTGACCATCAGTTTGTACCTGGGACTGTGTTCCAGCCTCACTGTTCTCTTGCTGGATATTTTTCTGTAATGAAAGCCCAGGCACAAAGGATGTAGAAGGCATGTGCACTTGTATTTAATAAAAAAGTTATAGGGCACTTCACTTCGGACCCACATACTGTATAAAGTGCCCTACAAAGCATTCTGTGCACACGCAGAAACACGTTTTTCTAACAGAGATACAGACTAGGTGCGAATTCAGGAGGACTTAATGAAAATAGTATCAGTGCCAGGCTTACAGCATAACACTTGTGTGCGTGTGTGCATATGCTACCACTTTCTCTTACAAAAAGTGGCTTTTAATTTATTGAGTCATAGCTTTAAGCTCTTTTTCCCCCCTCAGAAAACTATTAAAACATCAAGTACACCGTAACAGTGCTGCATTATTTCCCTGTGTTCCCCTCCCCTTCAGTGCTGGAGAAACCAATCCAGCTTTCCCTTCCACAAAAAAGTTTTAAAAAAACCACTTTACTAATACAAAGGATTATGCACAAATCCTTTTAACACAAAGAACACATATGAATAATAATCCAAGCCCAGTTTTCCTATTTGGAACAGTCTGATAACTATGGCAGCCCACAACCCCACCCTCAAGCAACCCACGTGGCTGCTGTTTGGTACTTTGCCCAATAATTGATTTTGAAATCCACACACTTTCAAGACAGCATAGATTTTCTCCTCTTCTTAATATAAAGACATTTTATTTCCTGACAGCTATACACATCTCAATTAGCCTCCTTTTACTTCCTTTGAAGGTGGTATTTTTCCTCCAGAGTATGTAACAAAACACTTTCATCAGTAAGAACATTCACACACAAGAAAGGTCAACTTACATCACTTGAGTTTTCAATAGGCCTCTGGTCCTGAGATTCCACTTCAGTCTCAACACCAACATCTTCACTATCTTCACTTTTAACTGGTTCTACCATGGATGCAGTGGACACACTGAAAATGCCATGAGTGTTGATACGGACTTTCACTTTGACTTTAGACTTTTCTCCATCTTTCTGCGCTGCCACATTCTGGATAACATACCTACCTAAAACAAAAAGAATCAATGCTTACCCAGTGAAATTAAACAGAGTCAGGAAAACACCTCCCACTTTCATAGAGGACTCATTTCATACATATTCAATGAAGTCTCTATGCTAATTTCATGGTCTTCAAAATGAAATGAATACTACAAAAAAAACCCAAATCACCCCTAAGTATGCTGCTTTTAACTTTATCTTCCAAACAGAAAGGGAGAATGTCTATTTTCACCATCTAGGATAGATTCTCCTGCTGCTAGTAATAGAGAGTAAATACAATAAAATAAAATTAAAAGCTTACTCCTCCTTACTTGTACTATCCATGATGCTATAATAGGATGAAAAAACTACACAAAGACTTAGTCTAACACCAGTGTTAAGTGGTATGTCTTTCTAACTCCCTGCCCAACACAGAAACAGCATTTCTTGAAGTGTTTCTTTCAGCTTCTAACATTTAAGTAAGTGCGCTATTACCTTTTACTCTAGGGTGGAATGCAACTGTTTTGTAATACTTGAAACAAGCACTGTGAAACTAAAATAGAGAGACAACTAGTTTAACAGTATATGAAGAATCAGATTTCCTTGACATTAAGAGCAGACATATTTTTCATGCCTACTACATGGTTATGTGTCTATCACCAAAACAGTGACACGGAGATTATGATGTTTGTATAGCTGCAAAGTAAAGTTCACTGATTTCATCACCAGCTGGGTATATAGATGCTTGCACACATGATCCCTTCATCGAAAGGTCTAAACTCTATGCATTTTACCTGCTTACTTTACAGGCTAAAAATATAATCCTCCCTTCTCTTGTAAATCCAGTAATACTGGAGTTGTGACCTGTCCTCCCTTTTGGAAATCTTATCACAACTACTGACTTGATCATTAGGACTACTAACAACTCTGTTCTGAGCAAAGAGTTTTAGCTAAAAACAGTTTGATTTTCACCTCTATTCTTACTAGTTTGCCGAAGAGCAGTTAAACATCTCCTCGTTCATTAAAACCATATAAATTGAAGTCACACATGCCCTACCACCAGACTTTATGGTAAGAGTTAAAATGAAATTGTTTGCTGCTTCTGTAACTACAAAATACTGTGCTGTTTTCTAAGACACATGGTATTTGAACTTTGTGACTCAGTGAAACAACCACATTATTTGCTTTGAAGTAGAGAAAATAACTGACCTTTTCAGTTTGCATAATAGGTTTTCGTAACTTTGTAGTGCATTAAGCATCAGCTGAAATATTGGTAAATCAGATGGAAGAGTTTTCCCAATATATTCTTCTACCCATTTAGAGAATATTTATAAAGCTTATTTTTAACACAAATTCTAATGACACTATTTTAAGTGCATTATTAAGCAACAGGATGAACTTCGGTTAAATATTGACAATACAACTGCCATTTCTTTTATCACTCTGGGGGAAAAAGAAGGTTGAACTTTCTAACAAAACCAAGCAATTACTTGGCAACTAGCAATAGCTTTATCTTAATTTTTCATGCAAACATACAACATTGAATGCATGCTTAGAACTCAAGAGCAATTATTTAATTGTCCTGTCTTTACCATCACAATCTCTCTCACTAACCACATTGTAGACTCCTTGTAAGTGTCAACACTGTCAGCGTTGTAATTTGTCAAAAAGGATGAAAGAGCTGCTTATAAATGTTACGTAGACAATTCAAATCAATACTGTAGTCTTGTAGCTGCCATTATTTCAGGCTGCCTTGATGAAAACTTATTCAGCATTATGTCAAATCCAGAAAGTACAGGAAAACACGAGTTACTCAAGATGTGTTTAAGTTTTTTATATGCAGAATATACTTTTTCAATTATTCATGCCTTGCTTTAGCAATAAGCAGATTTAAAGTTTAAAAGTTATGTTTTGTAGTGATAGCCCCATTCTAGTCTGTGGCATTCAGCTACAGTTTCCCCTCATTTCTTCATTGGACTGAAGCAACTTTAGCAGACAGAAAAAAATTAAAAATCCAAATTCTGTTATCTATGGAATAGAGAATTAAAAATTGAGTCCTCCTGTCAAAAAACTAAATAGATGTCATATAGCCATACTGTAACACAACGAAGTTACAGAACTGATTTGCCAAACAACACCATTTGCAGGACAATTAACTGCTTACCAATTTTTGACTCAGGATATGGGACTCCCTTAGGATCAGAATAAAAAGCTTCTAACTCAAATGGACCTTTTCTATAGAATGTAAGAACCTTGGAGAAAGGTGCTGCATGATTTCTGCTGAACACTTCATAAACCCTATAATGAAGAGAAAAACATCACTTTTAGTAGAGTATTTGAGCTGAAAGGCTTTGATCTATGGTCAGAACTCTTCACAGAAATGTCACCGTGTTTTGACACATTTACCCTTCTGAATAATTCCAAGGAAGATACCTCACTATGTACTGTAAGTGAAAAAAAAAAAAACAATTACTGTTGTGTGCTATAATGGGAAATTGTCCTATTCCTCTAATTTTGAGTCTCAGAAGTAAATTTAGATGTAGGTGGCAATCCAGTGACACACTATCAGCAGACCTCCAGAATTTGTTTCCTTTAAAGACATTATTCTGAGCTTGGACAAGCATAATTTAAATCATAATTTGTACCCTTCGTCAGTCTCAAAAGGCTAATTATAGACCTGTTAATTCATTACTCATTTACTTTCTGTGGCTCAGATGAGAAGTCTGACACCAGATTATTATTCATTCCTTGATATGACAGAAAGACAACCAGCTTTATGTTCTTCCTCTGGCATCTGTCTGCTATTGTGCCAGTCTGATTCTAATTTCCAACTAAATTTTGTCTCCTAACTATAGAAGGATCTCTCCCGAAGACCTAAACGTGAGAAAACAAAGCTTCATCTAGAATGTGAACTCGCAGGTTGCTCTCAGAAGCACGTGACAGAACAATCAGGTTCTGCATCTCCACAGAAGACATAAGAAAAGGCTGAACTACAAAGACTGAGAAAGGCAGGAACAGGTCCTCATAGAACTCTAAATTACCCAAAAGTTCAACTCAGACCTCTTTACATCCTAGACAGCAACTGCATTTCCCAAAGGTGTGGCAGTTAACAGCAGAGAGGTCAGAGTCTTAAGACACTGCAATTGCAAGAAATTTCTCTTACAAAACTCTTTAAAAGTTAAATCCTTGCTTGTGTTGTCAGCCAGATAAATATCATCTATGTAAGCTCACAATATTTACATAGTGCATGAAGATCCTACTAAAACAGACAGATGTTGGAGCACCTCGAGTAAAAAACAGCCAGAAAGGAAAAGCGGGATCAGGATCCAGCAGTTGTTCTAGTTCATTTTGCATTCCAAAACCTGACAACCAGATAAGGGCAATGCAAGACAAGATACTGGTTGGTGGCTCATTCAATCACAACATTAACCTTTATTTTTTAACACATGGAAAGTTATAGTTAAAATTTCAACACATGCTTTTACACACTCCACCATCAACCATCTCTTGCACACAGTCTACATGTTTTCTCCATCATCTTGCCAAAATAATTTAAATGCAACCAAGAACATTTTCCTTGAATTAGGAAGGCCAAAAGCTTTACTACCTACCCTTCAGTGTCCTCTGCTTCTGTGTTCCACAACAGAGATATTGGGAATGGTGTAGCATCTGTCAGAGAGAATTCTCTCACTTTAAAAGCTGGAGAAAGAATTGCACACTAAACAAAAAACAGACATGCATTAAAGTTGGTTAACTGCTCTGCTCCATCCACCCAGACAGGTAAACATCTTTAAACAAGAAAAAGGGAACTATCTTGACTTTACTGAAATGGAGCTAAGCAAATTTCTTGATTTCAATGGAAAAATAGAACTGTGTTGACTTTACTAAAACAGAGCTAGATAATGTCTTGATTTCAGTGGAGTATGATAAGAAAACAAATCTCATATAGAAGTGTTTATACTCTTTGGCTAAGCAGGTCTTTCAGTCCTACCCTTGCCATAGCTTGTGAAAAAAGGTAAGTCCAAACGAGAATCAAGACTGTAAAGAATGGAAGCGCTGCGTTACTTAGTCCTAAAAGAAGTGGTGTTTATCTTACAGGTTTTGCTTCTTTCCCTGGAGACAACTGATTGCTAGTGATGGAAAGCACTAAGTGAGACAGGGTAAAGAAAAAGTCAAAGAAGAGAGGGTGAAATAAGAGAATAAGTAAAGGCAGAATGAAAGGTTTGCTTGTAGAAATATAGTCCACCTGTGGGAAACTGTAAACATGAGGGGGAGACAGAATAAAAGCCTGTTTCACACTGATGGAAAGCTGGATACCGGAAAACGCAAAGGTGCAGTGTTTTGGGCTCTCATACACTTTGATTAAAAATATCTCTTCCCTCAGCTTGACAGCAACTTAAATTTTTTGCATTAAAGATGCCTAGATCCTGTTCTTTTGAAGAGGAGTGGACTGCTTGCTTACAAAATACACCAAGCATCAGTGTTTTCAGTAAAGTACTGTACCACAGAGGAGTACTCTGGACACTTTAAACAGCACAGTCCCATAAAAAGACCCAGTGAACAATGTATGTTCCCTTGTGTACTTTAAAATGGACCACTTGTGCCATTTCTCATAACTGCTTGGCTAATTCTTCAAGAAAGTGTTGTGTTGCCAGTACTATACCTGCAAAGCACAGCCTCTAGCTATAGCTTCATCTGCATTCAGTGTTGTGCTAACATCTTTGCCAAAGAATTTAGCAATCCTCTCTTTGACAGCAGGAATGCGTGTTGCTCCTCCTACAATCTCTACAGCAGTTACATCTTCCACTTTCAGTTGTGTTTGTTCCATTAACAAGAGCAGAGGCATCTCTATCCTTTGCAGCAAGTCAGCACACAATTCTTCAAATTGTGACCTAAGGAAAGAAAATAGAATTAACCAAAGAATGCCTATTCCACCACTAAGATTTCCTGATATTCTTGTTTCCAAACTGATGCTGCCCAGGTCTGTTAACTACACTGCAGACATATTAAAGCTAAAACCCCAGTGAGTAGGCTGAAGTGACAACCATAGACAAGGCAGTACAAGAACAGCAACTTACAAATATTCCTATTCTGCTGCTATCAGTGTAGTTAAGATATTGTTTGGGTGGGTGCTATATACTTGCCTACCAGGAAAGGTTACAGATAAGAATAAAGAAAACAGTGCTTCCTTTACAATGAAAAAACATTGCCTAAATACTCTTGGCAGTAGTTACAGGACTAACAGTGACTGCAAATTAAGTTGTGCCTATGAATGTGTGCAAAAGAAAGAGACATACACAGACTTCGTTTACACTCAGGTCACAATCATGTCATCCCCCTTAAGTACCACTTACTGTCCTCCATTTCTCTGCCAATATCCACAGTACAGTAAAAACAGAAAAAAAAGGAACAAAGCTTCAATTGTTGCTATCTTAAGAGCAGTATGGGATTTCAGTTACTTAAAATATGCGGGAGGCCTAAATAGGCAGCCATCCCTTCCCCTCCCTTCCTCCCCAGTCTGATTTTCATACATCAATCCATGGTTTTAAGAATGTGTCGTTATACAAAAAACACCCAAGCCTCTTAAGCACATATTACACTGAAACATTGCTCAGGTAGCTGAACATTTTATTTTACAGCCTTAGTTATTCTAGCATTACCAAAATGCCTCAGCTATTCAGCAGCTGCACTAAAATTTAGCACAATAAGTCTCTTTAAATATGGGAAGAAAGAAACACTCAAGAAATACGGTTGCCAAAGGAATCGCCTGTCTTGTACAGAACTCACCTGTTCATTTTTCCAGATACATCAGTATCATTCATGAAACACTCAATGTTTAGGGGAATGTCTGTGCTATTTGAACTCATCAGTTTCTTTAGCTTCTCACATTCTTGATACAGACGAAGAAGAGCTCGAACTTTTGTTTTTGGATCTAGTTTGTACTTGGCTTTTATTTCTGCACAAAAGTAATCTACTAGCTTTCCATCAAAGTTTCTTCCACCTAGGAAAGGGTCAAATGCTGTGCCAAGTACCTGGTTTGAAAGAAAACAGTTATTCAGTCTTACACTCAGGAAAAATCAAATGGAATAGCAGTCCTCCAGTATCAGCAAGCCTTTGCTTCAAAAAGGTTGGGGACAAGTGAGCCAATCTTCCATTGTACAGATTTAAGTACCTCAATCAACCACCTCAGCCAAAAATTGTCCTTCACGTTTACAGTGGAAGTAAGACTAAGTAGCCAAATGATAATCTTAAGCATTCATAATTTTAACCACCACACCCATCCATTTAGATAAAACAAACTAAAAAACAGCAGTTGCACTGTGTATCTTACGTTGGTGCATTGCAAGGAATTTACAGCCTCCATGTGAAACCATCCTAATGAAACAAAGGACACTGAAAAATTTTCACCTTTTGACTTGTCGTCATTTCCCATGCATTAAATTATTTCAGAATTTTCAAAACAAGGCAGGTTTAGAGGCTATTTGATTCTAATGTCTCATAAATCTTTTTATTTTCAGTTAATCTCACTACCTTTAGTTTACTCTTGTTGAATGCACAGGCTGATACTTGAAATGCAGAATGCCCCATATCAACAAACACAACTATCCGTGGCTTCTCTTCAGGAGCTGGAAGGTCTTGTTTATAAATCCCATAATTCAGAGCCACTGCAAAAGAAGTGTCAGATATTATCAGTGCAATCTCTAGTGAGTCGCGAATTTCATGCCACCACACCCCCGTGAGTATTAAGCTATAGGATCAAGAGCAGCAAGACAACTCCAGACATACACCTATGCAAGCTCTTAATTACATGGAAGCTTTATTCCACTAATTATATTGTGGGATCTGAGAAGTAAAACATCCTTCTTCAGTCATGTATATGCTCTGTAAGAGTTTAAGCATGCAAAACTATGAAACAATCCCATTCAGGGATTTTCCACTTTGGTCTGTTTATTAACAATTTTTTTTTTCTTTGCAATAGTAATGAAGAAAACAGAGCAAGGAGTATCTCCCAGGCACAAAGTCTTTGTCTGAGAACAGTATAAGCAGTCAGCAGAGGCTGCAAAAGGGAAGAATCTTCACCTATACAGAATATCAGGCAGGCACAGTCGGTTAACTGCATCAAAACAAAAGCCAGTGGGACATGTAAACACAAGATAATGAAGTCAAAGGACAGAACACAGTTTTGCAGAAGCATTCATTCTGGATGGATAGCAGTGTCAAAACTAGGCAGAAGGCTGATGCAGTAACCGAAGATAACTAAAACCCTAGAGTCTTGGTTGGCTACATGGTTACGTAGGAAAGGCTAAGACTGTGACATGAGATGGAATATGTATTTATGTATGACGAAAAGTGCCAAGATACAGATAGCTGCCGGTATACTAGACAGATTATCAGGCAAGAGAATTAGAGAAGGCATTAGAGAAGGTGGCAAGGAAGGCCCGGAACACATACTCTGAAAAGCAATGCTTTAGAGTCACACTGATGTCCTCTCACTTAAAGAGAAAGGGACATCAATTTCCTCTTCCAGACCATCTGGAACAAGGACAGTCAAGTTTCCCACTGCTCAGAGACTTGAGATCTACGGATTCTGATGTCTAATAAAGTTTCCCTGCATTTGGTGCACTCATTCTCATCTGTATGGATTATGTGGGGTCTACAAAAACAAGCAGTTTTTGCACTCCCACAAGCAGTCTTTAAGAGTTAGTTAATTAAAAACAGAAACTCTAAAGAAATGTATCTGTTACAGTGATCTGCATTTGACTGAAATTGCATATTGGTCTGTTCATTCATGTAAAGTTTGTATTTCTGAGCAGACGGAACATATTGCCCTTGTTTCTAAGCTAAAAATAAATTCATGAACAAAACTTGATAAACCACAGCAGAATCTGCCTTTTGCTAAAAGAACAAACAATTTTTCTTTTCTGCCCTACTATACCTCAGGACCACTTCCCCAAAGATATGATTCAAGATTCTTACATTTAAAATAGTAGAAAAACTTGGATAGTACTCACTAGCCTTGAAAGGTAAGGAAAAAGGAAATTAGAAATGCTCTGTGCAACACAGTAAAGAAAGATAGCTTTCATTCCCTTAGCAGCATCAGCAATCTCCCCTTCTGGGGATTTTTCATCCTAATGGCAAAGCTTCTAAAGATCCTTGCTAAGAAGTCCTGAAAAGCTCTCAAGGTTCTTGCACAGCCAAAGACTGTGCTGATGTGTTCTGCCAAACAAAAAGGAAGTAGCAATGCCTTTCTGGCAAGGGCTTTAATTGGCTTATACAATGAAAGGTCATCGCTGAATCAGGTGTGAAGGATTACTTCTGCTTCAATACAGAAAGGGGTTGGTAAGGTACTCTTTTCAACTGTTAAGATCGAAAAAACACTTTTTTTTTGAGTGCTAAACTATTTTTTTCCTTTATGGATACAAAGTTTATTCATAAACATTTTGAAAACAGAACTGAAGATTTAATGTTCATCCATCTTCCTCCTCTCTCCATAGTCATCCTAGATATGTATATGCCCTAGATATGTAACTCAGAAGAATCCAGGCACATGGGAACTGTGTACCTACTGTGGGGTCCACACCCAATCAAAAATTCACACTGCTACACATTCTCTGTAGCACTATTTGCTATATAAACAAAGAATTAAACTAGAACTAGATGACCACAACATGCCTCATGAGGTGCAAATATATAGTATTGAACACAAAGATCATAATATGGGTGAAACAACATTTACTAGAAATCCTATACATTAGCATGTAGATACTCATCTGAAATTGATTCTAGAAAAACATTATAAAGGTACCACTCCATCAATGCATATTTAAAACTGCTTTACTCCTTAAAAAAAATAAATTTAAAAAGCATGAATCCATCTGCTGTGCACCAAAAATGCTCTCATGGAACATCCTCCCAAAGTAAACTTTTCCCTACTTCCTACTTATCTAACTAATATGGTCAGCCAGAGCAACAGTCAGACCAGTAAAGTAACTGTTTTCTGGTCCAGACCTCTACTTCCAAATCCTTCCCGCAGAAAACAAGTGCTAGTTATTATGCCATTTAAAAACACAGAACGAACGCTTTCTCAAATGCCAACAGAAAAATGCAGGAAGGCAGGTAAGAACACTTATTTTAAGACAGACCAAATAAAAGATTGGTTCTGTTATAGAATCATAGAATGGTTAGAGTCAGAAGAGACATTAAAGATCATCAAGTTCCAACCCCCTGCCATGGGAAGGGACACCGCCAACTAGAGCAGGTTGCTCAAAGCCCCATCCAGCCTGGCCTTGAACACTTCCAGGGATGGGGCATCCACGACTTCCCTG
>JAOQGH010000001.1:183527944-183544080 GCA_025769975.1 Gallinago jamesoni | reverse complement strand
GGGCAACCTGTTCCAGTGTCTCACCACCCTCACTGTAAAGAATTTCTTCCTGATATCTAATCTAAATCTCCCCTCTTCCCATTTAAAACCATTACCCCTTATCCTGTCACTACACTTCCTGACAAAGAGTCCCTCTCCGGCTCTCCTATAGGCTCCCTTCAGGTACTGGAAAGCTGCTATAAAGTCTCCCCAGAGCCTTCTCTACTCCAGGCTGAACCACCCCAGCTCTCTCAGACTGTCTTCATAGGAGAGGTGCTCCATCGCTCTAATCACTTTGTGGCCCTCTGCTGGACCTGTTCCAACAGGTCCATGTCCTTCCTGTGTTGGGGACTTCAAAGCTGGACACAGTACTCCAGGTGGGGTCTCATGAGTGCAGAGTAGAGGGGCAGAATCACCTCCCGCAACCTGCTGGCCACCCTTCTCTTGATGCAGCCCAGGATGCGGTTGGCTTTCTGGGCTGTCAGTGTGCACTGCAATGTGCTGTCAGTGTTTTCAGGGATCTGAGCAGATTAACAAAGGAGATTAATCACCTTTTTGGGTTTGAAAACCATGGTTATACTGACAAAAGCCTTGGAAATTATTGTGTTGACACTTAATCAAGGTACTTTAAGACTGCCTAAGTCCCTCAACTGTGCATCATAAGGTTTCTTTTATGAAATCTGGACAGTATACTAAATGGACAAGTAGTCCAAGCACATGTGGTGACTCCTAAATAAGTACTTCAGGAGATAACTAAAGCTTCAACTCAACAATGTCCCTTCACACAGAAGACATTAGGAGAAAAGACTGTAAATCAAGATAAAAGCAATAAGTTTTTAGAATGTTTACGTCTCTTGTCTGATTTTTCAAGTCAACCCTGTTAGAGTAATTAAATGTACCCTCTATCACTCCTTTCATCTGCAGAAACAGTTATTTTACCCTACTTACCTGCTGTCATGTCATTCATTAACCTAAGACAATTTAATCCAACAATCTGCGCTGCATCCAGAAGGGACCTCCTTTCAGCATCTGTGAAAAATGATGGAACCTGAAGAAAGAAGGTGAGACTGGGAAGTTACTTCCTGAAAATGAGACATCACACTGTTTATTTGAAGGTATTAATTTAGAAATTCTATCTATTCATCCTCCTTGAGGTATACACTTGCTCACTGTAACTCTTTTAACATGAAACTACAGCACTGAATAGAGACTTCAACTAGTCTATTCAATCAAGCTGCGATGGAATTAAACAACCATCAGTTAGTTTACATGAGCGCACACTAGCAAGAAACGAATGAGTTATTTGTATACAAATGCTAGGAACATTAATTACTGACACAAAATGAAACTGGGCATTATGGAGACACAGACATGGAATAAACTCAGAATTAGTAATGGACTCCTGTCCAAGAAAGTAAAGAGTGTGGGGAAAAAAAAACTTACAACAATATTACAGATATGAGAGATGCAAAGAAATAAGGGATAATAAAGACAATCTGTTTTGGCCAAAATGACTTTGGGCAAGAAGCAGCAAGAGATTATGAAGGAATATGTTGTAGAAAATTTGCCACAGATCTCTAGCATTAGCATTGGACAGTGACCTCTAATGTCTCCAGGGACAGGAACTACACCACTAGAAGACAGTACTCTCCAGGTAACCACTGGAGAACAAACTCTTCTCATAACAGAACTAAGCATTCCTATATGCAACATGAAACAGTTTTCAAAGAGTCATTGAGGACACAGAAGCAGATGTTATTTTATACTCGGGCTTTACAATGGAATAACTGTTCTTTATCTGAGATCATTTTCTGTAGTCATAAATTGAAAAAAAACAAACAACAAAACCACAACCCACTGAGAGGATGAACATAAACTGAACAGAAACTCAGGTTTTCAGCTACCAGAGAGCAAACTTTGATGAACAAAGGTGTCTTTAATGAGTAATTACTGTTCTTAGTCATGGAAACAAGCTGCAGCAGAACAATATATACCCAGATCCCAGAAATGGTCTGGGTCTGAAAGTTCAGACATTTCCAAGAGAATGAGTTCATGAAGTGGGTCAGGGTCTGGAATATGAAAGCAGCCCTGGGATTTCTTAAAGTCCAAAGCTCTAAAGCTAGTTAGGATTAATTCCTTTGTAAATGCTTCTACAGTATTCTTTTTCACTCTACACGAATAGAAACAAAATGCCCTCAATAGCTGAAGTTAAAAGACATGATGTTCCTGTGCACTACAATTACTTACAGAAATAACACAGTCTGTTACTGGCTTTTTCAGGTTACTCTCTGCAGTTTCCTTTAATTTAGTCAATAACATAGCTGAAATCTGTTCCACACTGAAGATATGCTCCTCATCCATGTACATGACCTGGATAGAAGAAAGAGGTAAAACAATTCAATTAGTTCAACCAGAGGAAAAATTACTTATATTTAATGTTTTTTGGATATACTGCTGACTAATACGCTATCAGTCATGACATGATGAATTATTTTCTTATAGAACTTTCCTTTACGATTTAATTTCCCAGTTGAGTGTCTACAGAGGCAATAATTCCATTTTCAGACTTAAAACATCAAGAACCATATCAACGCTATACATCAAGGAAACGTCTAGGGAAGTGTTTTAAAAAGTGACACAAGTCTAAAATGTAACTAAAGGTAGACATGGTCACAAAGCAATTATGCCAAAAAATTAAAAATAACGTTCAAATTTCAAACTGCTGCCAACTGCAAAGAAGTCCAGAATTACTTGCTGACTATTTTCTTCTGACATGCTTTTGCTCAAATACATGAAGAATACCTGAAAAGAAGAACTGCAGAACAACATCTATGCACATAAAACAGCTAAAAGCTTAAGATGAAGCTCAGGAAAAAGTTTATTTGTTGCTTCCTTACCAAGAAATTATTCTGGAATCACCATTTTTCTGTGTAATAGACTAAATGACAATGATGAAGTGAATGGACAGTTGATTCTTAAAAAAAAAGCACTTGCCTTTTATTCACATCAGTCCAGTCCGGGGGAAAATTAAGTATTTCAGTTTTAATAGAAAAATTGTTCTCTATACATCCCAGTCTTAATGAATCAATTCTTAAAACTTTTTAAACACACTTAAATAGAAACAACACTAATTTGTCCTCTGAACAGCCTGACAACAAAGAAGAAATACCAAGTAGCACTGTTCTCCCAATAACAGACTCTCATATAAGACTACTCCTATACATGCTTTAATTAAAGGAAAACGTCAATTTCTGCCTGAATCTGTTAACCTCACAAGTCACTAACAGCCTAAGAAAAAAAAAAATCATTTTATAAAGCTTGACTATTTTTCCAGGCAGAATTCTTTCTAATGTGTAACCTCTTCTGTAATCTATTCATTATCTAGGCCTGATCTATACTGAAATTTTGAGGCACAAGTTCAAGTGCAGAAAAGCAGCGAACTAAATGCACAGTCCTAAGATAGGGCAAGTCTTCATTATCAATATTTTTATATACTTCTGCAAGTGAATACAGTGTTATTAACTGCACCTAGTCTAGAAAAAGCTTTCCTGATCTAGGAAAGTATCAGCAAACTCCTTGAAATGCAAGCAAGAGTCAAACCTGCAGTGTGGTACATACTATACTAAACATCTGCTGCAAGTAACTTATACCAGGCAGTCCACTGAAGACAAACATATCACAGATTCATAGCAATTACTCTAAAGATGCATTCCTACTACTTTATAAAGAATTTGTAACCATGTAATTAGACTGTTGCAATGCATTCCACATAAGGACAGAACGGTTAATACTCTGAAGTAAAACCATATGACCTTGTAATTATCTTAGCAGTTTTTCTGCCAGGATGCTTGAGCTAGATGTGCAATTTGCCAACAGAGAAGCTCACATTTCAGCAATTACTTGCAAATGAACCTTAATTTGATAGTTAACATCCACTATTTAAAGATAAAGCTGTCTATTCATACAAGAGCTCTTCTTTAACAGAAATGTTAAAGAAACATGTTAAAGAATTTTAACAGAAATTAAAGAAAGCCTTTAGAGTAATTAAATGAAGCCTGTATTTTCATGACTAGGTGCTGAAAAGTAAACTTTTAAATTCAGCTATAAAATCCGAAAAGATACACTTTAAATTTACCTTTACTCCAACGCCACCATTCTTCATAGGAACCAAATCATAGCTCAACTTTTCTTTTTCCTTCTGAACAAAAGGATCATTAAATGCACGGCCATGAAATCTCTTGAAGTTAGATACTGTGTTGTGGGCATGAGTAATTTGCTGTAAAGAAATACAGGATATTTAGAAATCCACTCTTAACCAACCTGCAACGTTCAGTGCTGCTCTGTATGCCCCCCAGGCATCAGTCAAGTTTTATGACAACTGCTCTCTCACTTGTCACATCTGTTTCTGTAACACCTGTAATTACTATCTGCTACTTAATATCAACACATTACTACAGAAGATTCTGTGAGTCAGAGATATAGATACTTACAGACCATTATATGTTAATTATTACAATAATTATACAAGTATCTCTAAAACCTCAAAGCAATCAGGTGAGCAATAACAGCATCTATAGTGCCAACTACTCTAGTCACCTAATTTAGACAGAATTCAAACAATTAAAGATAGAAGCCAACTTCACATGTAATTGCAATGCTTGTAAACTGGACCCCCAGTCCCAGCCACCTCACCTCCAGCTGTTCATTTAAGCCCTAGTACACTAAAGGCAAATAACTGGTTTTGCAGGTAGTAAGTTTCAAGCGGATACATCGCCACACACTTTTAAGTACTTACTTTTTTCCCCCCATGAGCTACTTTTAAAGCAAGTCATTTTGCTGTTCATTTTTACCTAGCAACCACTCAAATTCTTGCACCAGACCAACGAAGGATACAGTGGAAGAAGGAAACATGAGATTTTTTTTGGTAACAATGTCAGTTTAAAGTATACAGTGAGAGCTACCCAGAAAAGCAACTGGCCTAGAGAAGCGCTCTTTATCAGGAACGCAAAACGGAACAGAAATTGGACAGCTTAAAGGAGATACTGCAACTATCTCCAAGTAGAATGAATCCTACTCTGTTGGAGAGAAACTATAAAGTAAGTTGTTCTCTCCAGAATAGATTTAGGCAGGCACCACTGCCTAAATTTTTTGCATGATAATAAAGCAAATGACGAGCACACCAAGGAAGATTTCCAGCATTCACTGCCCTCAAAGAGAAGCCTCAGTTTTCTTTTGCATGCAAAATTTTCCATCAGGGAATTGAAGAATTTCAGCTACATCTTATATTAGAAAAGTATGTAACTATGACAATTCTCCAACAGAAAAGCTCCCTGACAAAGAAACAGGCCATACCCGTACTATTAAACGGTAACTTTCATTAAACTGTGTGTATGTGTGGAGAGAAATATGTTATACCCAAATAGCCTATTGGGAATCATCTTTGATTTATTCTAATTGCCAAACAGTGCTGAGCAATTATTAATAAGGGCGCAAGTTAGTACAGGACAAAAATCTTGCCAGGAACTATTCCAGTACTTGAATGCAATAGAGTATTTAGGTTCCTGTGTCCAAGATCATTTCCCAGCATGGTTTCATTTATTTGTACAGCCATAACTTCACAGCACTTAAATGCTGCAGAATTCACAGCTGTATTGCAGAAGAACATAGAAGCAAAAATTATTACCATGCAGTGGGCAGAGAAACACTAACACTCTGGTAGCTTTTATAGCCTAATTTAGAATTAACCTCAGAGACTTCTCTAAGAGAACAATCTTAAGATATTTTTAGAGCAATCGTATGCCATTAGGTCTGTACCATGTTTTAATATCTGCTTAGTCACAATTAAGAAAGCTGAGAATTATGGTCTGTTAACTAATATACTGCTCATCTCCAATGCTACCTGACTTACCTAAAGGAAACAAGTGCTCTGAAAACTTGCTCCTTAAGTGTTTGAGAGCACCTCTGAGTATCATAAGCTTTCTCACACAATCACACTGTTGAAGTCACCAGTCAAGTGCTGTTTTGTTTGTTTTTTCTTTTCTTTTGTAGGGAGTTTTGGTGGGGTTTTCTTGGTTTGTTTGGCTTTTTTTTGGTAAAATAAAAAATTTATTCAAATGAAAGAAATCATTTTACTCCTGGATTTAAGTAGCTGCTACACCCTAGGACACTGAAAGCATAACTCTTAGCTGTTCATGTCAAGAAACTTCTACATTAACAAAAGAAACCTGATTTACATTTCAGTGGTCAGCCAAACTGGACCACTTAGAGCAAGAGAAATAAGTGTGCTGAAATATTTTATCATTTTAAGTATCACATCCTTTTCTTCTGGAAAAAGTATTTAGCTTCAACTGCTAGGCCAACCAAGCACAAAAAACTTAATATAGTAAGACTTGTAAAGGTTAGCCTGAAGTCATAGGTGTTCATTAGTGCAAATATGTGCTTTTAAATACAATTCAAGATACAAAGTCTACTTAATCTTCAGTTTACTTCACATTTTCAACAGCATTTACTGGAATAATCTAACAATACTGAAACACACTCTAGACTACACATGATTCAGATCACTTACTGTTTTGAGTAACAACTTATTTCTGCACACTGGTAAATCATACTAGTTTCCAACTTAAAACAGTGGAAGCAGTCAAATAAAAGCAAGGCTAAAATGAAATATAAGGAAAACACACAAACATATGTATTTACTTTATTATTCCAAATGTTAATCTGTAACTGAAAGTGTATGTGTGGATGTGAACCAACTGATAGTTCATTGGCTATTCAAAATTAAGAGGGGAGCTATTGCAGTGGGGAAAAAAAAAAAGCTTCCTTCAGCGCTCTCTCCATGGAAACCCACTGCAGTCCTTTCACTACAGGAGCAATCACCCCTTGCATAACAACCTATCCTACCATACCTGCAGATTCATGGAACCATTACACTCAGATATCCTACGACTTGTAGGATATCTGAATTAAGCCTTCCTTTTAAATTAAAAACACTACTTTAACTCTATCTTTCACAGCACCTCAATCAAAATAACCCCACCAAGCTAAGGACTTAGTTACACCTTCAAAAACACAGGCATTTAACTTCCACTGAAATCAAAGGCAGTAAGATATCTAAATAGCTTTAAGAATCTGAACCAAAACTCTACCTTTACACCTGAAACCATAAAAGCATTTAAAATTTTTTCGTTCAAGTGCAAGGAAACTCCTATATACAAGCTTTACGAAAAGAAGCCCGATGACCTTAAGTTGTCAGAAAAGGAATCTGTTTAACTGGAAAATATTACGCTGGATGAAATAGAGAGCAGTAACATTCTAGCAAAAACACCCTGCATTTCTCTGAAGGAAGTATGGCAACATAGTGCAGCACTTCTAAAATAAGAGGCTTGACAAGGAAAAATGAAGTTGTTTGGTTTTAACTACAGCAAGCCAACTCTCTCTGCAGCCACCGGTACTTCAACAGTTTGCACCGGCAGGTTCACTGTTACACCCAAATGCCAGGGAGCCACCTACCTGATTTTTAGCCGAAACACCAATAGCTCTGTTTTTGGATCCAAACGAAACCACCGATCTGAAAAGAACAACGGGGTAATTAACTCAGTACTGACAATAAAGGACTGAGCGCTCTCATGGATTCGTTCTCTACAATTGCAGGTAAAATACCAAAGTCCTTCTGTTCAAGTGCCGTTCTTCCAGCTTGCGGTAAAACATTACAAGACTTGGCTCGAATTCAGGGCTTTTCCCAACATTTAAACATGATGATCACAATTAAGGGCTCGCACCCAGGCGACATCCCACCTGTGTTTAGCCGCTCACAGCAGTTCACAACGAGCTCCTGCCTTGAGCCAGCGGCTCTCTATACCTGACCTCGGCCTAAGGGAGAGCTGCTCTGGAGCAGTTTTAAGAGCCTGTCCGACCCCAGAGAAGAGCGTGTGTTGTCCTCATCCCTCCCCAGCTCCCCCACTTAAGCCCAGCCGTCCCACAGGGGATTCCCCCCCCCCCCAACCTCCGGCTTTCCCACCTGCCGCAAGAGAAGCCCCCCACCGCAGGCCAGCCGCCGTTTCCCCGTCGGTGCCCGCGGTACACGCTCCGGTCGCGTCCCGAGACACACACACGCACCGGAGCAGGGAACGCTGCCCCCCTGCCGTCCCCCCCACACACACCCCCAGTCCCGTGTGGGGCCAATACTGCACTGGCCCCACACAGCCCCTCCGCGCCCACCCACCCACCCACACACTGCCCGCCTGGAAGCTTCCAGCACGGAGCCTCCGCTGGCCGTGGGCCGGCTCCCCCTCCCACGCCTATGAGCGACCCGGCCGCCATCCCCCCTTACTTACGGTGTACACCGGTCGCTGAACTCGTTGGCGACCGTCTCGATGCCGCCGGCCCGCGCAACAGCGATATAGCAGCTCTGGAAGCCCAGATCAAAGCCCACCACGGCCATGGCGCTACCGCCACCGGAGGGGAGAGAAGGCCCCTGCCCTACCCCGGCTCGCTCCCGGCGCTACGGCCGCGGGCCCCGGTACCCTGCGCCGCGGCAGCTCCGTGCGCAGGCGGGAGATGAGAGGAGCCGAACTGGCGCCGCCGCTTTAAATACGACAATGGGACGAAGTTTCCAGAAACTGCGGCAACCGCTCACCGGCTCCACGTGCGGCTTCCGCTTCCGCCTTCGGCGGCGTTCTCGAACAATTCCGACCAATCAGCGGCGCCGGCCACGGTGACGAGACCGTTCCCACGGCGACCGGGGACGCCGCCGACTCGGGGAGGTGGGGCAGGGGCTGCGGGGGGGGGGGGGGCGGGCAGGGGCGAGGCCAAACGGGAAAGGGGCGGGTCCGAGCGGACAGGGGCGTGCCCGAGCAGGGAAGGGCATGCGTCGCTGCCGCGCGGGCGTTAAACGGCGGCTCCGCGCAGTTCATTGCGTCCCTTGCCTCCCTTTTCTAGCCTTCCTCCTCGCTGCCTCCCCTTTGCCCTTCGGTCTGGCGCTCCTGAGGGGCGGTGGGGTTTTCTCTGCCTGGGGGTTGCCCAGGAGCGGGCGGAGGGTTCCGCTGTGGCTCTTTAACTGAAATAAAAGAAGCGCTGAGGAGAATGGCTGTGAGCGCTGAGGCCTCGTTGAAGGGCCGCAAATGGCGGTACGCGCCTGCTTTGCCGGCGGCGGGGCGGAACGAGGCAGGGTCTTGGTGGGGGAAGGGTTCCTGCCGTAGGGGCCGTGGAGGGGCGGCCCGTAAGCCGCAGGGCCTGCCAGCCACGGGGGGAGCGCGGCGGCGGCGGCGGGAGGGGTGCCTGTGTGAGGAGACTTGGGGCCCAGGTGAAGTGCGGCGGTGCTGTGCTGTCTGAGCGCGTTACTCCGCTCTACTCTGAGGAATTTGCATTTCGCTGAGCTTGTACGTCTGGGAGGATGGAAGATAAGCCGCTCTCTGTGACAATATTCTCAACTCCTCCAATACACTGAGAAACCCCTCTAGAGTTGACTGTGGCATCTTTACAGGTGGCTCCAGCTTGGTGTTGAGATGCTCTTGGGGCTAGCAAAAAGCAACATAACATAAAATATATTTATGCTACAGATTACTAGCCTCTTTAAGAGGGCTTTTCTCTGTGTGTCTAGTGCTACAATCCATTATAATATAAATGTCCTGTTGCCTCTCAGCTATGTAGCTCTAGCTGTTCAGGACACCATCCCCTGCTACAGACAAGCCTTACTCTCCTGCATTCCATGGGGAGGCATAGCCAGTACACAGATTGTGATTTTTGGTTGTCAGTGGTATATCTGTTGCATGCTGCCCTTCTGGTCCTGACTGTTATGCAGGGCAGGGAGAGATTGTTGCATTCAGAGTCCCAAGTGTCCCCCTGTGGAAGAAACAAAATATCTGTGTTCTGCCCCTACTCCCGTTCTAGACACTGTGCTGTAGCAAACTGTCTTCACTAAAGATTCGCTTCAGAGTTGAGTAACATTCAGCTCTCTGTTGGATCTTGACCCCTGCCAAGTATACATGGGCAGGAACTAGTCCCCTAAAATAATGCTTTCCTGTTTCAGAGGAGCCCCATAGCTGAAAAATCCATTGAGACTGTTGTGTGACTGTAACTGGAGACGTAATTTATAACTTCAGAATAAACTGACGTGGGTCAAAAGCTAAGGCACGTGTGTATATGTTGATGAGGTTTCCTGTGCCCTCTTGACATGGTAAATGTTCCTGGTAATGCACTTCCAATTTTATATGAGGTGGTAAACTTATTCAAAGTATTGAGATGCCTAAATACCCTGATACAGAATGTTCAAAATACTTCTGCTGCCTTCATAAGTGTCCTTGCATCCTGGATAATAGTTCTCTAGAGCTCAAAGATAAAAATCTAGTCCCTTTATTACCAGTTCATTTGTATGTCAGCCTTCACCCTATCTGACAAGAAGCTGTGTTAAAAGATGGGTAGATGTGGTGCTTAGTGACATGGTTTGAGTGGTGGGTTTTGTCAGCGTTAGGTTGATGGTTGACTCAATGATCTGAAAGGTCCCTTCCAACCTAGACAATTCTATGATTCTATGACTATTTTTAGTGATTGTTTAGAAAATCCTGTTGTGTCAAATGATAAACATACAGCATACCCACTAGTTTAAGTGTCACCATAGACGATAAAAGCAGATACCAAACATTCCTTTTGCTTTTTCTCCTTTGCTGTAAATCGTTTATCCTTGAATAGAAATAAGAAAAACTTGACCGTTTGCCCAGACTTGCAGCTGGTCCCTAAAGGGAGAAAAACGTTAAGCTCACCAGTGAATTTGGAAGTTACTCTGCTGGCACCATCTCTCTGATAGTGCAGTACAGTGTTGTGTGGTGCAGTGATTTGAGCTATGGCTTCAGTGAACTGGGATCCCAGTATAGGAATAAAGTTTTTCTTACTTGGCCTGAAGCAGAAGCACATATTGATAGTGATTTGCATCATCTGTGAGGTGAGTTCCCAGTGTGGAACCGCAAGTGGTGTCGAGGATCGAGGAGGAGTAGAGGGGAGATAAGAACTGCTGAGGGCAGGGGTAGTGGTAAAATGCTTGCTCGAGATGGTCCCTAAGGCTGGACCTGGGGCAGCTGAAACGGTGGTGAGAACTGTTCTGCAAGGGTAGCTGGTGCTGCGTGTTGCTAGCATTCTGTAAGCTGGTAACCCTGTGGCTATGGACACAGCTCATGTACCACCAGTTCAGTGCTGTGTGAAGGAGCAAGTTTGACCATTATGACATGAATAACAACCCAATTTTTCATCACTGAGCCAACAATTATAATCAAGAAATGATACAGCATCGATTGGCTAAGGTTAACACACTGGTGAGGCCTGACAGTGAGAAGGTTTCCAGCTGTCTGGCCAGACTGATGCTCTGCATAGAGCCAGCACTATTTGAATCATTAAAACTCTGATTTACCAAGAGCTGAAGATGAGTTGATAAACTTTCTTTAAGTAGTTTAGGGAAAAAAACAACCTTAAAACTCTTTGTTCTTTCTTCCAGTGACGTGGAGACTGAGCATCGCTCCTTTCTGAACTAGAGATAGTATGGCTTACATAGGGACAGGTGACTGTCTTATATGAGGAGTGAGGAAACACTGTAAGTAGCTTCTGCTGGACTTGTATTGGGAAGCTTGTGAGTTTATGAACTGAGAAAAAACAGTGTGCTACCCTTCTCCTTGATTATCACATCAGCTGTTACTGGGTGGCTGTGTGGGTAGATGTGCTGGCCTGATGCAGAATTTCTGTTAATGTTCTCCTTGGTACGTGTAACCTGGTCTGGGATCTCAATGCTCCTGGGAAGGGAAGAGAAAGGTTCTGGTGTTCCTGCTTTCTCATTGTTCAATGGGATATTGGATTCTTACACATGAATGTTCTATTTCAACCTTTGTGGTTTTGCAATGCACCAACTACTGCAGCTTGTTATCAGAATAAAATGATTGACCTGTATTTTTCAAATTTTTAAGGCTGCCTTGCACAGTTAGGATGAGTGTTTGTCATTCTACCCAAGTATTCTCTCTACTTAGGTGTTTAGTTTATGGTAAATACGGAGATGATTTGATGACAAAAAAGTACCTGTTGTGGATTTTCCTTTATTCCTCATCACATGCAGGGACTTCAGCTATATAGGTGTTCTTATTGCCTGTGACAGTTCAGAGCTTCTTTAAAATGTGCCCACATTCTAACCTGGAGAAAAAGAGCAATCTGGCCTGCATCAGTGCAAACAATGCTTTAAAATCATAGCTGGTCAGGCCTTTAAAGAATTATTTTCATATTTGGTACAGGGTGTTCTATATTGTGGCCTCTACCAGAATATTGTAAGGGTGTTGTGAAACTGAATTTGACATGGGAACAGGATTTATCTCATCTGTTAAACTAATCATAATATTGGTAAACTGTCGTAGGGTGTGGAGGTAGAATGACATTAGTGTCTATACAGGGAATATTACCATTATAGAAGATGACCTAAGTGAACTAAAGAGGATTGGCTAATGTCCCCGTGGAAGGCCAAACATCACAGAACATCACATAGCAATCTACTGAGGACTTAAGATTTCTGCCATGTTGCCAGGGGCCCAAACAGAGATGGACAGGAGGTCTGCTGGGACAGTAGAGGCAGCATTCTTTGTACATAATCTTCATATTTTATTTGAAACAGTGAAGCCCAGCCCAGCATAGGCCGGCAACATGTAAACAGTACATTACAAGTAAATACGTCTCTGTATCATTTCTCTGGGGACTTTATATATGTTGTCACTTTCCATTTGTGAGCTGAGCTGGATTTCAGCCCATGCTGCTGTTCTAGTCTATTTGGAGGTTGTTCCAGCTCTACTGCAGCTGGCATTCTGTAACCGCAAGCAGTTGGCTCTTAGGGTAGTGCATGATGGACATACTGGTCAATCTAAGCTTCTGCACCACTTCTGCCTCTCATCATCTGAGAAAGCCATTAATGCAAACCTTATGGGATTAGGGTTCATTTGTTATTGGGTTCCAAACTAAGTTTTAAAGGGTAGAGAGCATTTGAGATCATTGCTTGTTCCAATGACATTCCTATCAAGTCATGGTTCTCTGGAAATATGAATTAATTCATTAGATAGCTCCAGTAGTCTCACCCTTGCTGTACAATGCTGCACTGCAGCTTTTTTTACGCTGATTTTCATACCACTATATTGTCACTGTATATTTATTTTCATATATATAAACATTTTGTAAATCAAGTGAAAAAGATTATAGTAATAAAGCAAATAGTATGAAATGCCAAATGTTTATTCAACTATATGAAGCAAAATGTAACACATGCTTGTAAAAGAGCTAAGTATTTTCATTTGGCCTTTTTTTTGTCTCTTCTATATAGGAAGTGTTAATAATAATGTTCTACAGTATTATCTTTGTTAATACCTCAATCTGCATACTTATCCTGGAGAAAGAAAGAAAGAATGAAGAGGATATATCACCAGTGCGGGAGTGTAAGCAGTGTGAAGCATAGCAACCAGTTGGCATGGCTTTCTAAAGGTTTGGCATCTGAGCTATATTGTTCAGAGCATCCCTACTGTGGGGAATATCCACTTGAAACAAAATGCACAGTCTCTTGGGCAAGGCAGATAAACTTCACTTGATAAATTTTTGCATGCTTTTTGATAAAAGCTTCAGCACTTGGGAAATTCTAATGTGACTCTTTGCGGCTCTGCCCACGTGTCAGCATACTTTAACACACAGTGTAGCATGGATCCAAATCCCAGAGTAACCAAAGGGGTGATGCTTTATCTTCTTGGCACTCTGAATGAGACTTTTAAGCTAAAAGTAACTATTTAATCCATATACAAGGATGTCCTTTTCCTGTATTTTTTTACATTTAATTTTCCCACGTATTAATAGATTGTGTGCTTATAATATATAACTGAAAATGTGAAGATTTTAGGAAAACGAACATTTACTCTTTATTTACTTTATATTTAATAAACTTAGCACAGCAAGGTAAGTGTACCCTCAGTGCTTTAAGATGCAAAATTAAGGAGTTCAGGAACATTCAAATAGTACTAAACCTTAAGTGTTCATGATTTAACTTGAGTGATTACTGGTTTATAATTCCCTCATAACCTTTTTCTTCCCCCCCCCCCGTTGCTTAGACACAATAAGTGTTTTGAATAAGAAATTCGGGCAACAGGATTATGGCACAAAACAAATATAATGTAGGTGCCCAGCTGCACATCATTAATTGGAAGTAGTGAAGAGTTGAACAGCTTTTAAGTAAATATGGAATTAGATTGTATAAACCCTCTGATGCCTAAGTGCAATTAATGAAATAAATGCACTTGTAAAAACAGATTGCAAAGCAAAGAGGCAGTCCGGATTTTTAAAAAAATAAATCAGTGGGTTTTGACTGGTTTGTGTATATAAAATCAAAGGAACTGGATGTAGAGAAATTCAGTAGAGAAATAAAATGGATATAAATGAAAATTGGGGAGGGGAGGAATGGAGAAAAAGAAGCTATTACTACTTGATCTGATAGCAAACCATCTGGCAATATGCTGCCAAATCATTATGTATCATTTATATGACTCAGTGCTAATTAGATGTGCACAGATTATGCAGACTCCTTGTGCTTTCAACATTGGTAGAATGTTTTAAAAATAACACTTGCAATATTAGTATGACATGTACTTGTTAGGAATTTCTGACAGTAATCCAAGCCATTTTTGACTAGAAAATATCCCAAGCACTTCAAAGACTGTTCAATTTTTGACTTATGTAAAAAAATATATTAAAAAAAAAAGAAAAAACCCAATATCATATCAGTATCTTCAAAGTTTTGTACAGACACTAAGAAATTAATTTGTTTCTCTTTTTCACTAACTTACTGAAAACATACTGACTAAGCAGTTAGGCCTGAACAGAATGAAAAGATAACTAACTCCTTAGATATATATATATATATATATGTGCTACAGTTTACGAAAAGCATGCTTTTAAAGAGCATGTAATAAAACATCTTTTAAAAGTGTGTGTGCATAGTACTGTGCCTATTCATACACAAGTCCAACGCATGTATATTTTTTTCTAAAAAGAAACATAGGTGTGTTATTTCTCTGCTTTCATTGTCACAAAGTCAACAATTGCCTCAAATGGAGTACTATGAAGATTTCCTTTCAGTGTTTATAGCATGTCTATTGCTATTCTTAAAATAAATTAGCTATTATAAACATATGACTATCTTAAAAATGCCGTCACCGAAATCTGTTAATAAAATGTATTCTGAGAATTTAGGACTTCAAACTGTACTCGTATGAAAGCTACAAAAATCTGTTGGATATAGTATTGAAGGTTAGAAATCAACAGGCTAATTACGCAACAAGGTTAATTTGCTTCCTTTTCCAGAAATGTCTCAAAGGTGGTACATGCAAAGCTACTAAAATTATTCTCTTGACAAAAAAAAAAAAAAAAAATTGAATATGCTTGAGTAAGAAATACTATGTGTATTCTGGAAATTAAGGGCCTATGAAGAGAGCTTGTTTATTTGTTAGGTGACCATAAGACTCAGTTATTAATATGGTAAAAATAAGGCAGCACAAACCAATAGTTGTATAAAGGACCAGCAGGCAGGCTGAGAAATTATCGGAGCATTTTACTGCAGGGATATAGATCTTAACAAAAGACTGCTTTTTGTGCTGTGGATGCTAGTGTAAACGTAAGTGTGACTTGCTGTGTGTAGTTGAAGATACCTCGAAGAGCAGACTGTGTTTTACAGTGCGGAAAGCATGTTCTGTGAAGAGGTATAAATAATCCATTGTTTGGATTTACTTTTAGAGTTAGAATTTCTTATACAAGGAAGAGGTGTATGCTTATCAGAGTATTTTTTATTTTATTTTAGATACAGTCATGTGATGTTCCTCTAGTAGAAGGATGAGAGCAAAATTTAAAGCAAAAGTGAGATGTGAGCTTTTAAAAGTGACTGTCATTAGCAGTCTCCTGCTAAACTTTTCCAATATGATAAATTTGTTTGAATTCTTTACAGTCATGGATGGCTGCCTTTCTAAAAAGTTACTGCCCTTTGAACATGGGCTGAATTCAAGGCTCTGTGATTGTCATGCAAGAGACTTTAGTAATCACAGAATCACAGAATCACAGAATTGTGGTGGTTGGAAGGGACCTCAGAGATCATCGAGTCCAACCACAAA
>JAOQGH010000001.1:183502689-183527844 GCA_025769975.1 Gallinago jamesoni | reverse complement strand
CTCTGCCCCCAGCCTGTAGCGCTGCCTGGGATTGTTGTGACCGAAGTGCAGGACCCTGCACTTGGCCTTATTGAACCGCATCCCATGTCATAGTAAAGTCCATGCACTGCTTGGAACATGCTGAAGACTGATACCAATGAGAGGGAGGGTGCAAAAAATGAGAAACTAAAATAATGATGACCTTAGGAAAATGCTGGTAAATGTGTTTTAAGAGCTTGTCTGAATCTACCTGAGCTATGAAAATATCCATTTTACAGAGAATTCAAGCTGAAACAAATACAAAACATTTCCTTGGTTTAAACTTACCACACATGTCAATCTTGTGTCTGAGCCAAGCCTTTGCATACAGGTATAATTACAGGTAAGCATTACAGACACGTTTTGGGTTTTGTTTTTTTTTGCTTGGATCAAGAAAGAAAAACAAGCTTACGTATAACTTCTGGACATTGGGTGGCACCATTGCCTCATGTAAGCCACCATGTAGATGCCTTCTAGCTTAAGTTTTGCAGTGTTGGCTCAGCTCCTTTTTTTGCTGTAGCATAACTATATTAGGGAAGCCAAAAAGCAGAACTAGTAGCCTTCTCTCTTTTCTTTTTTTAGCTTGATTTGAAGTAATCATCTTTAAATGGTAATGCATTTTTGACCAAGAACTGCTGTTGCTTAGTTTAAGGAACTGTTGTTTGATTTCAAGTGCTGATCTACAGGCCTTCTGTGAAGTTCTTGACTAAAAAAAATAGATACTCTTTACAGCCAATCTGCTTTCGTGGGCCCCAGCCTGTATTGATCCTGTGCACTAATGTCAGAAGCAGGAATAACACCTGCGTGTTTTATTGTCTGTAATAAAACTTCAGTTTAAAATGCATCAATGACTAACCTAACATATCGGATACCATTATGTGTTTCTGTAAGTGTGAGATTTCCCCTGAGTTTATATGCTGGTTTCAGCTGGGACAGAGTTAATTTTCTTTCTAGTGGTTGCTGTGTTTCAGATTTGGCATGAAATACCAAATCAGCAATACCTATTGTTTTACTTGTTGATAGGTGATGTTTATGCTTTTCAAGGTCTCTTTTCAGCCTCCCATTGAAGCTGAGAAGGAGCACAGACAGAACAATGGAATATTCTGTACCGCAGCCATCATGCTCAGTATATAAATGGGGGTTGGGCAGGGCAGAGGGAATGTGGGTTCACATCTAATAATGAGTGTCAATTCACTTTTTTTTTTTCCTTTCCTTTTCTCCTTCTTCTCCCTACTTGTTTAGGGAAAGGAAAAGGGGGTGAGCGAATGGCTACATGGTCCTAGCTGCTGGCTGGGGTTAAACCACCACAGTTGACTTTTAAGATGTATTTATGTCTTCTTAATTTGATGTTGGTCTCTCTGCTGGCAGGTACAAAGTTTGTTCCAGATCAGGAGACATATGTATGTATGACACTTTCAAACTTAATAAATTACTGGTATAAAAGTGTATGACAAGCTACTGGTATAAATTTTTTTTCCTAATGTTCATTAAACTTATTGTACAGAATAAAATACTCAAATAGTAGATAATAAGAGGCAACTAATAGCGTTTTTCCATTAGATTTATTAAACTGTCAGAGACTGCATTTTGAAAATTGACTGACCAATTATACAGTGTTTGTTACTGTGGAACTCAATGAGCCAGTAAAAAGGAATACAGTATTTGGGTTAATATTTCGTTTATGTCTGTATTTGAGGCAAAAGTGCAGAATTTAGTTTTGCAGTTGTTTCAGAAAGTTTCATAGCAGAGCAATGTTGGAGTTACATCAGTGTTAGGACTGCCTTACATGAGGGAAAACATTCTGATGAAAGCTGAAAGAATTTTTTTGATTAAAAAAACCCAAACATTTGCATGTATGTTGGCTGCTCAACCTAGAGGTATTGCAATTTTAGCATAAATAGAAACCTGTATTGAGGTATTTCTTGTTTTTTGAAAATGTTGCCATCCAGTTATCAGAAACAATAACAAATCATGTATGAGTAGTATCTGCTATAAACTGTGTATGAACCTGCTGCTTGAAGAAATTTGCACTGTTTAGCCTTACAAGGAATGCATTTGCTAAAATCTGAACCAACAACAACATTCAAGAACAGATTATTAAAATTAATTTCTTGGTTTATCTATTTGTAATGCATGTCTGTTTATTCTGCTCTAGAACTGATGACAGTGCAGTTCTGCAAATTCAGGATCTTTCATTCTTCAAGCATTTAGAGCTTCACTTGGAGTCACAGAGAATCCAGTTTTAGAGATGAAAAATAAGACAGAAGCTTTAAATATACACTACAAGAACCAGTGAGAATAAGTGATTTAACATTAGAAGAATCCTACTTTTTTATTCTTTTTAGTGGGAAAACAAATGAAAAGAAACATGATACTATTTCTCAAGTACAGGAAAACTAGGTAAGGACTTTTTCTAAGCCCATAAAGGATATGATGAGAAGTAATGTCTTAAAAAAGGAGGATTTAAATTGGACATCAGAAAGCATTCTAATCATGAGAAGTAAATACTGAGGTAGACTTTTGCATAGCAGCTTCTAATAATGGGTATTTCAAACAACTGTCAAAACAGTTTGGACTCGGTTAATTGTGCCTTTTGGCTGGAACTGGGAGGGAGGAGACAGAGGAGGACTAGGGACTGTGGTTGAAAAAGTGATGTGCTGGATTGTATTTTTCTTTTCTTCCTGTAGGGGCTACTCAGCTGATACTGTACCTTTTGGCTCCCACGGGGCTGGAGCTCAGTGTCAGCCAGGAACTGGGAGTCAATGCATTGCACAACTGAAAGATGCTTTTGATTTCTGGTGTCTCCATGCTTTGAGAGGTAGCATGGGTCCTGCTGTGAGCAGATACGAACAAAATTACCTTTTGAGGTTTCTTCCAAGTCCTGTCCAACTCCATCCCATGATTTTAATATTGTGCATTCTGTAGTAGGGTAATCTGCTGGAAACAGTAGTTTGTCTTTCAAACTCATTATTCAGACCAAGATCCCAAATCTGTTTACAGTAAATTCACTGCCAAATAATGGTGATGAAAAGACAAAATTGTTACTGATTTAGAGAAGATGGTTACCAACTGTTAGGGGTTGACCCTGGCTGACAGCTGAGCACCCGCACAGCTGCTTGCTCACTCCCTCCCCCAGCACAACAGTGCATAAAGGAAGAGCAAAAGCAAGAAAACTTGTGGATTGAGATAAAGACAGTTTAGTAAGTGAAGGAAAGAGAGGGAGAAAGACCGAAATGATGCTCACCACTTCTCAAAGCAGAGCAATGTCTGTACAGCCTCCAAGCAACAGCCACTTTAGAAGACGACCCTCTCCACCTTCTTCTAACCCAGCTTTTATTGCTAAGCGTAACTTTATAAGGTATGGAATATGAAGGATAGTACCATCTGGGCTGCTATGAAGAAAGTTAACTCCATCCTGGCCAGACTTGGTACACCGAGTCTTTACAGCTTTTTAGGTATTTTCCACACCATCTACACAAAACTTCAGTTACTGAGGTTTACCGTGTAACTTATAGGCTTTTTTCTCAGGATTGGCGGTGGTTTCTGTACAGATATGTAAAGATTTGTTATTGCTGTTAAGTAGTATAGCATACTGGGCATGTCTGCAAAGCAGTTTTTCCAGAGTCTTGAGTGGTTTTGGTTTAGAACTGTGTGTTTTGGTGTGTTTGGCAATGTTTTTCTTAATGATTTTGACATTAATCTCCTGAACATCTTTTGACTTTTATATTTCCTCTGTGTAATGTTCACTTGATGTTGCTGTATTTGCACAGTTCTGTACCACATGTGACGTTCTGTGTGTTTTGTGATCCAGTTCCATCTGACTTACTGTATCAAAAGCAGAATGAAATAGTCCTAAGGGAGCAATTGCTGGTGGATGTACTCTAAAGCTGCTGTGAGGCTAATGCAGGCTGCAATGAGTGCAGTTGCTCTAAAGCGACATCATGCTGTAATGGCTCCTAAGGGCCATTTCATAACTGAAAATTTCTGGAATGAGGAGTGTTCTGGTTCCTACTGTCAGTTTTGGTCAATAAGCTCCTCATCTGGTTAACTGTCCCAGCCCTTGTTTCCCCTTATCCCACTCAGCAGGATGAGGCAGATGCCCACCTTTGAGGGAAGAAGAGCAGAATTCAGAAGTCCTTCTCAGACATGATCAAACTGGTTTTATTGCACAGAGGATGGTTTGTGGTTTTGTTCATGTCAAAGGATGGTTATTAGGTGACTTTATTAATGAGCGAGGATGGTTGGCAAGCTCAGAATTGAATCATTTTACCTTTAATAATGATTGACCTTTCTGCCAATTATTTTAAACCACTGTTTTGTCAAGGTGAGGGCCCTCAACAGGCAGCAGATACCAACTTCTATGCTTGGAGGCAGTTTACAGGCCCAAAATTATAGATTGATTTTGTCTGTAGGTATGTGCCAGGTAGGTATCATGTCATTTTCTATTCTTCTCACTAGTGTCTCAGAACACGAGAGTAATTTAGGCTGGGAAAGACTTCTTGAGGTCATCCACTGCAGTGCCCAGCTGAAAGAAGGGCTACGTCTGAAGTTGCTCAGGCTCCTGTCCAGTGAGTTCTGGATGTCTCCAAGGATGGAGATTCTTCAGCCTCTCTGGGCAAGCTTGTTCCAGTGCCTAATCTCTGTGACTTTTTTATTATGTTCATCTAGAACTTCCCTTATTGCAACTTGTGAAGGCTTATTCTCTTACTGCGCACTTTACTGAGAAGAATCTCTAGACAATTGCTGGCAGCGATTAGATTCCCCTTTAGTCTTTTTTTCCCATCTACCTTGAGCAATCTGTGACCTCAGACCTGCCTGGTACACCACGTGTTCCAAAGTCTTAACCACCTAAGTGGCTCTGGTGGATTTGCACCAGTTTGACAGTCTCTCTTGTGCTGGTGGGCCCAAAATTGTACAAAGTACTCCAGGTGCTACCTCCAAGTAACAAGTTCAGGGTATTAATCGCTGCTTTTGTCCTGCTGACTGTGCTATTGCTAGTGCAGCTATTGCTAGTGCAGGTTTCATAGTTGGCCTCCAGGATCACAAAAGGGCACTGCTTTCTCATGCACAGCTTGATCACCAGGACTCCCAGGCCTCTTCCAACAAAGCTGCTTCCTAGCCAGTCAGTCCCCAGCCTGTTGGTATTATATGAGGTTATTCTGACCCAGGTGCAGAATTCTACATTTGTATTTGTTGAACAACATAAGGTTTCTCTCAGCCCATTTTTAATGCTTATCAGGGGCCTTTTGAAGGGCAGCCCTGCTCTCCAGGGTTTTGACTGTTCCCCCAGACCTTGGTGTCATCTGCAAACATGCAGAAGGTATGCCCCCCAGGAATTGTTCAGAAGAGTGATAGCAAAGGCCAGCAGCTGCCTGTATAGTCCAGAGTTCTTGGTGTGAAGGCAACTGCTGTATTTTATCACTCTGTATCAGGTAGCTTCAGATATCAGGGCAGAATGTAACACTATGATATCATTGTCAGAAGGTTTTGGGGGATCTATGAGGTTTGGACTCATTCCTGTTTTCCTACTCTATGCCACAAAATGTTCCTTGCTGATGATGACCACAAGAAGATGTGGTCATTGTTAACATACTGGCCCTCTGTTAATCAGTTAATCCATACAATTTGCAAGCTTTTTGACAGCTGGGATGCTGTGAGGGTATCCGTGTTTGAAAGCTATTGCTATAGCAATGGCATTGGCATTTCTATTATCTCAATTAGAGAAGAGATTTCTCTCAAGTATTAAGATAAGAACATATGATACATAACATAGCTACAAAGGTTTATGGAGACACAGATGACAGTGAGAAAACGATGCCTAATCTAGTTATATTAGGGGCGTGATTATTGTGCACACCCACTCAAGTTGGTTCACAAGAAACATACTTCAGCTAAAGAAACAAGCTCTCATGTTCCTGCTGTTGCTTAGAGCAATCATATCTAACTGTTAAACCCCCTGCACATTTTGGGATTACTGCCATTCAGAGCTGTATGCCAGACATACCCCAAAGTCCTTGGTGTCATCATCTTACAGGATGGATTTTTTCAGGGTCTAAAATCTAGTTCAGATGCTACACACTGAACATCTCTGGATGTTACTGTGACTATTTGTCTCTTCTACTCCCAAGGATTACTTTTTAAATTATTATTGCTTTGGGAGTTTTTGCTGCCAAATTGGGATGTCATAACTTTTGAGTTGGTTCATAGATTACAGTGCAGCTGTAATAAGGTAAAATAAAGTATGCGGAATCCATTTGTGAGACATGGGACATCTTGAGGCAGTAATCCCAACAGCTGATGCAGGTTAGTCAGCGCTCAAGGGATCACATTATTTACAGCCCATCCAAAGAGCAAAAAGGTTAGAAACAAGTTCAGAGGACGTTATTTGAGCAGTTCACCTTGGTTCTATCCCTGATACTATGACTTAGTACACAGTGAAGAAGGCTAGGTGATTGTTATATCACTATTTCTCACTATTTCAGGAACAGAAGCAGGGGAAAGTAGTCAATATGGCCTAAGCTCTTTAAGATATATGGAATCATTCTGTTCCTATGTGGTTTTGCTTAATTAAATCCCTTGCTGTGCATCTATACTTTCACTCTCAGTTGACAAGGTAATATTTTCATATGTTGATAAAAAGACACTGCCAGGTAGTTTAGGACTAACATTTTGTATTTTCAAATAGCTGCACTTCAGCAGGGAAAATATAAAGAGCTCAGATACGCTTGGTAGAGGCAATTCTGTGTCAGATGGAAACAGCAGGAGATGAAACAGAAAAGAGTATAAAGTCTGACAGTTCTTTTAAGCAAGCTGTTCATTTGACCAAAGGAGTGGGCAATATGCCCTTGGCTTATAATCGAGACTGAAAAGCTTCAGTCCTCTACACCTGCCTGTAGAAGTATTACCCTTGTTTCTCCTTGCCTGTGTGCAGTACAAAGACAGGAGCGTAAATCATCTTCCTCTTATCATGCGACAGTTGCAAGAAATCAAAATAATGCATTTTCTTCCTAGTTTTAACCTGGCAGCCATTTGTCTGCAGATACTGATTCTGAAAAGAGTTTATACTATAGATTTTCAGGAATGTTGTACTAAAAATAATTCATAACTGAATCTTCCTGCCAATATCATATGGGCTTAAATAATTTCAGTCAGTTCTGAACCTAGATAAATTTATTATCAAATTATTTTAGTTTAAAAGTAATCTCATAAAGTAAAACTGGAGTCGACACTGAGCTTCCAAAAATAGAATAGGAAAAGAAAAAAAGTCCAATAGTCTCTTGCGGGTTCATTATAAAGAGCATGGCCAGCAGGTTGAGGGAGGTCATCCTCCCGCTCTACTCTGCCCTGGTGAGGCCCCATCTGGAGTACTGTGTCCAGTTCTGGGCTCCCCAGTTCAAGAAGGACAGCAAAATGCTGAAAAGAGTCCAGCGGAGGCTTGCAAAGATGATCAAGGAGAGGAGCACCTCTCTTATGAAGAAAGGCTGAGAGACCTAGGTCTGTTTAGCCTGGAGAAGACTGAGAGGGGATCTCATCAATGCTTATAAATATCTAAAAGGTGGGTGTTAAGAGGATGGGGCCCAACTCTTCTCAGAGTTTTTGGCAGAGGGGTTGGACCAGATGATGTTCGAAGGTCCCTTTCAACCCCTACAATGCCATGATTCTGTGAAAACTTCTAATAGCACATAATTGAATGTTGCAAAACATTACTACCAACTTAGGGATAATAAGGTGCTTTCCACGGGACTCTGACAGTCTGAATTCCTTCTATGATATGATAGCTCAGTATAGTGATTTTCAGGTAGATTGGATAATCTTGTAGGAGGGTTTTTGAGATATTAGATATACTGTAGCTAGAACAAAGCCAAAGAGGGGGTAGACATTTAGGAGTGCAGAATGAGTAAAGCCAACACGGTGACTTTGCAGGGAGAATAAAGAGCTGTAGAGAAGATCTGAGGACATTCTACAATCTAGTCAGTGAAACTTAATGTTTGAACCAATATGGCAAGAAAGAAAAAGTGTATTCTGCAACTCAGCTATGATCCTGTGGGAAAGAGGGATAGCCAAGTTATTGATTGAAGTGGAGGAAAAGAAATGGGAAAGGAGGTTTCAAGCAGGGGAGGGAAGGAGGGAATTTAGATTCTGGGTTCACCTTCCAAAGGATTCCAAATTCCAAGTTTGCGTCTCTCCCACAAACCTGTTGATTTACTGTGCTGTGTGTTTTAAACCAACAGTTTAAGAAATATGAACTTGACAAAGCTGCAGCTGTATGTTATGTTCTTTATGATGCATGAATAATACGCGTAACCATTTTAAGTTTCCTTCCTGCTGTTTCATTGAGATTAAGCATTTCAGAAAGGCAAGCCACACCTGGAATCTAGCAGTCCGGAGGCAACAGGTTTTCAGTGATGCCTACAAGAATGATCTAATCAGAAATTTCAAGGTGTGGTTTATAAGGGAGATTGAAGCACTGATTGAAGCAGCATCTAAGTGGCTGCTTTTAGGCACTCTGGGAATGTATGTCAAGTTACACAGTCTGAAAGATCTCCTGTTTCTCATCTGTGGCTTACTCTGTAATGGCTCAAAGATGGTGAAATACCTGTGTACTCCCCCAAGTGTATATGCTCTGACTCTTGTGCAATCCCATCATGAGCTCCAGAAAATATGCTACATAAGGTATTTTCGGTGTTTCTGTGCCAGATGACAGAAAGGAGCTGTCATTATTTGCCCCGTAGGAAAGGAGTCATCTTTGATCCCTCTTTATAGCCTGTTAAGAATCTATGACTGATCACTTCATGCCCAGTTGTTTTTTTTCTGGTCTTTTTCTAACGAGTGTGTAATCTATTAACAGTGGTCTCAATCATGAGAAATTGCTTAGTTGAACTCTGTCCCCAGGACTCTGCTACAGCCCCAGACCAGTTTTCTGTAAATCTTTGACTGAATGCCCTAAGACTTACCTCAAGATGAGGTCCTCAAATTTAAATGAAGAGCAAGCGCTTCCATATTAACCCAGAGAGAGGCTCAATTCAGACTACACTATGGGCTACCACAGGGGTTGACTGGAGCTGGTCTCCCTCAGTGGTTTGGTTGTCAGGCTTAACAGCACGCGTGTGCTCTGGTACCTGCAACTTTATCAATTCTTCTGAACAAGATGGGGCAAGTCCCAGGCCAAGTGTCACTTGACTGAGTCACGTCTACAGCCAGTGCTCAGGGCTTTCCCCACTACTGCAGATTTCTCCTGGGGAGAGCTATTTAGAGTGGTCCAAATGGGACAAGGGAGCGTAGTTAAGAGCTGAGCAATGCAGACGATCAGAGCTCCCTCCTGTGCTCAACCTCGCTACCTGGCATGTGACAAATGCAGCTGTACTCCCAGGGTGCTAGCTGGATACTGTGATGTTAAGAAACTGCCATTGAATTACTGTCTTGAGTAGCTAAAAGCTGAGGAACTCAGTTTCCAGATGAATGCTGTGATTCGAAAAGTAATTGTGTAATTCTAAACTCATTTGGATTGGTTTTGCTGACTTCCACAGGGTTATTCGTGGCTGGAAGTTATGCCCCTGCTTATGTAACTTGCTGAGCAGGAGAGAGGGGTCAAACTGCAGCAGCCTGGGGAAAAGCTAGGACGGAACTCAATTCATGTGATTACTAGGCCTGACTCTGCTGAAAAAGCTTTCCCACTCCACCCATTGCAAGAAACCATACAAGTACACTGTCATTCTTGGATTACTTAAACATTTTTCAAATGGCTAATATAACAAAGTAGTTCCAATCAAGTTCTCTAACTCAGTAATTGCTGTTGTATCTGATTCATAATTTCTCTCTACTCCCATAGTATAGTTCTCCTACAAAGCCCTGCATCTCTGCTGGGCTGTCTGTGCACAAAGGCAAACCACTCTTGAAGCACACGCCAGCCTGGCCAGTCTCAGGTGAACATTGTGGTCACCCACCTCTGAACTTCTCCCACTGCTCCCTTTTTCTCTGACATGGCAATCTGAGCATGTTGTTCTGAGCTGGAAATGTTGCCTGTCCCTTGGTTTATGTAAAGGAATGGCTGAGTAACACATTAGCCCAAATGGCAAAGTTGGAATACAAGTAGGATTTGTGCAAATTGTGGAAATTTATCTTTATGCTTGGTAAAATATAAACATTTGCCATAACTTCAAGCTTATTTCTCCATCGGGACTCCAGATTCTTCACTTTCTTGTAGCCATTTGATTCACGAGAAAGGTTAAAATAGTGACACTGGGTCTAATGGAAAGGTATAAGGACTTATATTTACCATATGAATGGTCCTGTTGATTTCTTGAGTGCTTGTGCAAATAAAGTGTTTTCAGGACCAAAAGCATAGGTGAAAAGTTGTCCCCATTCCAATCACTGACAGTTCTCAGTTGATGAAACATTGCTTTGTCTCTTGCATCAAATTTCTAAATTGAGGTAAATCAACAAAACTTCCACAAATCTGTAAGAAAAAACAACCTCAGATATTCTACAGGCCTCATAATCCCATGATTTGTGGTACAATACTAAATGTCGGTAACTAAAATGTAGTAATTTGGATGCAAAATTGCTGCGTCATACATGCTATTATAAATATATTGAAGGACATAGTCATTTACTTTATTATTTTAATTACCCTTTTTTCAGAAAGTCCAGGTTTACTTTTCATTCTGGAAAAAAATGCTGGTCTTTTGCTTTTTCTTTTTCTAAGAATTTTAACTGTGTATTTAAATGTATAAAATTGTATTTAATATCTGTAAAACATATCCCACCAGGACAAAATAAATTTGATATCCATAACTTTATGTACGTATCGGTATATATATCTGACAGGATTTCTTTGTATTTGCTGCCCCCCCTTGTTAATCTGAGAGGTGGGACAGCAATGGTGCTACATTTGAATTCATTATGAATGTAAGAGATATGTAACACTAGAAGGAAAGGAAGCTTGGTGGTGCTCTGAACCTCTGTGTTTCTTCCCAGAAAGTTCATTATTTTCATCCTTCCCGAGGTGGAAATTCTCAGTGGGGTAGTTAGAACAACAATCAAACAAACACAATCTGAGTGTGGATGTAGAGGAGAATTCAAGAAAAATATTTATTTCCTCCTCCCAGCCCAGAATGTAAAATTTAAAATAGTTAAGTGCTATTTTTCTTAACAGCTGGAGAACATTAGCTTTCATGGTAGAGTTCCATATTTCTAGGGAGGTGGTTACAATGAAATTTCTCTTATATTTGTGAGAAACTAAAACATTGATTACATCTCAGCAAAAGGATGTGGGTTTTTTTTTTTTCTTTTTTCCTTACTGACTTGCTGCATGGGGAAACATTTGAACATGAATATATCTTAACCATTTTGAAAGTGAAAAGTCATGTTTATCCCAGCTGTTGTAGGCGTGATCTTTGTCATGTGAATATTTACGGAAACCAGCAGAGAACAGAGAAGTGGGAGAAAGGGCAGGAAACGCTGCTGCAGTTTATAAGGGAAAACAAGCAAATGCAGATATATGTGCTATGGAGAAGGATTCATGCCTTTTATATTGTTATAGGTATAGAAATGGAAGGATAACTTAATGTTGGGGTTTTTTTTTTTCCCCTGTTAATAAGCATACACATAGAATCAGAAAGAAAAACATGGTGTGAAAGTTTCTATTTAATTTGCACCAGAATTATTATTCTTGAGGCCAGTTTAGTGAAGCGGAATGTCAGCAACAAGCAGTTGTTCTGTAAGGTGAATAACAGGCTGTGGTTGCTCACACTTGTGTCCCATTTTCCCTCTGTCTTCAACCTCCTACAATATAAGGGGGGTAATAAATACATAAAGCAAGCCTAATACCGCAAGAAAGTCTGGCAAATACATATTTCTCATTGAGATAGTTTTAAAGGAAAGTGTGAAGTTTACTACTACGTTACAGTGATCTAGATGTGCTTGCCTGAACTTGCAGCGAGAGTGAACATTTATCACTCTGAAAATATTTCCATTCATTTTCAAAATCACCTCTCTGGCAAACTTAAGGTACCCTGTTGTAAGTGCTTGATCTGTCAGGATAAGAATGCAGTAGATCTAAAAGCTGCAGAGATTTGAGGAAAGGTCTGGGTTGGGTCCTATGGTGTTGGCCTTACTGGATTACAAATATGGGAAGTTTATGGCTGACGTGGATATTGCAGAGTTTGTCTCCAGTATACGATGGGAAAATGTGCACGTACAGACCTGTCTGGAATTCATGTCTACGTGTACCCAACATCTAAGGAATGGGTACCTCGGGGCACCAGGTGTTATGCTCAAAATCGTGTTTAAGGGCAAAGAGGAAGCACTTCTTTTATGTAAGGAAAGCCAAGAATTTCTTGTTATTATAGTTGAAATGTGAATGATCTAATCATTATTAATACAGATTGAATTGTGATGGAAAAAGAAAGTGACAATGCAGTGAAAATTTTATGCAAATTGCTGGGTTTCTATACATTTTTCTGGTGTTAGGCTCCAACCTTCTGGGGCTCCCCTGGTCCTGAGGGTTGGCAGTTTCATTTTGGGGTGTACAGGGAGTGCTGCAGCAAGTTGTGAGCATGTGGAGTCCTTCACTGGGACAAATCTGATGTTCATGTGGGTGATATCTTCTTCCTTGCTCTGGGATCTACCTGAGGTAATTTTTTGTTTGCTAATAAGGCTTTATATATCTGAATTTTCTTTGTTGGTCTGCATCTCTGCATTACGTCCAAATTTACTGTCTATATGGTGCCTTTTACATGTTAGCTACTTTGTGCTCTCTGTTACCCCTAAAACTTGTTTTGTGTGGCTCCAGGTCTTCCATTTGGTCTGTATTTCTCTGACCAACTCTGGGTGAGTGGTTCATAGCTGTGGAGTCTCGGGTGCCAGGGCTGTGCCCCACTCGTGTTCGTGCCCCAACTCTGGGCTGCACCTAGTCTCTCCGCTCCTGGGGTTACGGAGTGGCTGTCTGGAGGTGTAACTGGCTCTTTCGGGGGAATGGGTTGTGAGGTGGGATGTGGGGATGGGGTCTTGAGGTATAACATGCTCTTTTTGGGGGAACGGGTTGTGGGGGTTGTTCTAGAGATGAACTAGGTCGCTTGTGATTGTGGACCAGGTTCCTGCTGTAGTGATGGGTATCACTTGACTGGCAATATTTAGATTTGTTTGTGAGAGAAGAAGGTTGAAGCTATTAAACAAAAAATGCCTGTTTTGTCTAAATTGGACAACCTAGAAACTTCATTGGAGGACTTTTTGCAGAGTTAATAATTTAGCCATTATTAATTGTTTTTGGCAACAGATGCTGGGTGATCACTAATGGTTACAGAGAGCTATGCTCAAGAGGATTGTTTTGGGTTGGATGTCTGGCCTGGAGCCATCAGCGGGGCGGTAGGGGTGTCCCGGGGGAGACGAGGGCCCGCAGGAGGCCGGCTGGGAGGAGCGGGGGCCGCCGAGCGCCGCCTCTCCCGCTGCCGCCCGGCAGAGGGCGCCGCCGCCCCCGCTCCGCCTCCCGCCGCCGGCGGCCGGTCCTGCCGGGCCTGGCGGGGGGGAGGGAAGGGAAGAGAGGGAGGGGAGGGGAGGGGGGGGAAGGCGCGGAGGGGAGGGCGGGCTGGCCGGCGGCGGCACCGCCACCAGCCGGAGGCCGCTCGCCCGCGCTCCTGCGGCGGAGGCGGGCAGCCGGGCGCACCGTGCCCCTCCTCCTCCGTGCGGCTCGGCGGCCCTCGCCAAGATGTCTCGGGAGCCCGGCTGCAGCCGCTGGCTCCTTTTCGCGGCGTCCGTCCACCTCTTCCTTCTCCCGCCGCTCCGCACCCGGGGTGAGTGGCCGGGGCCCGGGGCCGGGACGCCATGGCGAGGTGACGGGACGCTCGGCCCCTCGAGGCGCCGAGGCGATGAGGGGGAGGAGGGCACGGGACAGAGCTCGGGGCTCGGGGGGGGCGCTGGAGCCGCCGCCCCTTCCTCACCCCGCTGGCCTTCCCCGTGAGGGAGGCAGGAGGTGCCCCTTCCCCCGAAGTTTGTTGGGAGCGCGGAGGGGCCCCCGCCGGCTCCCCTCAGCCGCCCCGGCTCTGAGGCGCCGGTGCCGGCCAGCGCCGCGACCGTGTCCCGCCCCGCGGGCCCGGCGGCAGGGTGCGGGGACGAGGGGGGGGCGGCCCTGTCCCCCGCGATGGTGCGCGGACGGGGACAGCCCTCGCCGCGAAAACCGCTCCTCACAGGGCCAGGAAGCCTCCGTGAAACAACTGGCCAAAACCCGCCGCGAAATTGCCCCAGCCCGTGTTTGAAATAGCCCCTTACTGACCGGGTGCGCTGAGGGGAGGCGGAGAGGTGATTCCGCCCGCTTAAAATGTCAGCACAGAGGAGGAAAAAAAATTATTGAATTTTGGAGACGTTCTTAATGTGTCTGGGCAGGTGGGAGAAGATTAAAAGAGAAGGGTTAGTAGTATGTCAGCAGCTGGATCGCTACAGGCTCTTGGAGTTAGGAGCTGTTGCCGTCAGTGCAAGAGACAGAAATAAGTGTTTACGTCTGTTCTGTTTCCCATTATTTCTGTTCCTGAATGTTTCCATCTCTGTCAGCATAGGCTTGTCAGTTTGCTCTGAGCCGCTGGATTTGATTCTCTTCCACTGGTACGGCTTGTGGATCAAAGTCCTGCAGGGGAAGCCTGGTAAAAAAATATGTTTTCAGCAAAGTAAAACTGTGATATTTTGATTTTTCCCTTGTAAAACACTTTTCCTTTCACCTACACAGCTTGGTTTTTTTTGAGTCCTAATACTCTACTGCTTATCCTAAAGCTGCATTTTATTCTTTCTGGGGTGAGTAGTTTTGCTCTAGTGCTTTAGCGCTTATAACCTGGAAGGGATTGTAATCACAGAGAACAGCAGCCTCAGTTTTCCCCGTGTGTATATGTATATTTATTGGACATACATACATACATGCAGGTAGAAGGCAGAAATGGAAACACTTGAGTTCTTGCTTGTGCAATTACTGCTTGTATAGTAGGTCTTGATTAATGCTTGTATAGAATTTGTTCACCTGAAGCTTATTGCAGTAGCATGGCTTTCTTGTAGTTTTTTTAATACCCTTTCATACTAAATTTCTTTTTTTTGTAAATTTCCCATGCTTTCAAGATGGCCAGGATAGCAAGTTTGCAAAACAATCAGATTTGCTCTTGGAAAACAGAAATAATTTGGATTGCATTTCACAGAAGAAAGTAATTTGTCTGTTGATAGCTAAGTCATTTCATAAATTCCAGCTTGCAGAACAGGAAAAGGTATTAATGTGATTTTGTTTGGTCTAGCTTCTAGACAATCAGAAGGGATAGTCATGATGCTTTTCTTCTGCTGTTTTTCTTTGCTTGCCTTCTATAAAGGTACTGGTGTACACTGCAGTCATTTAGACGTTACAGTGGTGATTTCAGCTGCCTTCTTCCCGTATGTGCCATTAGCTTAAAGAAGTTTAATAAAGAAATGAGTTGGTTTTATTTTATTAAAAGCTTTAGATGCTGGAAATTTGTTTGCATCACCCTCTCCTCTTCCTCCTCCCGCCTGCTGTCTCTCCCCATTTTGGGTTGCTAAATCTGTAAGTCTTCCTTCTTACCTGGCTAGACCAGGGTCTTTGATGCTGATAGGGTAGCCAAAATGATGAAATTTATAACAGCTTGCATACAAATACATGAAACTAATTTATTTTGCTTGTTAGTGCTCCCAGGTTGTCTCATTATGGAAGATCCCTTCTCTTTGACTGACAGCACCAGTGCAGATTTTCTCTGGAATCATGTCAATCCACAGAATCTTACACTCTTTGAGAATTTAGGAGGGAGAGAAAACCCAACCAACCCCCAACCAAAACAAAAATAAGGCTTTCATTAAATTATAATTAGAAGTATAAATAATTTCCATTTTAAATGTATTGTCTACGTTGTTTACAATCAACAGCTTTTGTTATTTGAAGTGGTTATTGTTAGTCATGGTTTTGCCATACGTAAATCAAAGAATTGTAACTTTTTCGTAGCTCATTTAAACTGATCCCCAGCCCTGTGAGGTGATTGGAATGACTCGGGTCAGTCAGCCTTGAATCAGACCCTAAAAGAGGGAGATAGCAGAAGTGTTGCCTTTCTGTGTCAAATGGATTTTGTCTGAGAAAAAACCAAGGAGTTAGTTCTTTCTCTAACATCCTTTGCATCCTGTGTTAAAGGACGTATAATTGTAAATGTTTTGAAGTTGTCTCCACTCAAAAGGGTAGCATTGAAGAATGGATTATTTCTAATTCATGGTGTCATATTATTTCATTACGTATATTTAAACAGTATCCTGTATGTTAACACTACAGTTTTAATATCCATTTTCCTAGTAGTTTGTTTGCACATGTTCCTGCAGTTCAGCTGCTGAACAATGGAAATAAGTGATTGAGTTTTACTTTCTAGTGTTATAAGCAAGTCTGTTTACTCACCAAAATTTTAATGGAAATAATGGAACACTTGAGAAAAAATAAACAGGAATTGAAGCTGCTTACATTACATTCTCTGATTAAAATTCCAGGTTTTGAATGGATCCAAAAATGCTCTCTAGCTTTTTCTATGGATTTTAGTCCTGCATTCAAAAGAAGATCAGGCTGATGAAAATAAAGAGCATTAAAGTAGTTCTAAAATTTCTTTCCTTTTCCTATTTATCCTCAGTTTTTGAGCGCTTAGCAAAAGGAGGGGAGGACTAGAAATTGACATGTTCAGTTTCTGATTGTGCCAAGTGATGTGAATAGGTACCTGTGTTAATTTCAAAGTACAGAATGCCTTAAATAATGAAGTAACAAATACTGAATTAAAAGTTGCTTTTAAGACAGTATATTGCTGGGTTTTTTTCTGCTTTAGATAGTTTTGTTTGCAAGAAATGATACAGGTAATTGCCCTGGCCTTTTTGGTAACTGTGGTGCCTGCACGGTTTGGACTTCTACCAGTTTCTTCTTGCAATAATTTTTTTTTCTGTGCTCTGTGACAAATCAGTCGTCCACATAAGGTGTGCTTGCATTGCATCAAAAAGGACTAAAGGAAACTCTTGATTTAGCAAAGGTGCCTCTAGGTCCAGAGATTGATGTGTGCCTTTGTGAGTTCTATACAGTAAGAAATTTGTTGCAGTTGCCTGAATTTATAATGATGTTTGGACATGAGAGGTTACTGTTATGTTATACTAGCATCTGATAGCTCCCAGACGAGTCAGGCGTCTTTGTGCCTGTGTACTTTACACAGAAGAAGAAGATATCCTTGCCACAGAGAGTTCACAGTTTCTGCCTGTTGTACAACTGATCTGGTCATGAGCTCCATGTGTAGTTAGAATTTTTCTGTCTTTGGTCCACTCCTGGGCACACCTTTTTTAGAAGCCTCTTGGGAGTGAATTGTGGGTGGATCAATTAATCTTAGAGATGTCCATCTGCACCCCAGCATGGTGTTTCTTACCTGTGCTGTGGCCCATTTGTTGTTAAGTCATGCCAGCTAGATTTGCTGTGTCCCTCTTGTGCCACCCTTTCCCCAGAAAATCCTTAGAAGAGCATATTCATTTCCAGGCTGAGAGATAGGTTGCTTAGCCAGAACAGTCTTGGCCATATATTAGGAAGACTTGAATTTACTCCACAAGTGCATCAGATTATGTTTACATAACATATTTGCTAATAAGGTTATAGAGGGGCCATGGCATATTTGTTGCTAAAATAAATTCATACAGTCTGCCTGAGTGAAAAGCTTGGTTACTGTTGGGTGAAGACTCCTGAGGCTTTTTTGCAGCATCTTCAGGGGTCTGCTAGTCTGTTCAGTGAATGGTTCTTCAGTAGTCTAAAAATAACCTGAACAGTTCTTATCATTAAAATGTATTAGCTGGAAAAAGTCTTCCTGGAATAGTTAATGTAAAAGATATTGACTCATTTAAATATATTTATTTGTTGGAAAGGAAGGGGAGGGTGCAAGTCTGAAATCACTGGGAATAAGAATAATGTTATAGAGAGAGACTTTAATATTAATCATAATGTTAATGTTTATTTAATAAATGATGCGTGTTAAAGTTGCACTGTATGTCAGGACAGCTGCAACACAATTCATTTTTAGCCAGGCATATTCAGTCTACCGCTGTCCTCAACAATACAGAAGGGTTGGTATGGGAGGTGGTCCAGGAGAGCTGGTTGGTTTTCAAGGTTTACTTCCTACAACCTCAAGAATGGTCCATCTCCACATGCAGGAAGGAAGCACAGGCGGCAGGAGGCCCACATGCATGATCGAGGAGCTCCTGACAAAACTCAGCCATTAAAGGAAGGACACAATTAACAGAAACAGGGTCAGGTGACCCCAAGAGTAATATGGAGACACTGTCTGAGAGAGCACGTATGCTGTTAGGAAAGCCAGAGTCGACCTGGAGTTGAATGTGGTGAGGGATTCAAATTTTGAAAGGCAAGAAAAGAAGGGTTTCTACAGGTGTATCAGCATCAAAAGAGAGACTAGGGGAAATGTTCTGCTTCTGAGTTGGGGGAGGGACCTGGTTAAAAGGAGGATATAGAAGAGAGTGAAGAACTCAAAATCTGTTCTGATTGAACACTGGAAGAGATTACTTACAGAGTTTGTGGAGTCTCTCTCCTAGAAGATAATCAAAATGTGGCTAGACGTGGTCCTGAGCATCCTGCTTTGGAGGAGGGTTGAACTAGGTGTTTTAGAGGGGTCCTTTTCAACCTCAACAATTTTGTGGTTCTGTAATGTGAAGATGAAGTAGGTTGTTAAAATAATTACCCAAAGAACTTTATCTGTGCTTTCAAAGACATAGTATGAAATTATTTCAAGGATTACGTGCATTAATATTTTATAAATCTTGGAAGCAGTGTGGCAAGGGTTATTGAATGTTATAGTGAGAGACGCAACATCTCGTGTCAATCACAGTTGTTTCAGGTCTCATGTGTGCTGTTCCTCAGCTGCATATTAAAAACTGGAAGTCGTGAAAATTCTGCTTGCATTCAGTTTTGCAAATAAGCTGAATTTATGAGGTTATACTTTTTCAGGTTAATACTATGTAATTAATGCATTTCCTGGAATAAGGGTGTTTTGTCTTGATCTTCTTATTAGGATCATGTCAAATAGAAGGTGGAGATCTGGTTAGGGGAAGATATTCCTCATCTGGAGCTCTAAGTACTGTTATGTTGGAAGAGGAGGAGGAAAATGATCAGGCCGTGCTATCAGCAAGGGATATAACAGATGGATGTATTCTCTGTGTGCTTTTGGGATGTCTGCATCTAGTGGCGTGATTCAGGATTCAACTTAGTCAGGACCTGAAATGTCATTGTGAAGCTCAACTCCTAGACACCTGACAAAATTTGGTCTCCAGTTGATAGATCTTAGGGCTATAGGTAATCAGAGATGGAGCAGCACAGGTTTTGGACAATCTCATCTTCTTGCTTTCCTACATTCCAGGCTTCAAGTGTGTCAAGGGAATTGACAGTTGCTAGCAATTCACTTTGAAATCAATTTCAAGCAATAAATAATTTAAACTTACAGTGTGGCACTCCACTAGAATCTATTCTTTTTCTGCCCCAGTTTTTAAGAAAACTGTAGTTTTGACCATGCTATAGTATTTTGAATTCCTTCCAAATTATATTTCAATCTCTTTGTACCTTTGAGAAAAAGACTCCTTGTGAAGAATCTTAGCAAAGCTTTCTTATGTTAAATGGAACAACTATTACAAATAAAGAAACTGAGACAAATTGATTAGACTAGTGCATCAACGAGCAAAAAAACCCCAAACAAGCAACCACCCCAGAACCATTTTTTATTATTATTTTTCTCATACAAACCAAAAGTATATGCATAGAGTGGTGTCAGTATAAAAGGTTTAAAGTAATGCTAGGTCTGTGCAAATTAGCTGTTTGGGGTCGGTTCTTTTTGTAAGTGTTTATTTAGGTCTCTTTTACATTAGCTAGTTTGACCCTTGTTCAAAAATGATATTCAAAGCGCATGACAGCCATCTTCAAGTTTGATAGAATTCTTCATCAGCTGCTGTCAGTTTTGGTGGTTCCAAGCAAAACTTTGGTAACCCAAACTTCAACCTAAAGATAGAGCAGAATGCAGGTATCCTGTGTGATAGCACATTATGCTGTTGTCAAGTGAACTACTGGACTGAAGAGATTTTTTTTTTTTTTTCTTTTAAATGGGATTTATTTGCCTTGAAGCCAAGATGAATTGGCTTCACATCAAAGAGTGATCTTTTCAGCAATGTGCAGGAATAGAATTGTCAGGCAGCAAATGTATAAATCCTGCAAGAACTGACTCTTGTGTTCATAAAGATTATACTAATATAGTATCATTTAATGTGAAAATCTACATAAATTTTTTTCTTCTGCTGCAAAACTTTGTCAAGTGTGAAAATGAGCTCCTATAATCTGAAAAAGTCTGCTTTTTCTTTCAGCTTTTGCTGTAAGTGTAAATGCTGAAGGTACAGAAGATGAGACTGAACTACCAGCGATGCAGGTAATAAATTTTAATTGCCAGAGCAGGAACGTTTTACAGACATTATAAAATCATTTAGAAGAAACCTGAGCAGAAAGCCTAACATCTGTGACATTGATTATTTTGATCACTGGCTTCAGTGGTACTAAATGCCATATAATGTCTTTCTGTTCTGTGTGGCATATGAAAGACTTTTAATGGGACACAAATTGCATACTCTTCTACTATTCCCAGGATCTTAATTTATCTGATGAATTCTTAGAATTATTTGAATAAACTTAGCACTTTTGATTTCTTTCTTATGCTGGAATTTTCTGACTTATACTGACATTTTTATTAAGAGAATTAGTTTTTTGTGGGTTTTGTTGTAGAACAAAATTATAATTTAGAAATAAAAAACATCAGTCAATGCTGGAAACTTATAGTAAAAAAATAATTGGCAATTTTGCATAGCCTCTACAAGTTGGTAGTGTTATTGCTGTTGAAAATATTTTTTGAGTATATAACCTTTATTAGTTCAGAGACAGGTTTTCCTTTTTTCTGGTTTTGTTAAATATATAAAACATTGAGAGGGAAATGGCTGACTCTTTGCTTAAATTAGCATTATTACATATTGCTAACCAAGTCACGGCTCAAGTAAAGCTTGCATATGAAATTTCAAATTAACAGATTAGAAGAACTAATGGTCAGAGCTAGCCCTACAATAAAACAGCGTAGTAGGTTTTAGGTATCATGTCCTTTAACAGACTTTTATACTGATTTTTTTTTTATATACATATTTGTAACAGGTATTTGTGAATGTATAAAAGACATCTAAGGGAGGAAAATCAAATAAAAGTACTGGAATGAATCAGGAATTAGAATCTATAACTGTCACTTAGATCTAGTCATCTCACATCAAATGCAATAAAAGTATGGTCAGATACACGTACCTAAATAATTTCTGGTTTTGATGATGGATGCTATATCTACAGTAATTTTCATAAATGCAAAAGATCCCTCTTGCAAACTGCTGGCCTGCTGCAGTGTTTCTACGAGAGTAGATAATGTCATTCTCTTTTCGAATCTTCTAAGTCACTGTTTGTCAAATTCCATTACTGTCTCAATCCAGCTGTTTAATGTTGTCATTCTTACATAGGATATAATTTATGAAGGTTTTCCAACTATTTTAGAGTTTCAAAACCTTCCCTCAGATGAAGTCAAAGGCACCTCCTAGAACTCTTCAACCCCAAATATTTTTTTTTACAGGAATGTAACAGACAGCAATTATTTTTTTTGTGTTTTAATAAAGGTAATTGTAAAATAAACTTGTTTGTCACACTGTGTACCACAAAGCACATATATTTTTGTTTGCATAGAAAAAGAATCTTCCTGTGTCATTTATGATATAGGTTAACTTAGAATGCGGTGTATATGACACTGTAAGATGGCAGTACTGTGTATAGTCATCAAAATACCTTAGTCTTATAAGATTTTTTTTTTTTTTAAACTTTAGCCCCAGTCCGCAAAAAAGGGTCAAAAGCATGGGCATGTCATTCTTGAAAAGGTTTTCAGATGGGTACCGAGGAAGTTGGAGCTTATGCATTTCAGTATAAAAGTCAGATCTGGACAAAGGGAGAGATCATCTGATGCAAGTACCACTAAAAGGAGTAGATGGATATGATATTAAAAGAAAGGAGGGGAGGAGAAATGTGATTATAAATAGGAATTAAGTCACAAGGGTAGGAAAACTATATATGAGCGTATTACTGAGGAGTGCCTTGTATGGCGTTTCTATCTGAAGGTCTTAAAACACTTGAACAAAGATAACTCCTACAACGTCCTTATGCAATTAGTAAAGATGATCTTGATTTTACGTGTGGAGAAACCAAAGCACTGAAGTGCTGTTGCCAGGGAGAAATTGTGCAATAAATGAAGACTCTGTTTTCCTTCCTATAATTTTTGTAGGAAGTGCAGAGCTATTTCCCAAGTCCTGTCTCTCTACCAGTCAGCAGTTCTTACACAACACCTTTCCACCCAGCCTCTGCTATTTAGAAGTAATTGAATGTGCTCCTAAGATATTTTGTGTGTCTTGGTTTCCTGGTTAAGGATGCAAATGCAATGTCACTGTTGCCTCAGCACTCTGTTAAAATTCCATCACAAATGTATGTGATCCCAGAGTAAATCCCAGTGAAATCAGATTATGTATAACAACCTTTTCATATTTACTTGTCTTGATATAAATTGCTTTTGAATCTTCCTTTAAGAATTGTGTTTCAATAGGTGCCTGATAGTGGATCAAATCAGTAAGAGTGTGTTGGGTTTTGGGTGTTGTTTTTTTTTTTTACACACCAAAGAGGTGTCCATTTATTATAGAGTTCCATATTCCAAACTTTGTGCTTAGGAGATGCATATTTAAAAAACACAAATAATAATACATTGTTAGTATTAACTTAAAGAGCTCTGGTATAAAGTGTCATGGAAAAGCATTCCCTCTTTTTTTTTTCTTTTTATTCTTTCACTGCATTGTCTAAGTAATAGTGTACAAATATAGAATATCTGTTTCAGTTCTCAAAGGTGAAAATCTTTTTATGTCAGTTTTTTTATTAGTTCTTAATTTAAAACCTCTGTGTATGCATTTACAGTCTGATGAGTGCTTTGACTCCCTGCGCTTCTTTATAGCAATATTTTTAGTTTTTGCATGTATCCTTATTTTGCTTTTTCTCCTTTCTTCTAGAAACCTGAAAAAAGGGGAACAATTAGTAAAACAAGCAAAGGTAAGCACTCTATACAAATATTTTGTATTTGTTTTCACTTGTGACTGCCTTTTTAGTGTAAATAAAATACAGTTATGCTTTGAAAAGCGACTCTGTGAATAGTGCCTAAAGGCTCAACAGCGTTGTTAGTTAATTGCTGATTCAGTTGCTGATTCCCAAATACTTTGTATGTTTTTTCTTTGGTTATGTAGTCTCATCAAACAGAAGCTTCTCCGTCTTTGAATTTGGAATTCTTGTCATTATTTTCTGAAAACGTGCACTTGAACTATGAAACTGATGCATTGCTTTTTGTAGTACACAGTATTTTAAAATCAAATTTCATGGTATTTAGTAGCAAATCTTAAAATTTTTAAAACGTCATTTTACCATTCTGCTAGGCTTTCATGTAGTAACTAGGGTTATTATAAATTACTTGTAACAGCTTTGTAATCTGGAAACAAGAAATATGTCAAACATGAAGAGTGGTAGAATACATTTTTACTGGACATGTGAGATAAAATATGAGAATAAAAATTCTGCATGCTTCTCCTTTCTGAAAACAACAGTGGTGTCCTGCCAGCAGTAAAGTTACAGGCATTAGATAAGGACCTGCAATCTCTGCACTGTGACCTAGCGCTGCCTCTGCCGTGCTGTAGTTGTTCAGTTCTTGAAGCAACTTGGGCTGTTGTGGTACTTCTCACTCTTCTAAACCATGAGCCCTTGGCTCTGCTTGTTCTAAAAAGAGCCAGCTTGGCCCTGTTTCTGTTGCAGCAGTTTCTGAGAGGTGGTGAGTTCATTCTGACATCAAAGCTGAATAGCAGGAAGACTTAGCATGCTTTTAGTGGAGATGCTAACTGAACAGAGCTGAGGAGATCTTTTTGTTTGTTTGTTCCTTTTTCTGGACTTAGTTGCAAGCTCTGTCCTTAACACAGATAACCACTTTTGTGGAAAATAATGAAGTCCCTTGTCTCATTTATCTCTGATTTTACCATTGAAAGGTCAGGACTTGTCTATAGAAGTTTTATTACTCAGTTTATCTCTTCACCTACCTTTGTCTGGTGTCAAGGTCTGTTTTCTCTTTGTGTTCTTTCATCTCTTTCAGTGCAATCTCATAACACATCCAGGTGCTAGTTGCTGTCTTTATCACTCCTAGCAGACCTGCTGTGTCTCACTTCATAAAGCACCTGGAGAGGCATTGACAGACTTCTTTTTTTTTTTTTTGACAGTGCTCCGTTTTCATAAGTTTTAATATAATCGCTTTACTTAGGAAAGTCATATTTAGGAACATTACAGTGGTACATTAGTGATGTAACTACCATCTGTCATCTTTTGTTTGTTTCAGTAGATCACTTTAAAGCAGACAAACAGAAGTATTTTATGCAGCAGGTAGCAAAATATAGAAACTTGCTGCCACAGGAGGTTGTGGAAGCAGACTATGCCAGCAGTTTCAAGAGGAGACAAGTCCATAAATGTATGGTAAAATTAATAGTCAGCAATGTATCTCTTGGCATTTCCTAATATAGTAGTTGTGGATGCTGTTAGAACATGAGGAGCACTAGAGAAAGTGAAGGTTTTATGTTGTTTCCCTGTTGCTAGTGTTTAAGACAACACTCTGGACTAGATGAACTATTGGTTTGATGTATTACATCATGACTTGTGTTCTCCATCTTTTTTTAAACAAGATTCTGGCTCTCCTTAAAGATATTTATTTTTTTAAAGTCTCTTTTAAACCATTTCAGATGAGAATTTGGGTTTTTTGCATCCTGGGTGAATGCTTTATGCTTTGCCTAGCAGAGGAAGGCAGCAGGCAGCATCATCATAGAATGGTGGTTGGAAGGGACCTTTCAGATCATTTAGTTCCAACCCCCCTGCCAAGGGAAGGGACACCTCCCCACTAGAGCAGGTTGCTCAAAGCCCCATCCAGCCTGGCCTTGAACACTTCCAGGGATGGGGCATCCACGACTTCC
>JAOQGH010000001.1:183453395-183484206 GCA_025769975.1 Gallinago jamesoni | reverse complement strand
AAGCGAGAGGAGAGGAAAGGAAGAGATAATGAGAGAGAGAGCAGTTTAGAACAAACTAAACTACTTTAATAAAGAATTAATATTAAAATAAAAAAGAAGAAAAATGATGAAATAGATACAATATATACAAAACCGTATCAAGCTCCCAGGTTATCAGTCCTGTCACTGGCATGCGCTGGGAAAATCCCAGACTGGACTCAGCGACGGATGGGAACTGGATTCTACCTCTGGAGTCAGGCACACAGATTGGGATCAAAGGCAGTTGAATAGACAGGGTCCTCTTCAGACGTCGGCCATCCTGGTAGAAGCCAAAGGAGCAGGAGAGCAGGAGAAGAGGGCTGGCCCTTTGATCCCTCAGCTTTTTATACTGAGCATGGGGCAGATGGGATGGAATACCCCAGTTGGTCAGGTTCGGGTCACCTGTCCGTTCCTCCCCGCAGGTTGGACCCCTCTACGCTTTTCCATTTCTGACCCTCTAAGGGGCAAATAATGAAAATTGGCTGACCTTGGTTGTTATAGTGATAAGTATAAGCACGGGCCTCTCTGCATACCCTTCCTTGGCCTGTGGCACAAACATTGGCCTTATCCTCCTGAGAACAAGCAGTTTTCTCTACAATATGCCATTAATTTCAGAGATTTAGAGGCCTAACTAAAATGTAAAATTACAGAACACAAAACTGGTTTGGTTTTACCTCAAACCGGGACAACATATTAGGAAGAAATTCATTACTGTGAGGGTGGTGAGACACTGGAACAGGTTGCCCAGAGAAGCTGTGGATACCCCATCCCTGGAAGTGTCCAAGGCCAGGCTGGATGGGGCTTTGAGCAACCTGCTTTATTGGGAGGTGTCCCTGCCCATGGCAGGGGGGTTGGAAGTAGGCCTTTAAAGTCCCTTCCAACCCAAACCGTTCTGTGATTCTATAATACTATTCTGTGATATATGTGGCCATGTGCGTAGATCAACACGGACCAAAACCGCAGTGCTCACACAAACACAAACTGCACCAGTGGCCTGACCACGTTTCACTTCTCTGGCTGATCAGGATGAAAGCCCGTTTGTGGAATACGTATACATAAATATACATACTTATAATGTGGATTCTTCCAGTAGCTGTCCCTTTACATATAGTCTATGTAGTCACTGGCCCTTGTGTTTGCAGTCTGTGCAGTTGACAGCATGTGAGGTTTGCTGTGTGGCTCGCAGCTCCATTCCAGTGGCCAGTGCTCAGCACTGCCTCCTGTGCACACACTATGGATCTTACCAGTAGCTTTAGACATTCAGCGTATCCAGTGTTTCACCCCTAGACTTCCCTCTTACCTCAAGCCCAGACACATACATGCAAGTGGTCTTTCTGGAAGCTGGTGCACACCTGTACCCTACCAGTAGCAGACCTTTGCACCCCAGAGGTTCTCTAGTAGCTGGTACCTTTTAGGTAGAGGGTGGGATCATTTACCTGCTAGTAGTAAGTCATTTGTGTTGAATTGCATTAATATCACCAAGTGCTTTATAAGGTTAATTGTTGTAGTGGGATATACTCAGATGGTGGGGAAGTTTAGATAAGCTGAACGTCTGCATCTGCCACACTGAAGAGATTTCAAGTAATAAAAGAGCAAAGAAATTTATAGAAAGGTTTAGCTTTGTAGGAAACTTGTTTTGATTTTTCAGTAAGAAAAAATGCTAATTCCTCATTTTGATTTTTGCATAAACCTATGGGGTTTTATTATGTTAATGTGAGAGGTCAAAGCTGAACTCAATGTTATAATTTTCACATAAGTGCTGTGTAACATTGTTGTCAATGGAAGCCTTTGTATAATACTCTACATTACTTACAAGACTATCTTTACAGTATGGGACTTTATTATATGGTAAAGAAGTGATACATTGCTTAATTGATTATGTGAGGCCTATACAAAGGATTTCTCTTAAGTGTATTAGCTCTATATCTAATACAGAATTAAGAAATAATGGTTTGAAAGAAACACTTTCCCTAAATTGCAGGTCACCTTGTTTTGTACCATCCTAAGTCATCTATTCTGCAAGGCTACTTGCCAGTAAAAAACAATGAAGAGCTAAGTAGTTGTTCCAGACTATTTATTTTTTTTAACATTAGTAGGCATTAGGGGAAAAAAGTGCATAAAATTCAAGTTTAATGGGAATATTTTTCTTTCTTTAAAGGAATTGCCTATGGTTCTGCTTATTCATCAGATGGATGGGCATGAAGGTGCATGGACAATATTACCATTAATGAGAGAGTAAGTGTAATGAATGCCAGTTATTTTAAGAAGCATATAAATATTAATTACTCAAACCTCTTTTTTTCAGAAGCAAAAGTTTTCAAATGAGACCTGCGACTTTATCTTTTAACTTTCTTACTCTTCTTTTTTAGTTTTCCAAAGCAATTTACCTTCAATTTCATTAAATCAGAGAAAGCCGTAAAAGAACAACGATAATACAACGTAACTGAGCAACTACCTTCTTCAAATTGTTGTGGGTTTTAAGATTATTAAGGAAGTAAGCTCGTCAAAAGAAATACCATTTTAAAATGTGTATTTTCCTATTTGGTCCCCACTTCTCACAGTCTACAGTGTGAGATATTTCAGAAATTTTGACCTTTCAGATTACTTGGCTGAATGAAGTGGATAAATCTTTTTTTTAAAATATATAATAATACCTTTTGGGAGTTTCTGTCTTTCGTTTCTTATAGTGTTTCTAAGAGGTGGTGGACCTCTGCAGTGAAAAAATAAGTGTTTTGACATCTTTTTAGAAGCTTGTATGGACAGGTAGTCTCAAATGTCTTTTCTTCTTAGCTTATTCTTCTGAGCTTATCCTGGCTTCAAGGAAGACATGCAGGATTTTCCCAGCAGTATGTTGCAAACTGTTAGGAACCAATGATTCCTGTTTCAAAAGGTCCTAAAGCTCCACAGTACTGAAGGCAATCCTTTGCCTAAAACTTGCATTTGAAACTGGTGCCAGAGGTTCTGCAGCGTCTTGAGGCTTAATTTATTTAATGTAATTTATTAGAGTTACTCAAAAGGTCGGTGTTTTGGTTTGGTGTTTTTGCGTCAGACTGGTTACTGGACAGGATGGTTTCCTCTCTTCTGCTTTCCTTTGCTTTCTGTGTGTGTAGGAATGTGAAAAGAGTGCTTGTATAAGTAGCTGTCTTTGAGATATATGTAAACTGTGAAAAGAAGCAAAAGTAGTAAATTGAAAAACTGGGAGATGATGTTCCAGTTGTCAGTCATCTTTGTTTTTTCTTCTTATTTCCTGTTTCAATGACCTTGTGGTACCTCTTCTGAATTATTTATGTCTTGGTGACAGGGTTTACAGATACAAAAGCAAAGAGTTGCCAAGACTTCAGTGTTGTGTAAGCGCTAAGTACACACTTTTATGAACTAAAAGGATGAATGAATTATGAGTTTTTCTGGGTATTACAATTTAGCAGATTAAGTATCCTAAGCAGAAAGCAGTGAATCAAATGCCATTGCAAGACACAGAGGAAAGGTAGCTCTATAGGAAGATAGTTTGTCCCAGATTTAAAAAGACTGAGCTACTTTAGCAGTTGGCAACCATCTGGTGCTTCTAGTATGTAACCTACAGACCTGCAGACGCAGGTATCGCATGTTCTGGTATTTCTCAGATGATGGGTTTGTGGTTTTGGTTGGGTGTTTTTGTTTGGTTTTTTGTTTGTTTTTTTTAGGCAAATACCATTCCCTAGAACATAAACGATCATGTCACCCTTTTTTACTTATTCTTGCTCACTTATATCGCTGCACTTTATTTTCATTGCTAATTTTATTAGTAGACAACACTGTAGGGGAAGAAATCTATGATGTTTATAGGTACTAATTTTCTCGTCAGTCTTCTCAGATGATTTCTTCAATTAAATCAATGTAAAACCTATGCAAAGGAAGCTGGACAAGAAAAGACTGGCTTTTTTTCCATTAGGATGTCATGAATTAATAAGGCTTTGTTTTGTTAAGTAGTAGAACAATTAAGCTGGGAGAAGTGGAGAAGTAAGGAATGCGAATTTTCTGAAGGAGTCAGGAATCCTGCTCTGAGATTCGTGTTAGTTTTGAGGAATGCAGGGGAGTCTGTGTAGTTTCACTGTACTGAGAAAGCTAATAGAGTTTTTAAGTTGCGAATGATGATTATGATCAGTGTCAAACGGCTGTGAGAAAACCTATCATTAGTCCCTTTTGTGATTGTTGGAATGGTGTTAGAGGCCCAACAGTAGGGCTCCTTGGAAGAAAGTTAAGGTACAGAGGGGAAGGTAATTTTAACTGCTGTCTATAAACTTCAGAATTCATAGGCGGTTATATCTGTAGTACCTTATGCATTTTCTGAGTGCACATTCTTTATGTATCTCTGTTCACTTCCCGTCTTTCTGGAATAATGGGTGTTACATAAATAGATAACAGCAGAGGCAATATCTTTATCTGTTCACTGTAGTCCTTTGATGTGTAATTCTAAGTTAGTAGAAAAAGTTTCTATTTCTGTGTAAATGAGTAATTGATTGCAAAGTACTTATATTGGGGGAGTGTGGGTTGAATCTATCCTTCTGTTCATAAGCCAGTTTATTAGTAAAATGTTAATTTCTTTTGTTAGCTTTTCTGTTACCTATGGTAGGAACTCCTCATGGATTTTCTTCTGTGAAGAAGATACACGAGTACACATTGTAAAGCTGCTAGAAACACTTGGAAGATTTGACAGGTCTAAGGTGAAGTAAAAATTCAGATATTTAATTTTTTTTTTTAATGTGCTTGAATATGTTTTCAGATGAAGCATGTGGAATCATTTAAAAAAGTATTAATACAGACTTTAAGAATTTCTAGTTACAGAACAGTTTTTGTGGTCCAGAATTTAATTTTATAACACTACCTGGAGGGTTTATAGCTCCAAACATTGGGGAAAAAAAATGTTTGGAGCTATAAGCCCTCCAGATAGCGTTATAAAATATAAAATTAAACATTGGAAAAAATGTTTGGAGTTATAAGCTTAAAATAGGGGATAGATTTCTGTTGCTGAGGCTGAGAGCGAGCAAGGTATTTAACATGAAGCAGTGTATGAGTGCTTCTGTGGCTGTTGAAGAACTGTTAAAATTCAGCAGAAGAAAGATTCCTTCTGTGGATAGCCTGAAAATGATGTAGCATCAGTAAAAAGATGGATATAGTCTGCTGTGTGGTCCCCTCTCCCCCGTTTTCTTGTCTGTTATCAGTTCTGATTTTCACCAGACAGAATGACTGATGTTAATTTGACTAACTGCCTCTGATCTAATATATAATATAGTAGGGTGGTTTATTTGCATTCTGTTTCTGAACTGCCTTGGTAATAAGACAGTTTTCTTTACCTGCTGGAAAAGAAACACCACCAAAAGACTTGCAGAACAAAAGAAAAATGCAGTCACCAAGAAACAAAATAAATTTGGCTATGCAGCTGACATGAAAGCTGTTAATGTTTAGAATTCTGAACATTCAGAAAAAAATTCAGCTTGATGTCTGACCTTTGCTTGGAATAAAAGAAGCCAAAGATCTCCTGTGCGAAATATGTTTTGCCTCTTTATTGTTACCTTGACTGAGTATTGAACTCTGCTTCAGGTCTCGCTTTAGCATATTTACTTCTTTTGAAGACACATGGCCTTGTCGTATTTTCTCATAGTTCTTTCCTACCATGGTAGTAATAATAATAATTCAGAGATCTTACATTTTTAAACACTCTGTCTTCTAAATGGCTGACTGAATACATTCAGACCTTTGGAATATCCATTTATTCCTATTTCAAAAATACTCCTAATTGATGTTCTCAGAATAGAAGCAGAAGCAGTTTTTTCTAGATGCTGCCCTTATGCCAGTTTTAACCTCTCCTTTGCATTACAAGTAAATTCTATTACAATAAGAAATTATGTTCCAACCTGCATTAAAAGGAAAATAATATGCTTTGCTTTTGTACATAGTAATTGGCATCTTAGTTAACAGTCCATAATTGATTCCTTTATATAGAGTAGTAGTCCATCAGTCAAAAATTTAAGATGAGTTAGGCCAGAATGAGCTCATTCATTATTAATTTTGAAATGTCAGCAGTCTGCATAATAAAAATTTGGTATATATTAATCACAATAAACGGTCTACAAGGGGCATGTGAATAGTTGATGAATCTGCAGCTTTTCAATCTGGATATATAGAGATTAGTAACAGAATTATTGAGACTGATATGAATGTAATACTGAGTGACAGCCCCAGAGATACCCAGAATGAGTAAACCAAGCTGATGGGCAGCGATGACTTAGTAGCTGTTGATACCTAAAGGGTATAAAAGATCTGCCTAAAGAATAGTTTGTCTTTGAGAATCAAAAGAACTCATAAGGTGCTGCAGTAAGACAGTGCGAATGTGACAGCTGAAATCGCCTGTCTCGTGTGTCGGACACAAGTTTGACACAGATGAATTTGGTGCATTTGTCTTGGTATTTGTGAGTAAGCGGATACGTAAGTGGGTAGAACCAACTTGATTAGCAAGTTAGGTAAAATCACCTCTGCCCTCCCTGAGGTCTGATACTGAGTTTTGTTGCATCACATTCCTTCAGCTATTAATGTGTTCTGTGTACTTTGGAGTGGTCTTACTAAAGGTAGGTAATTTTTGCCATTTTTGAAGCACAATATATTAACTGATCCTGTGGACGGTAGTTATCCATAATGCAATAAATCACATTCCTTCTTTTTAATTCATATTTTTGCCTATATGCAGTTTGATTACCATCATTCCTTAAGTTACTTTGCATATAACAAATTTAACACCTTGTAAAGCCGGCCTGCACAGATTGACTTGTCCTACATATCAGTGTAGTAAGTAAACAATGTTATGACTAAATTAGCTTAGGGAGTATGGGCTGTAACCTGGAATGCCTTCACTGTGACTTGTGGCTTAATATTGCCAGAAATAATACTATGTGACAGCCTGAGGAGGGTATATGCATGGGTTTAATTTCCCATGTTTTGTAGAGAAACGAAAGTAAGATTGGTGAGGTTTTTTTAATCCATAGATTGTTTTGGTTTAAAAGTTAGCATGCAAAATTAGGGTAAGTAAAGATTATTCTTTTTCACTCAGTAGCATAATAAAGTGGGAGCTCCAGAAAAAGATTGTCTGTAGAAGGTAATGTCATATTAAAACATTACTTTTTATTAACTGTTTCTGAAACAGAACAGTGTTCTTGTGTTATGAACGTTTTGAAGCCTTGAAGGCCCTCAAAGAGTTAAAAAATGGTGTGCAGCAACAGTTTCAAAGAATTATATTGATTCTTTTAAGGCAGTCATCTTTGCATAAAAATTAGTATGTTTGCCCGTTTTCTTTTACCTCCCAATATTTTTTTTCTTTTAATTCTTCCAGTGAGCACTATTGAATCCTTCCAATAAAGGAAGGAGAAAACAGGGTCTGTTGTAGTTGAAGGTATAAATGAAAGACACAGTAGGTACCATGTAGCAACTTCTATGAAGGTAGTTAAAAAATGGTGGGGAAAAAAAAAATATCTCCCCTTACCTCCCCGTTGTATTGGGTGGTGTCAGTTTAACTTTGGCTGTTTCCTCAACAGATTCCTGGGCACCTCTTAGCCTCAGCATGTGGGGGTTATGGGAGCAAAAAAGTTGTCAGCATTTGTGTTACCTGAAGAAGCCACTAGTCAAGTACAAGATACATTCAGTTTGGTTTTATTGAGAGTAGCTGGTGAAAGTAGAGGGAAGAAATGTGCAGAATTCATGAGAAATGTGCTCAGCGTCTCACACACGTATACATGAACATGCATACTGTGATATGATACACTTGCATCAGTCCCTCAGATGGTCAGGGTTCCTGGCAGAGGTGGCATCCTGTATCTTTGGCTCATGGTTGCTTGTATGAATCCTGGCCATCCTTGCAGAAGTGGGGTTCTTGAAGCAGGCAGCACCCGGTAGCTTTGTCTCGGTGCGTGCAGCAAGCCAAGCATCCCTGGTAGCTCCAGGGCCTGTCCTTTTATTGCCTTCTGAGCAGGCAGGTGGAGTCCTGGCTGGAAGCCGGGAGGTTGCCAGGCTGAATGTCCTACTGGGCAGCCACACTTGCATACTCCTGCCAGGCTCGGCCAGTTAGTTTTGGCTGGAGGTGTCTCCAGGTGCCTGCAGACCTCTCTGCTGCTGTTTGCTGACTGCCATACTCTGGCCATATCTCACTTGTGCCTCCTCATTGACTCCGGGGAGCTATAAAATTTAGCTCAGCCTGTATAGCAACATCTGATTCGAGTTAGAAAGATGGCTGTGGAGAAACAAGACCTTCTTGGGACTAGACTAGAATTGGGTTATTTTGAACAACTGTTTCTACAAAACTTTTGCTTGAATATTTTCCCTTTTGTCTGGAATTCTGTGTAAATTATTTGTTTACCTCGTGTGAAGTGTGTGAACTGTGCTAATGCCTCGAAGGTGTTTTTCACTATTATTGACAGTTGCCCCTTTAAAGGAGGGGAAAAAGTAACTATGTTGGAGAGAATGGAGAAAGATAATCTTTTTTGAAAAAAACAATTCCCCTAACTTTGAATCTATTTCAGTTATGAACTTGTAAATTGTCAGGGGAGAAAAAAAAAGCCTGAGTAGCCAGTCATAATGTGAAGAACTTCACACTTTAAAGATTTAATATAACCATTACGGTGATTCAGAATTCTGATTCATCATTTGTGCTTACAGGCCTGAAAAGGAGTTTATATAGGTGTTGGTTTTTTTTAAATTATATGTATATATCACACATATATTCTTTTTTTCCTTCACCAGAGTCCTTATTCTGCAAAAATGTGGGGGTATACTTGTTTTATATCCATTCCAAAGACAAAGATTAGACCACTGACAGTAATGTTAAAGTAGTAGTATTTAGGTCAGTTAATTATTTAAGAGGCAGCAGACTCAGTATGAATTCTTAAACACAGTTATTAAAAGCTATAATAATAATAGTTATTTTTTTCCTTTACAAATTGGACCTTCTTCATTTAACTGTTTTGAAGATCCAGGTATTTAAAGTGTATTTTCTTTTTAAGTTCCCTAGTGTAAAAGAGGCTAGACAGATGGAAATTCAAAATGTGTATATATTAAATTCCTGAATCCAATGCTTTTGAGTGTCTTGTATAGTCAGTAGTTGGATTGGGTGGTCAAACACCGAAACTGGTTTCCCAGAGAGGTTGTGGTGTGTATTCAAAACGTGACTGGACAGAGTCCTGGGCATCCTGCTCTGGCTGACTCTGCTTGAGCCAGGGGGATTGGACTAGATGATCTCAAGGAGGCCCCTTCCAACTTCAGCACTTCTATGATTCTGGGATTCGGTGCGTATTGAGCAGGTGGAATCCAGAGCCTATGCTGCAGTTGAAATTACAGTGTATATTTGAATTCAGAGAACTGCCTTTAGTTTCATTTCTTACCAAGTACAATTTTTGTCTGGATTATTGTGAACAATACGCTTCCCTTGTTTTTGTTTTCAGGTTTGCTTTATTCAGCATGAATGCAGTCGACATCTTCACTAGAAGGATGCTGTAGATGAACAAAATTGTTTCCTATATTCCTTTACAGGAGTGGTTTTTAGGTAAAGCATTACATGATGAAGATTCTACAATAATTCACCATTATGCCTTTGCTGAAAATCCTACAGTCTTTAAATTTCCAGATTTTGCTGCTGGTTGGGCACTTAGCATTCCACTTGTTAACAAGTAAGAATTGAATTTTTAATCACTTCTTGTTTATTGATAGTAATTAATGTTTAATTTATGCACTTTTTCTAGATGCTAATCAATATTACCTTAGTGAGTTATGATTTTGTATGGATTACTATAATAGATGAAGGTGTTCCCAGCAGTACAGTTAAAGGTCTTACTACAGATCATGTAGGTACGCAATGTCAAATTTTAATTTTGAGCTGTCTTTGAATTGAAGCTGCTGATTGCAGCTTACCTAAGGCAGGCAGCTTGGGTTGTCCTCAACCAGTGCAGTCTGGACTCTCATGGATTTGGCGTCAGCACCTTCACTGAGATTTTGCTGCTGCCACCAGTATTATCTGCATCCCTGCCGACAGGTGTAAGTCTGCTTTAGTTTGAGAATCTAAGGTGCACAGCAAGACATTCAGCTGGGCCCAGTGATGCACAGCTAGCTCTGGGCATGCCTAAATAGGCTTGTGCTCCCACTGTTATCTTACCCAGAGAATAGTCCTTCAATAAATTCAATTTCTTCCTTATTCTACACATTGCAAGCATAATTATTATAATTAAACACTTAAGAATTCGTTATTAGGTGAGGGTACAGAAATAGATTTCTTTATTGTTGCTGTGTATGTGATTAATTTTGCTTTACTCTGCCAATCTAAAAGTTAATGTCATGTCAGCTAATTAACAGTTGTCCAGTACTAGTTGTTCAACTAGTTGAATACCATCTCTTGTCATTTTAAAAATGTATTCCCCCCCAGGCAGCAGTTTTGTTCCCGGATCATAGAGCAACCGCATTACCCTCTAGAAGTGTTTCTTACACTATAAAGACATCCTTGATGTTTATTTCAGATTAGGTGCTTAGCTTTTAAATGAGATTTGAAAAGTTCATAGATTTCAGAAATTGGATACATCTTGCTGATGCAAGGATTAATGTTTTCATAAATTGAAGGTGTCTAAATACTGTGCTTTGGAATACACAGAAAGAGAATGTTATTTGATATGCTAATCAATCAGCTTCAAACACACTGCGGTTTTTAATCTCTTAAAAATGTAATGCTAGATTCTCCATCTACGCCAGATGAGAAATTTCTTCTTGGGAAGGAAGAATGTATCAAAATTTGTGTGCTGAAAACTACTATTAACATCATCACACTATGCTCTGTTGAAAAAAACAATTGATATGAAGAAGAAATACAAGTTGCTTCTTGGGGCAATAAATACAGAAGTGTGATGTTTTTTATTTTTTTTTCACCTCCACTTATAAGATGGTAAATAATATTAGCCACACTTTTCTGCATACACAAGTGATGGATTTTTTTTTTTTAATGAGTTCCTTTCTTCATCTTTAATTGTATAGGCTTGCAAAGAAGTTGAAAAGTGAACCGCTCAAGTCAGACTTTACAATAGATTTAAAGCATGAGGTAAGCAGTGATGTGTTGGAAAAAAAAATTGGTATCTAATCTATATTTGTCATCGGTGATGAATGATAATGGAAATAGCAACATCTAAGAAAAACCTGTTAAAAGACTTGACTGCAATTGCATGTTTAATTTATTTCCATTCCGTTGGTATTGTAATACTTCAAAACTATATTTCAAGCATAGAAGGATTCATTAATAAAATTGCATTCATATAGCAATACATATGTGGTTTTCTACAGTAGGGGATCTTCTAGCGCTTGCTCTGTAACGAAGGAGCGATGCCTCTATTTCATGAAGCATAAGCTCATGTGAATAATGTCTCAGATACTAGCCAGCCTCCCTCACTTTCTAAATCAGACTCTAAGAGCTAAATATGATGGGAGTTCAGATTAAATATTCTGAGGAACCTAAGGGTTGTGTGAACAACAAACTCTGCAACTTGCAGCACGGAAGTTGAGAAAATGTTTTTTGTCTTTGGTTTGCAACGGTTTTTAAAATATAGCCACTAGGTGTTTCAGAGAATAAGTGAGTTGACTAGAAGGAATGTGAGAAGAAAGGAGTGGGGGGATCTGAAAGAATATCAGTGCTACTTTTTCTGAAGCTTTTTTTATTTTTTCTGCCTTCAAACTGTTTGTGCAGCCCAGGGTTTTGTACTGTCACCAAAATGAACTCCTGAAACAGAGTGAAGGGGAGAATGAATCTGGAATAAGCTTGCTGATTTTGGCCTGAAATTATAGTGATGTTGAATTTGTTCTAATTTTTTAAAACTCCTAAAAGTCACTTCTCTAACACCTAAAAACCACTCTTATAAATTGTGGTTCTGGCCTGGAAAAACACCACCCCACTCCTTACTTAAAACTGCTGCTGCTGTTCCAGATCTTTGTTCCTTAATGGTTATAAACCTCCCTATTTCCAACATAAATCTACAGCATATTTATAGAGTATAAATTGGTAGCATATTTAAATTAATTTGGTTTTGTGCCAACACTATTCTTTGGCATAGTTCCCCCTCCTTGACTGATGTATTTCTCAAAAGCAATTGGACCCCTCTCAGCTTTCATTTTGTTGCATGAAACAAGCCAGCAAGCTGTTTCGTTCTTCTTGTTAATTTTTCTAAATGCAAGACCTTAGGCTTCACGCTGTTAATCTTCTTTTTGTAAGTTACCTCAAAGTCATTTGTATATTACCAATATTCCAGTCTACCTCAGTACTGACAAGGCCTTTAAACATAATGTCATTAAAAAAAAAAAAGTCATTAATAGACATTTCTTTTATATGCCACAGATTGCTTAATGAAAAACAATTGATCACTCGACTGGCAAAATTACTTCCATGCACTTCTTATTCTGTTAGCAGTTCTTTGCATATGTTTCATTTCAAATTTATTACCATTGATAACCTACTTCAGCCCTGGCAGTTATTCTTTCTGCACAGTCTCGTGTCTCCCTAGAGGCAGCTCCATTCCCCCTCATTTATTTTATAAATCACCATCTTCTGCTTCTTAAATCATTTTTATCTCTACGTCCTTCTTGTGTGAATCAAGATTGACAACAAATCAAAGGATATAATCTGTGATCTTCAGTGATTGTATGTAATGTTTAAATTTATGAAGGATGATAAATGTTTTAAGAAATATTTTAGTTTCATAGGGTCCTAATAGCATGTGCCTCTCTAGTCCTTGGTATTTTATTGTGCTCTGCAATCAGTTTTTTTTCACCCTACTACTTTTCAAGTCCCTATTTCTTATATCCATAATATTTATATCGCTTTCCATCTGGAAGGCCTGTCTGGCAAATATGGTAACAGGTTTTTGTCATGCTGGTGCTTATTTGTAGATTGTTTTTTAGGCTTTTTGTAATTGCACAATACATAGCATATTGCCTGATGCATATTCAAATGTGGAAGTGAATAATGGATTTTTTTATATGTCTAACATTAGTATTGAACTAGGGTTAAGACTAAGACTAATTTTTGCCTTTTTATTGTAAATCCATTTCTGTTGTTTTCGGAACTGTTTGTCATATTTTTTTATAACCCAAAATGGCACTCTAACCTCCCATCTGAAATATGGCAGCTTCACACCATTCTAAGGCTTTCAATTGAAGACCTCATTTTTCAGTGGGAAATCTTAGCACATTATGAACTTTCATAAATAATTCATGTTGAGTTACAATTGTTAAATATTCTTTGTGCTGCAAAAGCATTTCTTCTTTGTTGGTTCATGTGATAGACGTTAACTCTGAATAGCTGAATTCTGAACTAATAGAATCTTAAAATGTACTGTAAGCTCGTTAGAAATCCCATCCCTTCCTGTTACATAGTCTTCGCGCTACAATGCAGGGTCAGGAACTACTTGAATATGAATATGGTGACATCAGATATGGCCACAAGGATATGAATGTGGTGACAAGGCAAGAAGATAACCTTGGAGATGTATGTGTGATTATTGGCTGCTCCTTAACCGCGAGCGTGTGTGTTACATGCTGTTTCCATACTTCTGTTCTACTCCAAGTGCTATCAACAGTATTTATCTTAACTGCCACTCATGCTTCTGCATTTTCTTCCCTATAGAGTGGCCTTTCCCACCAGTATTTTGTTGAACTCATCTGTAATGCTAAGATCATCTGTCTTTTCAAAAGATGGTGAGGCTAAGAGAAATTAGAGCTTGCAAACTAGAAAACTCGTTGTATTGAAAGAACCTGCAGCTGGGTTACAGGGGTTTAGCAAGTCACTATCAGCTGAGTAGCAGTAGGGCCCATGTTTGTACTCACAGCTCCCAGTCTGCATCTGCTTAATTACGAGGAAAAATACAGTAATTTAAACTCTTTTCAGTGCAATCAAACTAAATATTTTTACTTTGCAGTTGATGTGGTCTAAAAGTACACATGTAGCTATGACAGCCCAATTACAATCAGCAACTTTCTAGAAAATCATCAGTTAATTGTGTTCTAGTATGTGACTGTACCCTATCAAAAGTATTTCAAATCTGGAAGCTTAAGTTTCAAAAATGTGATTGTATTCTCAAGCCTGCCCCCAGTCCTAACAGGGCTCGTACCAAACTGGCACTTCTATTTTATTCCTTCTAAATTCCAAAAATGGCTGTGTGCAGGTAGATGTGATCTTCTGAGGATGTTGAGACCTAAATGAGTTGGGGCAGGAAAATAATTGTCTGTAATGTAGAGACACTGGGGAGAAGAAAGTATTGTGGTTTTAGTGGTTTCCAGCGATAGGACAAGGGGCAACATTCTTTGCAGGGGAGTTGGACTAGATGATCTCTAGAGGTCCCTTCCAAGTCTGACAATTCCATGATTCCATGATTGTGGCCTCTTAATAGTAGCTTAATGATCACATTTTTTGCTTGAAGCTAACAGTTCCAAAGCAGGTATAAAACGGTGAAAAGGGAATCATCTTCATGGCCTTTGGTGTCTGCTGGGTCTGGTCCCATATGCTTAAATATATGAAAATAACTGTGATTCTGTGAAACAAATTTTAAAACTTGTCTATCTACAGAATTTCTTTCATAGCAAAAAATTGCGTTGGCTCTATAAAGGCAAGCAAGAAGTAAGGTATGCAGCTAATTAATCAGCTAAGGGACAAATCTTGCACAGCATCCCATATTTTTCAATTTTCTTGTAAAGTTTGTCCTGTAATATGATTTCTTTGTATGTCCTGAGAATTTTTATACAGTTTCATTACTGATAGAAATGTTTTCTGTTTTGATAGATTGCCCTGTATATTTGGCAGAAAGGAGAAGGACCACATCTTACTCCAGTGCCTGAGTTTTGCACAGATGATGTGAACTCGAATACGGTTGATCGTTGTGCAACAACATTCAGTAGTTTTCTGCCACTTTGTGTAAGTACCATATTTTAAGTACCATTTGCTTAGTAATGGTAAAACTTTTACTAAAATGTGTAATACTTGGCTTTAAAAATCTCAAAACTTAAAAAGATATTTTTCAACAAGTTAAAAAAAAATAAAAAAAAATTGTTCTGGCCTTTATCTGTTTTTGGATATGCTTTCAGCCTTCCATAGCACTGGATATTTCATGGCAAACAAATATTGCATATGTTTTTAGTAGGTCTTTCTACCACAATGTCTGGTCAGACCATGATCTGCAAAGTACTTCTTACATTTCTGTGCGATACTGTAGGATGCATAATCTTTTTTCACAGATGGGAATCTGAAACTTGTTGAGGCTAAAGATAAAATGTAATTGGAACACAGGAAATTACATCTCAAGATGCAGAAAAGCTTCTTTACTATGAGGGTGCCAGAGCACTGGAACAGGCTGCCCAGAGAAGTTGTGGAGTCTCCTCCTCTGGAGACATTCAAAACCTGCCTGGATGCAGTCCTGTTTTGCTTTGGCAGGGGGGTTGGACTGGATAATCTTCGAAGGTCCCTTCCAACCCCTATTGTTCTGTGATTCTGTAACGTTTTGTGTTTGGTGCATTACAGTACAACCCATCTCTTCCACATTTTGAAGAATCCATTTATGATATTATGGGTTAGCTGTTGATAGAGGCCAAAAAGTGTTCCATGCTTCTAAGGAGAACAAAAATCTAGGTGCCAAAAAGGAAGTAAAATTTAAAAAGTTAAATTATTTTATTACAGTTGAGAAAATTCAGAGATCTCTACTGTGTCAAATTTAAGCTTTTTCCAAGTATGGTATAGTTCAATATGTTGTCATAGTGATTACTTTCAAAGAAATTAAGATAACATTCTTTTTCAGATTAATCATTCATAATTCAACAAGTTCTACTACTCATTCTTTTTTCCTAATGATATGTGTTTTAGTTCATGTTAGAATACTGTATCAATGGAAAAAGTATTTCAATAATATTATTTCAGGAATTTTAAACCACTAGTTTTTTCCAAAAGACAAAAATGTACTTTTTACTGTATTACTGGTACGCTATTCTACTTTATAAGCTATACAATGAAAAGATATTTTCTGTTTTATTATATGCGTAGACATACATGTCTTATAAAATGTTACAGGCAGAGTCTGCAGTTACAAAATTCTTTTTTGTTCTGTTCACGTAGGGAGAGCCAGTGAAAAAGGAAGATGTCTTTGTTGCTGTAAAAACATGTCAGAAATTTCATGGAGACAGAAGTAAGTTGATGGTTAGTCAAGGGAGTAGTTCTATGCAATATAGTGTATGAAATTAATATTTTAAAAAACAAGCTGATATACTCTGTCTCTGTAGCTCTTTGGGACTAAATATTTGCAAAATCCACTGGGAAACATGAAAGCTTCAAAGCTGTAAAGGGGTTATTCTTCAGGTAGAATTTGCTATTCAGAGTTCTTCAGGAGTGCTGCGAAATGTTTAAGATAAGAAGTTGTGGTCGTTTGATGTTTCATCATTAGTGATTGCTGACAAAAATCTTGAAGTTGAATACCAAAATTAAAAATATGCATAAAATTAGCTCATGTTATTGCAAATTGGAGCTGTTGCAATATTAATTAATATAGCAGCTATTAATATCCTTCAGTGTGTTTCCCTGGGATAATTGGTTCAGTTTTATTTCTTGTACAAGCAATGCCAATTATGCAGTGGTATGGAGGCTGATTTAGAAATTTGAACAAGCTGAAAGCTCTCTCTCCTCCTCCTTCCTTTTGTCCTCCCCTCGAGTCAAAGATTGAGCAGCTTAATCTGTGATATTGCTTCTATCCATTGTAACCCTATGCAACTGGATGCACATAGGTGTTTTGTAATGCTTGGAATGGGAAATTTTGTCTCTTATGGAGACCTGGGCATCTGTAGTACTTTGTCTAAGACATGGGCCTTATCAGGAGTCTTCTAAGTGGTGCAACACCATAGCACGTTTCACCTTGAAATTGTAGTGTTACACAAGTAATCATAGTCACCATGAACTATGATGGTATCTGTGGTTAAAAACAACCAAAAAAACCCTATCACGGCCCAACAAGACACATCCAGTGTGTATTAACTTCCTTCTCAAGAGGCACAGAAAATAGAGACACACTCAGCTTCAGCTAATACACAATAAGGCTCAGATAAGTTGAGGAAGATCCATTGTCTATAAAACTTAGAAGGAAAAATTGCGAATCCACTGATTTAACAGAAGACACTCTACTTGATGCCACCTACCAGTCCATTCTAGTTCACTTCTAGACATTTTGTTAATAGGGAAATGCATTAATTGATTTATTTCCAAGGATTTACATGAATTTTGTGTGTGCCCTTGAATACTCCAGGTACATAATATTGTCACCATTAGGCTTAGTTTGTTCATAATTTTAATTAAAAGTGATTATTGTTGGAAGAAAAAAAAAAAAAAAAGAAAATGAAGTAATAGCTAGTAGTTGTACCAGATTTTGGGGGAGTTTGCCACACCTGTTGTCAGAGGACAGGATGAAGATGAAAGCTCTTTTCTTGACCAAGTGCCCCTTTGGTAATGAATCCAAAGCTGTAGGTTCTGTTACTTCTAAATTTGGACTACTTGCCAGTTGCTGGGTTTTTTCTTCAAAATAAGTTTTAGGGATTTTTTTTTCCCTTAGTGTTACTGCACTTAATGAAAGCACATTTCTAGTGTTTTAATCACCTAATAATTATGCTGCCTTTAAAAGTAGCTTTTGACACACAAAAAAAAGACTGTCCTGTAATTGGAGTTCACTGAAGAGTTCTCCTTTCTGGATCCATGTTCATTTTCTTACATCAAAATTAAAACCAAAAAACCCCCTAAACTTAGAAAGTCAGAAAAGAACATAAGGCTTCAAAAAGATAATGTAGACATCCTTCAAGAAACACTTGTTGAAGACTGAGGAAAATTCTTGAACTTTCCTCACAGCTTCCAGTGTTGTGTAGTAGAGGATAATCTTACTCAAGATTTTGAAAGATTAATTGGTACCAGCTTCAGAGACTTGCCTTTTACCTGGCAAGTTGTTTTTTATTGTATGCCAAAAACTACAGTAGTGCTACAGTAAGGATTGGAATTGAATGTGCAAAAGCAGCTAAATTCTATTTCAAACTTCAGATGCAACTCTCCTCTTACACATACCACGTATGGTTATATAAGAAAATTTGAGGACTGCAAAGATGCATCAAGGTTCTAGGTGTAGCACAAATAAAATATAATTAAGAACTTAGAGCTGACTTTTTTAAGTATTAAAACTTCAGTGTGATCATAAGTATTAATCCATATTGATAAATATTTGCATCGGCAATCAGAAATTTCAAATATTTGTTCTTTCTTTGGAACATACAAGTTTTAGAAATTATGAAGTTTTGTGGGATTCAGTTTACCATAGTCATTAGTCTGGATGGTGACACAATCAAGGAAAAGAGAAGGACACTTTAGCCAGTAGCCCCTTTCTTAGACCACTTAACTGAGGTGGGACTGAGGTCCCTGCTTCAGTGAACTTTTTTTCATTTATGCAAAAAAGTGAGACTCCACTGAATAAACTGAGAGGCTCAGTCTGTAATAGCAATTAGTTCTGTGTGTTAAAGCATCCTACTGAGGTTGAGGTCCTTGGCTAGAGAACGGTGAAACAACCTTTATAGGTGTGTCTCTTCTGCCAGGTGAATATTGGAAGCGTTTTGTATATCTGTGACATTTCTGTATCGGGGCCTTTCTGAAAGCTTTCTAATATTTTTTTTTTTCTTCTGAGAAACACTTTTTAAATAGAACATTTCCATGAAGTAAGAAAATAATTTCCTGTCTACTTTTTTTTTTATTCTATGTGAGGAAAAAAGTGTACATGGCATTTTCTGTCAATGCATGATTTTGCAGTTGTTTTATGATGTAATGCAACTTTTTTGAACATAAGAGTTAATGTATTGTGGAATTCCCAGCTTTACATTTCAAAACTCCACTGTCATACTGTATGAACATATCTTTTGTATATGATTCCCTTTGGGTTTTTTTAATTCGAAAATTCAAGAGCAGTGTCTAAAATGTGTCTAAAAGCAGTATCATCCATTGCCCAATGCTACAGAAGTGGAATTATATTTTTTCCAAATATTAAAGCCTTTCCACTGAATTCTTACTACTGTATCCTAACAGTCACCTTTCAGTTCATTTTAGCCTTGTCAAACTGTCTGGTGGTCGGTCAAGAGTAAATACTGCAAGTCTCTGTATGATCAGATTAGAGGGAAGTGAGCAAGTAGGTAGGCAGCAAACATCAAATTAGGTGATGGATGATTTCAGCAAGGGGCTAAAATGAGTTGTTCACAAGCATCAGAGTTACACAACAACAATGGGAAGTTACATTAATATGTTGTTTAAAGAGGTAGTTACTGCTAGTGAGACCTACTGGATGGTGTCAAAGAACATAAAGCAGACAAACAATGATAGCAAAATGCACGATGTTTCAGAGGAGTTGTTAATCAAAGTCCTGACCGTTTAATTTCTAAAATGGGGAAAAAAAATGAATCAATGGTTTTAACCTGATCATTCTCTTCCAAACACCCTGTAAGTGTTTGGCTTTTTTTGTGTAACCCATAATTTATTCATTTCTGGATACAATTTAAACAGTTATAGCAACACTATTAGAATTTTCTATGATCAATTTTAAATGTTTATGCCAAATGGCAAACTAATAAGAAAAGGGTTGCCCTTGTAGAGAAGCATGAAGCAGTCCATCTTTAAAAAGAGTCTCCATGGGGTGACAATTGGTTGTATGATACTTATTTATGTCCTTTTGTGAGTGCTTCTCCAGAGACAAGTGTTTTTGAGTTTTAACATGATGTCGCTGTCAGATATAATGTATAGATAACATGTGTATATTTCAGAAGGTCCATTTGGTCTGTTTCTAATTCAGAATATTTTACATGCTGTTCAGTTGGATGTGCTGTTTTTAAAATGTGACAGTTTCAATACTGGAAGAGTGATTGATCTCTGATAGCATTCATGCTGATGTGTGCTATAAAGTCTACCATAGCAAGTGTAAAAGTAATGTATTCCGTACTTTGGTTAGCATAAATGTGAACATCACAGTTTTCAATGTAATATGAATGAAACCATAGTCATATTTTAAAAGGAAATTTATTACTATATAAATAAAAATGCCCTGACTGGCTTTCATAAAAATGTGAAATTGTTTCTAACTATTGTAAGAAGGAAAAAAGAATGAACATTTAGAACCATGATGCTGTGTTTGATACAGCATTTTTGTTACCATGCAAAGGAGTATGTCAGTTAATAAGATGCATAAATGTTTTCATCAGGTACTTATTTTAAGCATGTTACTTATGTTTTAATGTCAACGATTGTTTTTGCAGTACCAGTTGTAAAGCAGACTTGGGAAAGAGAAGCTGCCCTTATTGAATACTACAGCGATTATGCAGACGCCTCCATTCCTACTATAGATTTAGGCATACCTAATACGGACAGAGGTGAGCTATTGACTGTTGTCATCGGTTTTGAGCAAATAAATGTCTAAAGATGCTAAGTTTTATGGGTAATGTGTATGTTTCATGTATAATGTATCATTTAGACATTCATTATTTCTATAGCACATTTGTGCTGCCTAAGTGAAAAGAAAGCTTTGCCACATGGGAAGTGGATGGAGAGTACAGTTCACCTATGTAGGTAGAATGTTCTTTTTTGTAGAAAACTAAATATTGTGAGTATGAAAGCACGGTACACTGATATATTCCAAGAGACAAAAATTGGTCTTATTACTCTGGGTAGGAGTAATAACTCTTGATTTATTGATGATCTTAACTCAAGGTCGTCAACAGTAGCAGAAGTCATCGTTTTATGTCAAAAGACCTCACAGTGCCAACTAAGCATAAACTCCCTGCTGTAGAAAAAAGGCTGTGGATATGATAGCTTCCATGAGTTTATTAATGTTAGGTTTTTTTCTGAAAAGAGTTTTTAGGTATTTTTCTGAAGGATATGATTTAAACTTGCATCTCAGATATGTTGCCAGTCATTCCCAAAATGTTTTGCATAGTGCAGTAAAATATTTATTTAATTTATGAATAACTGTTTATTACAAAATCTCATTTTATTTAAATGTATATATTTTGTTATTTCTCTTCTTGTAGGTCACTGTGGGAAAACTTTTGCCATTTTGGAAAGGTTTTTGAATCATAGCTCTCCCAGAACCCCTTGGCTAGTCATAGTGGATGATGACACACTAATAAGGTAAATACTGCAATACTTTCAGGAGTGATCACTGTTTGTATTGATAGGATTTTTAGCAATATTCACCTCCTCTTCTGTATTTAAGAGATACAACTGTTTTATTAGTTTTTTCCTTTAAGGAAAAAATGGTCACTTTCCTTCAGCATTGCTTGACTGATATTAAAAATAATGTAATCTGGTAACTTGATAAAGGCTATGCATATTAGTGTTACTATGTCATCATACAGTCTGAATATTATTACCCATTGTGATTATTTACTGTAGGTTTATCTGAGATACAAGTGTATCAGTGGTGCCCCGTGACAGGACAAGAGGTAACGGGCACAAAATTGAACGTAGAAGTTCCATAGTTCCATGTAAACATGAGGAGGAACTTACTTACTTTGAGGGTGGCAGAGCACTGGAACAGGCTCCATCTCTGGAGACTCCTGGACAAAACCTGCCTGGACAAGTTGCTGTGCAACCTGCTTTAGTTGGACCTGCTTTGGCAGGGGGGGTTGGACCAGATGATCTCCAGAGGATCCTTCCAACCCGATATCATTCTGTGATTCTGTGAGCTGATTGGCTTTAGTCATATGCTAATATACTTTCTAAGATATATTCCTCGCATAAATGTGCCAGAGAAAGGTTCTGTAAGCTGGAGTCAGTTTTCATAGCCATTCAGATCTGTCTCCAGGGTCTTGCCTTCAGTAAGAAAAAAAAAATTAGATCCCATTCACATGAAAACTGACACTGTGGTGTAAGGGAAATAAGGCACAGGGATCAACCAGCAAGATCACGTGGTCATGAACATAAGTCTTTCAAGACAATACATTAATTCACGTGACAGAAGAATTTGGAAGAGGCTGTAATTGTAGATAAAGCAATATTTGTGTAATGAAATCTACCTTTTTGTTTGCATTTCCTGGGGAGAGAAGATCATTTGCAAAGATCTTACCATTGTTTGGAAAAAATAATTCGGTCTTTTCTTTGAGATGAGACTCAGTTTTACTGAGAAACTTTGCTTCTTCAGAGAAATGTTTTAAGCTAATTGATTTATCATTTCAACGAATTCAGTAGTTATATCTCATAGTAAATAACCCATCATAAATTTCTTTTCAAAAGTTTGTGGCTCTGTTTTTTGTAGAAATTCTGAATTTTTCCTTTTATTTTTGTGCTATTTACTAGAACACCACTTAGGCTAGCAATCTGTGTTTTAAAATGAATGTCTACATGATTTTTTAAATGGATTTTCGTATTATAGTATTTTCAGACTCCGAAAATTACTCAGCTGCTACAACCCAAATGAACCAGTATTTCTTGGAGAGCGTTACGGTTATGGCTTGGGAACTGGAGGATACAGTTATATCACTGGCGGAGGAGGGTAATTTATTTAAACTCCTACTGAGAACTACATCAGTCTGATACTTCTGTATCTTTTTAGTGTTTATCTCTTAGTTTCTATTCTGTCATCTGGATGTGGAAGTGGGGTTATTTTCATTCTTGAGCTTGAGCAGATATAGACAGATCGTCCATTTTGCTCCATACCCTGATTTTGAGAAGGTTCATTGGAAGCAAAGAACTCTATATAACCAAAGGGACACATGCTGGATAATCAGCTACCAATTATTGTCACTCCTTCTGTGTAGCAACACATGCTGGTCACAAGTCTTAAGTCTTTCTTTTGTTTTTTTGGGGTTTTGGTTGGTTGGTTAGGTTTGGTTTGGTTTTTTCTTTCTTGTTTTTTCTTTTTTCCTTTTCTAAGGCTCTAGCTTATTATTCCTTTTCTGTTTGATCTGACTGCTGAGACACAAATTCCTGTTGTGCTTTATTTTTTTTTCTTTTTATGATACATGTAGTCTTCAAAGTTTCAATGGTAGCAATTCTGCAACTTTATTCTGCCAATATTCTCAGGTCAGTCTTCTTGCCTCAGCATTCAGTATCTGTAGAAGTTTTGCCATGTCTCAGTGGCAAGCGAAGGATTGTCATAGAGTGAATGAACTCATGGAGCCATGTAGCAATTTTAGAGTGTGAATCTTCTTAGTACAACTTGTAGTAGCTGGGGGAGCCTGTATTCTGATCAAATGGATGGGTGATGTAGCCTCAGAAAAGGCAAGAGTATATTCCCTCAGCTGTTGAATTAAAGACATCATCATGTTTCTGTTCTGTTGAAGGCTTATTTTAGTGATAATGATCTAACAGTTCCAGGCTATGGTTGGTATTTAGATGAGCAAGGAAGTTGGGATGAACAGAAGAGCCTTGCAGTGGCTTCAAGGAACATTTTCCACTTACAGAGAGAATTCTGTGCAACAGAGGATTCAGGGAACGACAGTTCAGGTTTAGAGTTATTTTCATTTAATTGCTACATGATAACTAACTGGGAAATACATTGGAGTAAGGTAGAGAAAAATAACCCTTTAAACTCGTGGACAAATGTACGATGAATTAGCTGCAGCAAAAATGGTGGCTAGCTAAGTAATTGTTGGAATTAAAAAAATTGACACAATTGGTATAATTAATTTTGATTATATAAAGTAATTTTCCTTCAGAAAATGCCTCTTACACTACTTGTCAGTACTGACTTCTCAAGTTTTGAAGTTTCAGGGAATTTGCACAAGGGGGCTACATTTCATCTTGCAGTTTTTATATAATTTAGCAGTATGTATTAATTACAGTCATTTGGCTTCTCTAGTAGTTATTGTCTTATATGTTTAATTTGATTTTCTTATTCAGGATGGTGTTCAGCAGAATAGCTGTTAAGAAACTACTTGCTAGTAAATGCCAATGTTACAGCATGGACGCGCCTGATGATATGGTCCTTGGGATGTGTTTCAGTGGCTTAGGAATCCCTATAACACATAGTCCGCTTTTCCATCAGGTCAGAGAGTTATTTTTACTAGTATTAAAAATATATTTTATTCTTTTAAGTGTACACTTAAAAAACAGGATTCATAAATACTGCAAACTCAGTTAGTGTGTAATAACTATAACCATGATGCTGCTGCTATACCGTCTTTCTCTCCCAAACCAGTTTGAATCAAGCAAATAACATGGATTACTGCAATGCTTTAGTAGTTTGTAAGACATTTCAGTTACCCTATGACTACATTTCATAAAAAACGCGTTTGTCAGAGGTGGGAACTTTGAAAAGCAGAATTAGGAGCTACGTGCTTTCAGTACTTGTGATATGTCCTCTAAGAAAAGGGAAAAAAACAAACCACCACACCACAGTACTTTTTTCTTCAGGTAATGGAGCACTGACTGTGAAATTTTTCAGTAAGTTTGACTTCTCTGCTTACCCAATTTTTCTGTTGATTCAGTGTTTACTATTCTGAAACACCTCATTAGTGAAGATATAAAATGTTAAAGAATTCCTAAAACTGTTGCTTTTGTGGTAGATTCTGAAGAACAGTATAAACGGTATATATATATCTGATAAATTGCCCCGTGCGAGCACAAGGGAAAATGGGGTCACAAAACATAATTTTCTTATAAGTATATTCTACAGTTTGGGAGAAGTGGGTTGGAATAGGTTTGAATCTTGTTTCTGGCTTCCAAAATATTTAACAATCTAACTGCAGTGTCACGGTGGAAAACATGATGCGTTGAGTCCCGGAGAGATTTGCTGCCCCGTAAACCAAATAAACACTTTCCCTTACTCCCATGGCATCAAAGAGAAGCAGCACTTACAGTTTTTCCCAAATGCTACTTTTAAACAGAAATAAAAATCAGCCTTTAAATCAGTGTAGTGTTTGATGTTTTTCAGGTGTTAATCTCATTTGGAAACATGGAAGACCTGTGTATCTGAATTTAAACTGAGATTAAGATAATCAGCTACTTGAAAATCAGTAAATTGCCATGTAATTCAAAGCAGCTGTCAGTGGTGGGGAGGAGGTTTGCTATTTAAATTATCCATTTTTTTCCTATATTAGGATTTTCTTTTTGATTCCTATTTAGAGAAATGGGAAGACTGTGAATCTGCTATTCAATATTTTATTTCCTTGTCCATATAAAAAAAATCATATTTGTTTACTTTCCTGTTTCGTTTATCATTGCTTACTCCTTTCAGCATAAGTATGAAAGAAAGCAAGTAACCCATCTTATGAAATCAACTGTTACTGAATAGTTTGTGCTTCCACAGGTGTTTTAGAAAACCTAGTATCTAATTAAAGGAAAGTTGGAAAGAACAGAACTCATTTTATAGATTTGTAGGAACAGCCCTTATACAACAAAACAAAGTACTTCCTTGTAGTCCTTAATGTGGTACTGAATCACTCTGAAAGTGAAACCCTAGCAGTTTGTTTTTTCCACACGGAAAATTACACCTGAACTGTAATTCGTCTTTACTGCTGCTTATAACAAATTCCAATTTAATATACCTTGAACAAAAATTAACCCTGTGGGGAAAAAACTACTGAATGAAAATTGAGTGTGCTTATTCTGTGATTCCGCTGTTATGCAACAAGTATTTTAAAAATGAGAAAAATAAAATTGGATTTTCTCTCAACCAGAAAATTATTTTTTTAAAGGCCTGACGGAAGTATTATGATGTACAATGTTCCTTGAGGTACATAAATCCAGCATTGTACTGAGTATATATTAAGAAACAGAAGCAAAGATGTCTTGATCCTTAGAGTGCCTGTGATGTGACAGTGTTTGCTTGTTCTTACTGGTTTTTCCTCTTTGTTACGAGCTAAAGTTCTGTAACCTGCCCCAGAGGCTTCTGACATGATGAGACTCTTGAAGAGAACAGGAACCTCCCCATGCTGAATAACAGCCAGGATTGTGGTCTTAAAATATAAAATCTGGGCAAAAGCAACAAGTTTGGCTTTTGTGGAATACCAAATATCAATCCTAGCACAAAACAAAACCAAAAAAAGTCCAAAAAAAAACCCAATGAAAACCAAACCCAAAGTTTACAATAATTAATTCTGCAAAATGTAAGAAGGAAGAAATTAAGGGAATTTATATCTTAAGGTCAACCACCTATATAGTAGTATGATTATTAGAGAGCAATATAATAAAAATTGTAGTTATTAGGGCAGATCTCATTCTTTTGGAATTACCAAAACACCAAAATTTTGTGTATAGCTCAGTAAAGAGCTGATTGGTTTTCAGACAGCAAAATATCTAAAAACTGTTTCTATCCAAATTAAATTATTCAGTTTTTTGAAACCTAGATATTCGTTAGCTTTTTTTCAAAAGTCTTGAAGGAGGTAGGCTCCCTCTTGATTTCTCCAGTGGGATTTTTTAAAATAAGTACTCTCTGATTTAAATATCAAAATTAAAAAACCAATAACAGCAACACATATTTAAATCTCTTAATGCCAAATTCTGTTGCCTAATTTTATGATTGGAGTATACACGGAACTGTGTGACGACTGCAAAGTGTAGAATTCATTAATACCTTTGAAGTGTGCAGCATTAAATCAATTCCCAGCTTAGGCATCAGGTCAGTGATTCAGTATGCAAATCGCTCAATTTTCTTCTTGTGTTTTACATCTAGAAAAAAAGGATGCTTTCGTGCATTTCTCTTTACAAAAACTGTTTACAGTGGCAAAATCTAGTTATTTTACCAGGGACCATTACAGGTGGGGCTTTTTTAGATAACAGTAACTGTCAGAGGAAATGAAGTGTGCTTGATGCATTAAGAAGTCAGATGTATCTTGTGGCTGTGTTGCAATTCTGTCTCTTCTGAGATCACCTGAGACAGAATAACAGTGCAGTTTTCTGGCACCACAATATTTCCTGCATTTGGTAACCTTCATGATAAAACTTCATATATTTTGGTTGCTTATGGCCTTATTAGGAGCCTATAATTACACAGACAGTGCTGGCAACTCTTAGTAAGAGGAAGAGCGAGGGAATATTACTTAAACTAATTTTTTATTTCTTGAACAAAAGTGATATATTAAAAAGATGCAATACAAATTACAGTGTTTAACAGTTGCTTTCACAGATGGTGACCATTTCATCCTGAGAAACAGGGCATACTTAATATCAGTGTATTTCATAGCATGATGATTGCAGCATGAGTTTAAGATCTAAGCCTAGAATAACGTAAAAAAAAAATCAACACCCTTTAGTATCATCTTGCATACTTTGCCAATGCCACGTTGCTTAGTTATGATAGGGAACCAGTTGAATGATCATACTTTCTTGTTCTGAAATTATTCTTTGTCACTGAGTACTACTCTACTAGTTTTGGTTTATTCTTCCACCTTAGGCACGGCCAATGGACTACCCAAAAGACTACCTTTCTCACCAAATTCCAGTATCATTTCACAAGCATTGGAATATTGATCCAGTGAAGGTATATTTCACGTGGCTGGCATCAAACACAGAAGAATCGCTTGATGGAAAGAAGGTTGGGTATAACAGAGAGGATTTATAAGTAGTAGAAGAATTTAAGTGTTGATCAACGTACTGCAGATGAGAGACGTCACTACTGTGATTTTTGCGTTGTTCTCATGTTGTTCATGTATTCATGACATAAAAGACAATGTTTTGTTCCTGTTTGTTACGTTCTTTCAGAGCAGTGGAAGAAGGCACTTAAGTGACTTCCGGGTTCTTCATTACACTTGGTTTCTTTTGACACTGTTTTTGGGCTTTCTGTACCAATCAACTTGACACACATGTCTCGTACAACTTTGTGTTCTGGTTTGGATGTTGAGTCAGACTCCATCGATGAACATTTCAGGACTGAATCAGGAGTGATGTATTTGAGAGCCTAATACTGAATGTGTGTGGAACCTCTATTGAATGTCATCTCTCATTCACCTACAGAAAACAGTTCCCGAAACTCTTCTGGAAGAGGTTCCTGAGAAATCAGAGAGGAGACATGACTTTCTGTGTCCAGGAACTAGATTGTGTGAAGGCTCTGTTCGTTTTCACTCATTTCACATAGCAATATTGTGGTTTGCTCGGATGAATGGGCCAAGTGTGAACCACTGTTTTACCTTTTAAGTTTATCAACATTTGTGAGGAATGTCATCTTCAAAATTGAAAAAAAGGTTAAGGACAGGGATTTCATAGGTGGCCACGGGAGGTCACTGTGGCTCCTTTAGAAACCCAAGTCACTGTGTATCTGTTTGGCAAGTATAAATGTGACTTAAGGATTTTTGCAGGATTAACACTTCAGTACTTTTGATGTGTGCATTTCAGTAGTATATGGATGCCAGCTTTAAAAAGTTTGTAGTATTCCTAATTTATATCATCAAGATAAGTAATTTTATGCATTCAACTTGTAAAAAGTGAATCATATTTAAAATGTTCTTTTTTTTTTCTTTGAGTAATTAAGTTTTGTAAAGATGTTTGTACAAAAACTGGCTTTAGTATGTTCTAAACTAATTTTTATACTGTAAAACTGCTCCTTTTAAGATGACAGTATATGGTACTTGTATGCTGTTATTTAACTTCACTTGCTTATATTGTAACCAAATACAGGGTCTTAAAGCCATACCGCTGAAGTCATTTGTGGTTTGTTTTCTTTGGGTAGGTTAAAAAAATCAATTCCACTTCAAAGTAATGCAATACTTGCTCTTAGGTAGAAGCAGGGGAGCCACTGATTCCTGGTTCAGTAATGACTGAAGTTGTATAAACATTGGTTTGTGAATGTTGTTTGTGGAATTTCAAGCGTTGGAATAGCAAGCACGTACTCGTAATAGATGCAAACTCTTAATTAAATAGCAACAACCCATGTTAAGTCTTTTTTTCTTTTTCTTTCCCATTATCAGTGCCTTAAACAGTAGACATTTTACTGATGCCAGGACTATGTTCTCCGGTACCCTGGGTGAATTGTTAGTCATGTTTACTGTTTAGAACTGTGAGAGCCAAAGGCGAAATAAAAGCACTCTTCTTCTAACTTTTGTGCCTTCTTCCTCTTTGCAAACTGAGTAGAGAATTATTTTAGCACCGTGTCACAATTTTATCACCTGAGTAGTAGTCTGTGATCAGTTGTACTAAAAGGCAGCTTAAGCACTTTTTAAAATTTATTTATTTTCATATTCTCTCCTGACATGCTTCCCCAGCTTAGGTTAATTTTCAAGTCTCTAGTTTTGTGCAAATGAAAAATGCTTTTGCAGTGGACTCCTCATGATTGGGAATCTTGATACTGTCACAAAACACATGCGATTATCAAATTCTCCAAGGGTAGGCCAATCACTTCCAGCTTCAAACTGGTGATTTTCCAGCATGACAAAAGTGACCTTTTTATTCCAAGAACTAAAAAATGACAAGATTTTTTTTTTTCAAGCAAAGGATCCCAGAGAGTTTCAGAAAACAAGATGTGAAGCCTATGTTAAATTTAGTTTTAGAAGACTCAGCAAAGCTGCTGCTGTCTGAAACCTTGACACAAAATTGCACATTAATGAGCCTGAGCAGTACTCATATTTCTAAGAAAAATCAAGGGGATTATAAATGGTGTAATGTTAAAGCAAAGGAAGAGAAGGGGAATTCACAACTCACTTTTCTAACAGGCAGATTAAAACGGGACTGCAAAATTGATTGACTGCTTGAAGTTCCCTTTTCTGGGACATTCCAGAACTGTGGTGTGAAAAAGAAAATCTGGGGATCATTATTGGCTGTTTGTTTTCTATGTTTATATCAGAAAATTACCATGTATTAAGACATTTCTTTCATGGTATTCTTTTGATAATACGGTTGGTTGGTTAATCTGCTTTCAGGACCCCAAAAAAATCTGAAATAGTGGTGCCTTCAGTACAGCAGGATACATAAATTATGAGAGAAGAGTTATTTTGAGTCCCACATTTCATCAAAAGTGAGAATGATGGCTGTGAATTCATTTTTCTTTCCCTACGTCTGCAGGTGGCCTGGGCACAGAGAGACACGAAAGGAACTGACCTCTGTCTCTTCCTTTGTGAGTAGGAAAATGGGCAGGAGTCTGAGGCGGCTTCACAGCTGGATAACTTCATTTTTACACAGCACAACTTTGCACTAACACCAGCAATAATGACTGTTGACGGGAGGGAGGAGACAAGGAAGAAGATGGAAGGCAGCTCTAGCTGGGCTGAAATATTTATTGCAGGTGAGTATTTCATTGACTGCAGTCAGTGTTGATGGCGCTTAGTCCCTGGAGGCTTGGAGCCAATGCTGTACGAGCTGCTTCTGCCTCAGCAGAGCCCTTGCATTTCACTCCCCTCTGGGAGCGTCCATTGGGGCCATTTCCTCAAGAGAACAGCACCATTTGTACAGAAACTCACAGAATACCCCAGGGGCCTCTGGAGGTCACCTGGGCTAAACCCCCTGCTCAAGCTGGGCCACCTACAAACAGCTGCCCAGGAGTATGTCCAGACAGCTTTTGAACATGGACAAGGATGCAGACCTCACCACTTCCTTGGGTGACCTGTGGCACTGTTTGACCACCCTCGCAGCATTAAAGGTTATTCTTATTTTTAATTGGACTTTCCTTGTTTCAGTTTGTGTCCATTTCCTCTTCCGGGCACCACTGAGAAGACTCTCAGGCTCTGTCTCATCTGCACCATCCCATCAGATACTTACTGAATTTTTCACAGAAAGAGTGGTCGGGCATTGGAATAGGCTGCCCAGGGAGGTGGTTGAGTCACCATCCCTGGACGT
>JAOQGH010000001.1:183395173-183447604 GCA_025769975.1 Gallinago jamesoni | reverse complement strand
ACCTAAACATGAGGAGGAACTTCTTTGAGGGTGGCAGAGCACTGGAACAGGCTGCCCAGAGAGGTGGTGGAGTCTCCATCTCTGGAGACATTCAAAACCCACCTGGACATGTTCCTGTGCAACCTGCTGTAGGTGGACCTGCTCCGGGAGGGGGCTTGGACTAGACAATCTCCAGAGGTCCCTTCCAACCCCATATCATTCTGTGATCCTGCCCGCAGCACCCCTTTCTAGAGCAAGCACTGCACAACATCTGCTGCCAAGCATCAGCATCCTGCCCCAGCAGCACTTGTCTGCAGATGCTCTAAAACTGTCTGCTAATTTCAGACAAACCCAGGGTAAAGCCTAAGTTTAAATCACTTACTAGAAGCGGTTATTGAATAGAAAATTATGACAGACTGTTTTTTCCTAGCAGTGGGAAACAGGAATTTTAAAGAACAAGCTATTGAGTAAAAAACATTATAATCTTTGCTGGGAAAGTATCTCAAATCATTTTCTTTATGAATAAGGGAGATAAAAAAAGGAGATCAACTCACAGGCTGAAGAATATAACAATTTTTCATTTCCCTAATTATTTGCCAAGGGTTGTAGATCAGCTCTGTCAGACGGGCATGGGGAAATGCTCTGTAAAGCCAACACAAGTGGATTAACCTGGTGGGGCTTCTTCACAGCCCTGCTGCAAAGCTCTAGGCATTGCATCGCTCCTGAAGGGACGATTGCCCGTCCGTCTGTTCCTCCTCAGACGTTTTAAAGTTCCACACGACTTGGGTCTCAGAAATAGTATTGCTTAACAAATCTCATGGCGTACAAGACTCTTACAAATTCTGTTTCATGCAGTTTTAAGTTTGACTTCCCTGCCAAAATAGCCTTCTCTATTTCTCCCTTTCTTTCTCAGTGCTTTTCTTACCCCCACAGCTTGGTGGGGTTTTTTCCCCCAATGAGTTTACCGTCCAAACAGAGATTTAGCAGGGAGGCTGAGGGGACCTCAGTCATCCCTCCACCCCAACTAGGCTGGTGTGCCCTTGACATCAGCACAGGCTGCCTGTGAAGCAGAAATCCCCAGAGCATCTCAGATGTATTCTCCTGCTCCTCCTGCTTGCCAATTTTGCCACTCTTTTCTAAGCACTCACATACCAGCATATTTTACTACATTTTGCTCCCACAGAGGAGACAGTTGTGCCACCAGCTGACATGGATGATGCAAAGAAGCATCCCAGGCTGACTGAGTGTCAGCACTTCCACCGGTCCCTGCTGCAAGGAATAATCTGAAAAAAAAACCCAAAATGTATTTTCTTGCTTAACAGAACTCAGCCACCTTGGGCACTTGGCAGCACCTTTGCCAATCTGACTTCCGTATTTTTAACAGCCCGTCCCTTACCTGGTGGTAAGGCCCCTGCATGTAAACGCCGAATGCATTTAGGATTTGGCTGAAGTGTTACTGTGAAGGAAGAATTGTGAACACCTGGTGAACACTCTCAAAGCCCGGTAGGAGAAGGCGGAGCTCAGTGGTATAAAAACACAATGAAAAGAGGGGAGTTTTGCAGCCTGTAATCACCAATGTGCAGTTGCTATTTTGCCTTTAATCAACCCCTCAGCTCCCAGCACCTGTGAACACTGCAGTGGCATCATTTCTCTGCAGAAGTGGGAGAAAATTACCTGTAACTATTGGGATTCCTTTTAACATCCTTTTCCCAGAAAACGAGGCTGTTTTGCCGCCTTCTATGCCTAAGATTTTCCAGCTGCGTTCACAGAGTGGCTGTCTTAATTCCAGAGTGACAGAAAAGCCTGGACAACCCCATGGTCATCCTGCTCAGGCTCAAGCCTACACCAGCCTGGCTTTACCTGATGCTCACAGAGGCACCTTTGGGGCACAATGGTGAAAAATCTAGGGCTCTTCCACCCTTTCCTTCATCCCCCAACGTGCCCTGCATGAGCAGATCAGCCACCGCCAGCATCCTCCACCACCTGCAACTGGGGGATTTCAGACTGACCTATTTTCACTTAATTGTGTAATTTCTAAAACTGCCATCCAGTATTATGCTTTATTTTGTGCTCTCGGCCGCATTGGTTAAACCCCCATGGCCTTCAGTAGGTTTCACACAGCTTAGCAAAGAGCTGTAGGTGGCCCTTAACATGTCACCGAGCTCTCAGAGGGCCAGACAATGGGATTTCAACCTGTGTTTAGTAAGAGGCAGAATTACATTAAGGCAGTAATCGAACAGCTTCAAAGTGCTTCCTAACGATGTTCACAGGAAGAGAAGCTTTCTGGTTGTTGATTCTTTCCATCCTCAGGAACTGCATCAAAGCAACACCCCCAGCAGCTCGTGCTAGTGCTGAGATGAACATCAGCCAGGGACCTGTCCTGCACTCACATGTGGTGCTTCCTAAAGGTGAAATGAAAGGATTCGTTGCTCACAAAAACTTCAAGATCCTCATGCCCGGCTTGTCGGGGCAGTCCCGATTAACTGAAGCTGAAGCACAGGGTGTCGTGTTGGGTCCACACAGCTTCAGTTCAGCTGGTGATGCCCGAGCAGCCTCAGGCTCCCAGCAGAGAGAGGGCCCATTCCCCAGACACGGAATGCCTCTTTCCCCACATTAAGGGGAAAAAAAAAAATGCTTCATCTTTGTGCTTGAATGTAAAAAGTTCAATAACACCTTCCCAGAAACGTTCTCTTTCCTGCATCAAATTTGCTTTCAAGCTCCGTATATTTGTACTTCCACGTTTAACTGGGGCTCACAGTTCTACTGGGAGGTTCACATTTTGGAAACAGGAAGAATTTCGTTTCCGTGACTTCCTTTGCCTCTATCTCCTTAAACAATAAATGCATAAAGGTAATGCCACAGATTTCTCTGGGACATGTACCCATTGTAAACTGGTGCGTTTGGGACCTTCTCACCACTCCTGGAGCAGCTCACCTGAGAAGTAACAAGTACTCAAAGGTACCTGAAAGTCCAAGGTACAATTCTCCTCTCACTACAGACAGCACCATGTTTGGCCACAGGCTTTAAGGATGGAAGGAATTCATTACTGTCTAGTCCAGCAAGCTCCAGATCAAAAAACATATTGCCCTACTGGAGTCCAGGTGCACAGTTCGGGGAGAAGAGTGGGGTGGACAAGATGGGACCTTGCTGGAGGGAGGCATGGAAGTGTCCCTGGGAGGGGGAGAATGGCCCACAGGGACTTAGGGGACTGGGTGGTCACGGAAGGTGAGGAGCAGACAGGATATTTGTGGTAGGGACAGGACAAGCTGTAAAACTACTGTTAAAAATTAAAGGAGACCCAAGCAAACAGTGTGATCAACTGCTCTGTTGTTATAGTCAGACATCTTTAAGGGTTAACTGGGAAAAAAATATAGCACTGAAGGGGTCAACCTATTAATTTTAAGGAAAGTTGAAATATGTAATTTTTACGTAAGCTCAAGTATTCAAAGACAGATGGCATCTCAGTTCTATTTTATCATGTCTGTTTCCACTGAAATCCTTTTTTTTGGTGATGATTTCATTATGACTCTAAGGAAAATTTAAATCTAGGCCCCAGTAATGGTTTGTCCTTGGTCAAGGTTTTTAAATAGCGGTCAGCCATAAAGGTTTCTTCTCCTCCCCACCTGCAGGTTTCCAGACAGTCTCTGTCTCCTGTACACTTTGCATCACCCCATGAAAAGCCTGCCCAGCTGATCTTCAAGGCCTGTGGCAATTTTTCTTGCGTGTAGCTCTTTCTCAGGGGTGTTTAATCTCCTCCTTCCAGAGCACTGCTCTGTGCTGCAGTCCTGGAAAAGGTGATAAAACCCCACAGAGGCTGAGAGAACATGAACCAAATCCCCAAGGATCACGATGGGACACGTGCTGAGCCTTTATGGGGCTGCTAGAAAAGTCACCTCCCTCTGCCTGCTCCTGAGAGGTTCCTCCATCAAGAGCATCAGTGGAGTACACAAAGAAGCAGCTGGAGCAGCCATGCTGCAGAAGCAGCAGCTGTCTGCCAGCAAGACGATGGGGACAGGGCACATACTGGTTGAAATGGGCAGGAAAAATAATTTTGGTGGTTTTTTTTGCAAAACCCTGCATAACCTCAGGCGAGTCACTGTGTGCCTGGTGAGATGCCATAGCTTCAGGCGTCAACAGTTACCACAGTTTCATGACTGTTAAAATACAGGTAAGTCCATGGCAATATGTGGATTGCAGCACATCTGAAATTAAAGCTGCAGATATCTAAAACTAGACACAGCAAACAAAAAAAATCTTAAGTGAAATGTGGGTCTCCATTTTATTTTCCCAAAATTTGCTGGCCACTGGAATAATCCATAGCTTTGGAAAACTGTACCTTTGGTTAAGTAAATTTTATTGCCAACCATATATTATATATGACAGATGAGTCCTCAGTGTTTGTTCGGTACACATACATGTTTGTGTACATATATATGAGCAGAGTAATTGCACAACTGCAAAAAAAGCTTTTCAATAAGGCTTTTTTTTTTTTTGATGAAACCCACAGAGAGGCACTTTATATCACAGATTCATTTTGGCTGACAAATATATTTTAAATACTGCTCCTTACGTCAGCTCTGCCAGCTCTTCTTTGATAATAAATTTGAGGTTTGGGAATCAAGACAAATGGAATGTACGTAAATGAAAGCCTATGTGAAATAAACAGTGTCAGCAATCGAGTCATAAAACTTAATGTATTGATATCCATTAGTGGTAATTCTAGCTCTATCTGGCTGTTGGAAATGAATAGATTAAAATATTTTTAAAGGCTAAGAAAAAGACAGATATTGCTCTTGATTTAAAGTCCAGATTCAAAGCTGAGGTTGAATTGTTTGCTTTCAAAGAAAAAAGGAAAATGGATGGAAGCTGCAGCGTCAGCCGTGTGGAAGGCAGGGCTGCCTGACGGTCCCATCTCACGGGATTAATGTGAGGCTGTTTGCCACGGCGAGCACGCTATCTGCCTCGTGGCCGATGGCAAACTAAAATCAGATGCAGAGACTGGCTTTGCATTGAGGAGGTGGTACACAAATGTAACAAGCTCAAACCCATCCCTGGAGCTCGTATTTTGGATCAAAGAGAGAGGTACTGTCTCTTCAGTTCACCTCTCAGAAGCCATTCAAACCCATTTTTTGCCCAAATGGAAATTCCTATGAATGTCACATAAGCACCTTCCCCACTTAGTGACATAACGGGAATGAGTGACAGGATCAGAAACCCTTGAGGAAGCCCTCTTGAAACCTCCTCCATGCCTATGGGTGCTTCTGAAAGCCAGGTTTATTTAAACTCCTCGGAGTTATTTTCAAATGACCCTTTTATCAAGTAATGGAGAGCAGCCCATGCGTGACCTGCTGGTTTGAGAGTCCTTTTTCTCTCTGAATGCCGTTCACGCTCTGGAGCGTGTTATGTGGTCCCTCTTGTGTTATGCAGCCTGGGATAATCTTTCATGGCAATGAAGTGGGTCTCAAAACAGTTCCTCAGGTTTTCTACTTGTTTCAATAAACCTGAAGAAAAGCAAGAGATTTTTTTCTGAAATTCTATTGTCAGAAAAATTACCCTACCTTATGTAAAAGTTCAAGCCGGTGAGCCTACGTCATGTAAGTGGTGGTTGTAGAGCTTTGCCTAGTCCTGTTTCACTATGTTCTGTCTCTGGGCAGTGTGTGTGTGCTGTGTGTTTTGCTGTGCTACACGGCCGAGAGCCACCCAGCCCCTGTCTCTGCGACAGCATGACACCCACAGTAGGGAAACCCTGTGGCTGAATGAATCAATATCACATATGGCCTAATTCTAGGGAGCTAGATTTAATTAGTGCAAGCATCACTGACACTGCATTTTCCCATCGTGAGGCCAAGTATATGCAAAATTGTCATCGTCTACTGACCAAGACTTGGTGCTGACTGAGGCTCATGAAATTAACAGTTTTCTCAAGCACCCAGAAAATTGAGCTGATCCAACCCTTATGAACCAGTCTGGCTCTCAGTGGCAAAATTCCCAGGGCTGGACCAAACAGGTGAAAGTACAGGGAAAAAATCAGTTTTGGACCGGAAAGTGTTAAAGCCATTTTCCCGTGTCAGCATGATGCTTGGCTGTTCTTAGTCCCAAGAGGCTCATGAGGACCTAGGGTTACATCCACCCAGACCTTTTTGCAGGATGCGGGGCTGAAGATTTGTGGCTCTCAGTCTTTGCACATAATCATTATGGCAACATGCTTTTAAATAATGCATGTCTGTTTGCATGTTTTATGGATTTCTTTTGAAGATGTGGATCTCTTTCAGAGCAGTATGCAGATTTTGACTCTGTTTCCCTCTAAGAAAAATCAAGGAAAAAGCCCTAAATGTCTTTGAGCCAGTGTCTGCTCCCTCAAGGTGAACTGAGCACAGCAAGGACACACCAGGCAGAGGGAGGTCCTGATGCAGGGGTGTGCTGTCCTTCATATCTGAATCAGAGCAATACTGAACACTGTCCTCAGCTTGCTTAGGTCTCCACTTTCCTGCTGTCACCACCGTTGGCACACATGGGTTTTCATCAAGGATGTGGTGGGGAGAATTTTCTGAAAAATCTCTTACTGGAAACGTTGCCTAAAAAGGTTTGCTTTCATGTGTTAACTGCATATTTTATAATAATTATAAAGGACTAAATGGAGAGGACTCACTGAACTCTAACATACTTGCTCTAGGATCTTTCAATTTAACTACTGTGTTACTTGGTTTGATTCCTGGAGCATGCCTTGGCACGTGTATGAAACAACGGGTTACCCTAAGTGAAGGAGATGTCAGTCCTGTTTCTGCCCCAAAGCAGGGGGTAGCTTCAGGGCAGTCCATGCCAGACCCAGCTTCTTCCTGGTGCCTCATGAAGGATCCCTGTGAAGCAGAAGGGTGGCCTTCAGAGCAGAGAGATCTGAGTCAAGGGGTCAACGGGAAGGTAAAAATGTGTCTTTAGTCCCTTCTGCTCTCAAGTGGCACAGAGCAGTTCAGCCTGTCACCCTGACCACCCCGGGCATGCAGACAGAAGGCACAGCTTGCCCAGAGCCTTGGGAAGCCCTGTCCTTCCCAGATGTGTCTGACAAGGGAGGGTATCAAGAAAGGAGAAGGGAAACCTTCAGGAGAGAGCAGACTAGTGTGCAAGGCCAGCTCTGACCACTGCATGCACCCTCCCTTGGGAGGTGCACCCAGGGACCAGGGTTTCTTGACATGTGTGGAGCCTGGAAAGTGTCAGGTGCTGCTCTCAAAGACCCCTCTAAACCACTCTATGCAGCCCCCAGTACAAGGCTGTTGGTCCCCATGTGTACCATGGGTCAGCACAGTACATCAAACCCAGGGCACAGGGGCTATACACCTGGATGGAGGTGGCCAGCACAAACACCAGGTATAAAGGTCTCATTTGAGAAGAGGGAGATCACCATTGCATGGTCCTGTTGCAAACTGAATCCCTATTTGGAAAGGGTCCTACCTGGTGTTGATATCATACATCGATTGGTGTCAGTGTCCCGCTGCTGTAGCTCTGTGTGCCCCTCGTACATTCCTCGTACCCCTTTGCCAGAGGAGCAGTAAAATAAGTGGAGTAAAATTACTTGCAAGAGTCTCAGAGGAGTTCATGTGCAGGGATTCCACTAGTCAACAGCTGTAGCATTCCCCAAAAATTCTCACTCGGGTCCATAAAGCAACCCAAGCAACTTTCACATCCAGGAAACCAAATGGCCGCAAACTTTACAGCGTCCATTTCCCACAGCGGGCTGAGCTACTGCTCTCAACCCTGGCGTGGAGGGCAGACGTCCCACCCAAAAGGTGCAGGATGAGTGGAGAGAAAAAGAAGGTAGGAAAGCAATTAGATCAAAACAGTTTCTTCCATAACTGAGCAGCAAAAGGAGGAAATCTGTTTTCTGAATCATGGTAAAACATTATTCATGGAAACCCAGGGCTTTCTTAACATGTAAAACAGGAATAGCCTCTCTAATTTGTTTTTCTCTTTCTGAGATGTCTAAAATTGGCTGCTAATTCTCATCTGTGCTAGCCAAAAAAAAATTCCACAGATTACTCACATTTGACTTAATTTGATTAAATGTACTATCACCAGCATGATTGCTAATTATCCTTGTACTTAGTTACTCAAATTAAGATCCTATGACTTCATCAAAGTTGGATAAGCTATATCAGGGAAAAGATGTTTATTTGCCTAAACCTGTGCTCTTATTCATATGCAGAGAACAGGATATCACAGGGGTTTGTCTTTGAGAGTATGAGTCTGTCCATGCTGCTAGTTCAGATCAGCTGGCACTTCTCCCGCCGTCTGATGAAGGCAGTGGGTCTGGCTGCTCTCCCACCTCCGCAGATGGCAAAGGGACTGATGGTACCATTTTCATAGGACCTGACCAGGAAAAGGGAGAGGGACACCTTTAGCTGCTCAGAGAAAGTCTTGTGTTCTTCTTCACCTTTTTTTCTCACATCCCGATCTCATTTACGACTTTTTTATCCCTAATCCTGAAAGCGCATCCCCAAGAAAGGGAAAAGACGTTGAGTGATGCAAGGGATGAAGATCCAGAAAAGAGCCCTGGAGGTGTTTTCCCATTATCTGAGGAGAAGGGCAGTTTCCTCAGCAACACAAAATATAGAGACGTGCTGAGACAAGATAGGAGAAGGAAAAGAAGAATAAATAATGAATGAGATGAGAACATAACCTTCCTCTCCCTTCCAAAACCCAATAGTCTAATCCAGGTTTCTAGCCTTGTCATTTTTCTATTTTTTTCCCTTTACCTAAATGTATGAGATCACTTACTGCAGATTTCTTTTAATAAGTGTGAACTCCATAGGGCTTCGACCACAGGAATACAGTCTCACAAGAAATTTATCCGTAGGTACATGAAATCGTGACTCAGTGCTTGAAAATGAGAGTCGCAATGTAAGAAAGGCTCTAGAAAGAAAAAGACCTATTTCCTGCAAGAAAGAGCAGACCCATGTCCACGTTAACTCTTGTCAGCTCCAATGGTCCCATGGCAAAGCAATCACTTGCAGCTTTCAGGATGTTGGTGGGAGCTGCACATGCTTAGCATTTTTGAAGATCACATCTTTAACGATACCAGAATGTTCCCACAAGTCTATATAATCAGTTCTTCACTGGTTTTTGTGTTGTTTTTGGTTTTTTTTAATTTTCTCTTATTTAAACTGCCATCAATGAGAACTTGGTCTAGGGTTCTTCAGCTAGAGTTCAAATGAAGAATAATGTTTGATGTTAAGCAGGACTGAAATCAGCTCACCTTTCCAGAGTGACGTGGCTGTGCACTCCCCAAACAATTAACACTCACTGCTAATTAGCAAAAAAACAGGTAGCTGACATGTTATGACATGTCCTTTTCAAACAGTCTCAGTTAACACTGCCAGCAGTTACGCTATAAAGGTATCAGGTAAATCAGACCCAAGAGTTATAGAAAGTATCCTACAGAGCCAAATCTTACAAATCACTAGTTACCTCCTCTTCTAGACAATTTTGCATCATTTGCACTTGACTCTATTTTGCTAAAATTGCTGCAAAGAGTTATTTTACTTCAGAAGGAGAATATATAGGTGAACTGCTAAAATAGTTGGGTTATGTTCTCCAACTATTTATGCCTTTGCATAAGACCTTTCAGAATATTTGGAACAAACTGTCTGAAAGTTGTTCTAATGGTTGAGATCAACTACGTTCCACACAATCATAACCCATCAGAAAAGCCTCTGATAATTCTGTCACAGGACTACACAAAATTCTTACAGGTAAACATAACCAGTGGTCTATTTGGGCTGTTAGCACCTTTCCCTGCCTTTATTACTGAGAGTAAAAATGGTCAGGGCATGATCATTCCTTCTTACATTCATTTTGAATCTTGGCTAAATCAAAGCTCAGCTCAAGCCTAAAACACCTCCAGATTATTTCCCAGTAGCCCAGTTGCCCAATTTCACATAAAGATAATAATAACAGCAATTATGTGAAAATAAATTTAGTATAGAGATTTGCTAACAATCTCATTAATCAGGCTCATGCTGCCTTGTCTGTACATGTCCCACAGAGCTGTGAATATCCAGCTTCCCGAAACCTGGGGAAGTCACCTAGCACAGGTGCCCACCAGCACAGTCCCAGCCACTGCAAGGAAAGCACTCACAGAATCACAGAATGATATGGGGTTGGAAGGGACCTCTGGAGATCATCTGGTCCAACTCCCCTGCCAAAGCAGGTCTACCTAGAGCAGGTTGCACAGGAACTTGTCCAGGTGGGTTTTGAATGTCTCCAGAGACAGAGAATCCACCACCTCTCTGGGCAGCCTGTTCCAGTGCTGACACCTTCTAAGTGAAGTTCTTCCTCATGTTCAAGTTTGTACCCATTACCTCTTGTCCTCTCACTGGGCAACACTGAAAAAAGACTGGCCCCTTCCTCTTGACACCAACCCTTTTAGGATTTATAGGTGTTGATCAGATCAGACCCTCTGAGCTTGATTTCTTAAACTTTTCATAGTGCAATTAAGGCATTTTGGATCTTTCCCTTCCTCCACTTTCACCGCTCTGTTTCCTTTTAAAATCACTAATTCTACTTAGCAATGTTTTCTGGTAGACATCTTAAAATACATTGTAGAAACGGAATTAATTATTCTCCCAACCCTTCTGTGCCCCAGCATCCTCCATTAGCTGGGAGGAGAAGCTCACTCATCCTCTGTTAATTGATGTGTCTCTTGTATTATGTAAACAGTCAGGAAAGTTGAAATATAGCATTGCTAAAGGATTGTTTATAATCTGTTAATCCAATTAAATTTTCTGATCCTGTCAAAGTGTGTAAAGCTCTTTGCTTGAGTTAGCTTGAGTCTAAATTATTCTCTGTTTCGTGACCTGTGTAATCCTTGGAGTAAGACAATGCTGTTTCAGCCACACAGTGACACGCCGGCGTCAAAGTTGATCCCCATTTCTATATGTGTCAAAACAAACATAAACCTGAGCCCAACTCTTGGAAATTACTTGAAGCCCCAGATAAACTCCCTGCCATTTAACATTTGTAATTAATGTCCACTACTCTTTTTTAGTAAGTCAATTACACTCATTCTATTAATGGGACTGTGCTTGTTAAGCACTGTAATAAATATGCTTTCAAGGAATGATGTCAGTGCTTTTTCCTATTAGCTTTTTTATATTCTCTAGAAAGGTTGCAGGCTGCTTCTCTCTCCGCACTCTCGTCTGTGTTGGTGCTGCCATTGCCACCGTTGCCAAACGTGGGGGCCACCACCCCAGGGGAGCTGTGGAAGAGTCTGGTGGTGATGCACGCAGTCTCCATGCACCTCCCCGAGCTCTCGGTGCCTGTGCTGCCAGCCTGATCTTGGCTTTTCATGCTTTGCCGCTCCCGGCTGGGTTTGTCTGACACAAAGAGGCTCAGCACATTCCTCTCCTTCCTTTCTTCCTTTCTTTCCTCCCCATTAGCAGGCTCGAGGCAAAGGTTCAGCTCATACAGGATTTCACTTCTGCTAAGAGCTGTTCTGCTTCTGTCCTTGGGAAGCGCAAACCCTTTATCTCAGAGCCGGGCAACCGAGTGCTCAGAGGGAAAAAAAAAAACCAACCCTTTCAGTCGGTACGTGTCACAGCTCTAATCGAATCCCTGTCATTTCAACAGGGTCTTTCAGCAGCTTTGTGGACTCAGTGAGCTGATGAAAACTTGAGATGGAAAAGGAGCTTAGTGTGGCTGCTGGCCAGGACGGCTCTCCCCCTCCGTCCCTGCCACGGCCTCCTGTCAGACGGGATTAACTGAGACGGCAGCGTCTCGTTTGCACGAGGGTGGCTGCCGCATAAAAAAGCCACCTCACTTCATTCAAGCTCGTGTTTGTGTCTTGCCTGAGACATAATTCTGAGGCACGGAGCAAAGCCTTTCTTATTTGGGTGAGGCGACGGTACATTCGCATTAGCCCTACAGGTAAAAAACTGCAAAAGTCAAACCAGCTTCAGGTATACTAGTTCCTGGAACCATGAAGGGACAGGAAAAAAAAGTCACTTCAGAACCTCAACCAGGGTTTCTGTGCTCAAAATTTTAGTGTGCTCAAAATCTTAGTCTTCCAATTCTACCAGCTGGTCTCCTGCAAGATAATTATCCCTTCCTACAAAAATTTGGCTCCCTTAGTCTCCTGGATAGTGAGGTCCACAACAGTACTGCACATTACTGATTCGTTTGTGCCTCGCCCTCGCCCTACACGTGCACTCCATGGTGGTTCTGTCCAGGCTGCCTCATACAATCAGGTCCCCTCAAAAGACTGAAAGCTTGTAAACTCAAAAAATGCAAGTAAAATTCAAATTCAAATTTGGATCTTTTAAAATAAAAATGCTTGGCTAAGCCAGGTAGACAATAATAAAATTATTTCTATTTTTTTCTGTATATATGCAATCTTTTGCCCTCTCTTCACAAGACAGGGATCCTCAGCTTCATGCCACAATCTGCTCTGAAACCATGTCTCCTGGAGCAGGAGGGATACAGCTCCGAGGAAAGGCTTAGAGCAGACCCCTCCTCAGCCAGCCATCCCACAGGAATAGGGTTCAATGAGTTGTCCCTCATACCTGCCTCACAGCATCTTAGAAAGGATGGATCCAAATAAGGTTGAAACAAAAAACACTGACATTTAGTTTTTCGCTGGAAAACAGACACGGTTTCTGAAATGAAATACACTTAGTTGTGAAGCAGACATCTGTAAGGGCTATGAACCTGGAAGAGTCCGTTTCATAGAGTGGCTGCTTTGGCTTCCTGAGAGTTTCCAGTGGGACAAAGCAACTCCTCAGCTTTGGGGCAGTCCAAGATTTTCCATAAACCCTACTTTGCTTCAGAGCAGCCCATGATGTTCTTCTTTCATTTATATGATCAAAAAGCTTTTTAATTTTTTATTTAAGTTCCCATGCAAGACCTGATTTAACTCAATTTTTACCATTTTTTACTTTATGTTGGTACTTGCTGAATTCCAAGGTAAATTTTTTGTTTTCCACAGACCTCACTCCATATTCTGTTCTTTTGGAGGTGAATATTCACCCAGTTCTATAGTACTCACCTGCAGTCAACAACTGCATCTCTGTTCTTACAAGATTTTATCCCTTGCTTGAGTTGCATATTCCAAATGTTAATTGCATTTTTGACTTAAAGAATATTAAGTTCTTTTCACATTCAAGACCTTGAGCCCATTTGCACACTTTGCTGAACTAAGCAGGTCCTTTCACATCTCAGAATATTTTCCTTTCATTTAATTCTAAGGACATTTTCTTCTGGTTTCATCTTGAAGAACTAGAGGCCTTTACAACATGTAGAGTTACTGAACTATAGACATGAACGAGCTCAGTATTCAGTCTGCTTCTGAATTAGTGAGTAGAAAAGGAGGATAGAAGGGAAAAACTGAGGCACAGGAGTTGTTTGTTGTCTCTTTGCTGCTTGGTCTTAATGGATTAGGCTATTTCAGCTAGAGCAGAATATAAAGAATAGTTGGAGGTGAGGGAGTGTCAGAGTCATGCCTGGGTTGACCAAGTAGATCATCAAACTTGCTATCACAGTAGTCTCCCCAGGTAAAAGAATAGATACGATAAATTAACTGGGCCTTCCAGGACAACTGGAAGCTCAATGAATTGGGAGACCTATAGTTGAGGCTGTGCTCAAACTCTGGACAATTTCACCCAAAGCCACCAGGTGTTCTTACTTTACACCTCTGAAATGTCTCCTCTCAACCATATCATACAACCAGTCTTGTGCTCACCTTGAAATGGTGGTTTCACCACCGTCTGGAATTATGTTATTCCCCTGCCATCCTCTTGGCCTGCTGGTCACCTCCCAGGGTGTTGTTTGGAGGTACAACCCTCTTTGATGGTAGTTAGCTCACCTGTTCTGAGGAACCTCATTAGTAACACAGCTTCAATGACTGTTTCAGTAATTACTCTCACAGTTAAATGTCTCTTCCAGTTGCCTGTTCAAAATAAAGCTCTGCTCCTACTTTCTGGCAGAACTTACAGAGGTTCAATGCTCAGCTCAGACTCTCTTCTCTCTCAGCCACTTCAGGTAAGAGCACCATCTTGACTTCTGCTGTGGTTGAAACTGAATGATGTGATGAAACTGTCTGTAATGTTGCCTTGCACTGCTCTTGCTTAGACCTTGATATATCCATTTTGCTATTTTCATAGCCAAAAAGAACACTGCTGCTAAAAATAATTTCTAAGGATGTCATTTTAACAATGCCAAGTCTGCCTGTACAGCTGCCAGCTGGATCGGATTTGTCCAATACATCCAGTGACTTCAAGCCTCTTTAGGATTTACTTCTACAGATACTGTAACATTTACTCACAGTCACCTATTTGGGTCTTCTTCTGTTTTGAATGATCTAGCAAAAAAACGCAATTTTCATCTTATTAAACATCATCTAGCAGATAGTAAGACTGATGTGATCAAACTCAAGCTCTCCATTCAAGAAAGCTTTTATATTGGCTCAAATAAATTTGACTTTGACTGAGCAAGATCAACTGCACTTTTTTTTCTCATTGCAGCTTTCATATATCACTTATTTTCAAGACAACAACTATGATAAACCAAAGGAAATTAGGAGACTGGGGGGGCTTAACTTTTACTGCTGAGGGTGGAAAGAATATTTTTTCACATGGTTTCTTTCATGTGAGTATAAGTGTTAGACAAAAAGTTTCTTCATAGGTACCTTTCTTATGTGCACAGCCAGTTCCCAGACTATGTCTGCTGAGCAGGGTGAAGAACTGCGAAGCAGGAGAGGACGTCTCCAGCCAGCTGAGAGGCACTGACATGAATGCTGCTGCCCCTCCGACACGCCACTAACGGCATGATGTTGCCGAGGTGTGGGTTACTCTGCTGCTTTAGCTCTATCCTAAGCTAGTAGATAACTACTTGAGGTGCAGCCAGACTGGCAAACAGGGGGAAATAGTCCAATGCAGCTGCCTGCTCAGGCTCTGTTCATACGTGCTTAAAAGGAGAAAACATCAGATTGAAATAATTCAGACCTGTGGAAAACGTGCAGACATGCCTGTGAAGCTTCAGTGGCTTCAACACCTTCTGAAGCACAAACCCAGCTTTCTTCCAAAGTAGTGCACAACACAGTAATCCCAGAAAATGAAAAAACAAACCATGAAGAAGAATTTTCTTTCCATAAGGCAATCTCAGGATGTGATGCCCAGTAGCCCCAAAATAGGGTGTGCAAAATCCATTTTTTCCCCTGAGGTGGGGACAACCCACCCTTGGAGGGGAGAGGAATGACTGTAGGGGAAGACATCTAGGCAGGAAGTGAGGAAATTTCTGCTTGACTACTGAATTGGGTAAAACTACCCCAAGCCCTCCCCTGCAGAAAGAATGAAGAACATGTGTTGCATTTCTAAAGCTACCTGAAGATACACAATGTTGCTGTACAAATGATGACTGAAGACACAGCATCTCCAAGGTGTCCTGTATTTACCAGAATACTGCAAGGGAGCCCCCTGCTACCACTGTGCAAATGATAACTTTTATATTTCTTATTTAGTGTTATGTCCTTCCTCAATGCCTATTATTTCTTGAAAGTCAGAAATTATTGGTATTTCCTCAATAGATTTTTTTCCCCTGAGGCCAAAATGGAAAGCCAGCTACTATTACCTCAGAATGGTGTCCGTTTTTGGCTTAGGGATTTTTGTTTGTTTGTTTTGCTTTGTTATGCTATATTAGTAGTAGATAAGCACCTCACTAAATAATGTTAAAACTTTGGTTTAGGTTATCTTTATAGACAGCAGACATACAAGATTGGACTGTTGTAATTGTAAAATTGTACCGCAGAGTAACATTCACTCCCTTGTGAAATAGGACCCGCATAGTGACAGAATCTCTTCACCTTTCCCACCTCTATCTTTTTTTAAGGAACTAAATTGCAGTAAGACAGTCTTATCTAACACAGGAAAATACCTAGGGGAAACTGGCAAGCACTTTAGGGCTCTGCAGACCTCTGGATGCTGACAGAACCATCAAATAGGGAAGTGTCCACTTCACATCTTCAAGGCTGGCAAAACAAGACGCTTTATGAGTCTGAAACTCCTTGGGCAAATGAGAAGAGGTTGACATTGTCAGCAGAACATTCCAAAAGAAGCGATGACCCATCCATAGTGCACCTTGTGTTACTGTGCCATAGGTAGCAGTTGTCTATACAACAAATGCTCGGTTCCATAGCTGGTTCCTTTCCTCATTCAAAAGAAAAACTCAAGTGCAGAATCCTTCAAGAAGCCCATCGTGGATGCTGCTTCGTAGACTACTGACTGAAGTAGGGAGTGGGATAGAAGTTATGGGGCTCATAAGTGTCATGCTGAGCAAAGGCCTCTGCTTAGCTCATGGAAGAGGCTGTGAGTGCCATGTATTCCAGCAGAGTCAAGCCAGGTCCACCACAGGGGCAGCCCCAGCCAGTGTCCGGGGGCTCCTGGTAGGCCCTTTCCCCAGGGCGTGCTCACAGGTGTGCTGCCACAGAAGTTCTCTCCATCCCAGTCGCTATGAAATATATCCACCTCTCTGAAAATATGCATCAACAGATACCTTGCAGAGCTGCAGTTATTGGTAAGGGACTTCTGTTTGTATCATGATCTTAAGAATACCCTTGGGGAGGGGAGGGAGGAAATGTGGAGCTAGCCCCAGACTCAAATGCCTGTGTGTCCTGCTGGGAGGCCAGGGGACAGCAGCCGGGTCCATGTGTGCCTGCTTTATTCCTTCCAGGGATAGAGAGAACAGAGGTTTACTTATGGCTTCTGGGTGATTCTTTGGAGTGGAGGCTGGCATGCCTTGTATACCTTAACAGAGAATTGTACCCCACCTTGCTACCATAGGATCTACTAAAAACTCACAGCTGTAAATTTACAGATGTTTTTCCAAGTACTGATTTTTCTCCCATGGTGAGAGGCGGTGGCAGGCCCTCTCTGCTCCTTCAGCGTGTCCCCTGGGGCTGGGCGATAGTGTCGCTTTATCACGATTCACAGCCTGGGGAGTAATAATGCAACTGAAACACCACAAACATAAAACTTCTTGGCTGAAGAAGCATTGAAAAGAAACGCAGACGAGGAGTCTCTAGGTTGGGAGAATATTTTCTTATGGGAGTAGATATTTTTCTAGATGTAGTTGCCAGAAATGTTCTTTATTGCATGAACATGTTACAAAATTTACTATCACTGTTAGACAGCTGTCATAGTGTTCGGATTTTGGATATGACACTGTAGCATGAGTTTTATTTTCATCTGTGCAAAATGACTGAGTGATACTTTGCAATAGTACAGCATATAAATATTTCAGCTCCTTAGAGAGTGTTGGAAATAAAAATAGAAATTATTTAACATCACTTTTTAATTTGGAGAAAGACCAGCTACCTGCTTTTAATGTTCTTGGCTCTAATTTAATACACATTTTTTTCCCTGTGTCTCTCTTTCTTAATAAATGACAAATAAAGGACTTTTCCTCCAGGAGATATTATGTTTGGATTGACATTGATAAAACCAATTTTTTTATATATATAATTTTGAATTAAATCAGCAGAATATGCCTTTCCCTGTTCTTTATTGCTGTAACTTCCTCCAGCATTCACTGTATGTTATTAGAGGAAGAAAAATAACTCTGCGGTAGAAATGTAGGACTGTTACCAGAAGATATCAGTTTGCTTTGTGGTTTTTACAGTTTTCATTACACTTCAGAAATGCAGATGCTTATCAGTGTTGCAAGGTAGTTTGAGTTTTAATTTTATTTGCTTAGATTTTTAAATCTTTTTACAGTGGTCACTTTATTCAGGTAAAGTACTGCTTTCCATCTATTTTTGCAGGGTGCCAGTCTGATGGTACTTCTCTTTGATTTACCAAGTCATTAAATGCTGTGAGATGCTAGCTGGTGCTAACAATCATGCTCATACAGCTCTACCAGAAGTGGTTCAAATGGTTATTGTCACCTGGAGGCCATTTCCTCCAGCACTGAAAACATCAAAACTGATTGTGTGTGCACTCCAGGCTGCTTCACAGCAAAGTAACCATAAATTAACTCAAATGGTCTTCAACCTCAGAGGTCAGGAAGCATCGGGATAAAGTGAAAACTGCCAAAAGGCAGGCTAAATTATACCCTGCAATTACCTTACATTTCCTTTATGTTGCAACGAATAGAAAACCCTTCTTAAGTCATACGAATTGAAAGAGAAAAGATACAGGGTGAACAGTAAGGGGAGAAGGAAGCCATTTGAAAACAGCCTAGGTACAGGCCCCAACTCAATGCTTAAGCTGACTTTTAGTGGAATAGTTTTGGGGTGTGATGACAAAAGCAGGATGGACTTTCAGAAGCAGGCCATAGAAAGAGAAATCTGAGGAAAGAATAAAAATCAGCTTGATGCGGAGAGCCATAATTCCAGCTCATGGATTGAACTGGCATCAGAAATGGTGGGTCTGATAGCAACAATTTCAAATAAACCTCTTGAGCTGGGAGAAGTGATTGAGAAAGAGAGAGAAGCAATTGAAAGCACAGCTTGTTACTCATGCTAGTTTTTAAGCTGCTGTGGACATTATTTATTTGCAAACTGCCAGTTTGTGCCATCACGCATGTCCCTGCCTTTGCACAGGCTCAGCAAAAGGCTGCCGGGGGCACCGGGTATCCCCCACCCTTATCTCAAAGGACACACCAGCACAAAGTGTGGACCATATGGCAACTGTGGTGCCACGGAGCAGTTACTGAATCTGCCACTAGAGAAAAAAGCAATGAGGAGGAAAGGAGGACAGCAGCTGAATCTGCTTACTGGATCCAGGAAAGAAAACACACCAACAAATGCCTTTTGCGCTGTTAATAATGTTCCACTCTATAAGCTTTTACAGTTCTGCTGCAAAACCAACAAACATCAATTTATTTGTATAATGCACTCGCTGAGGTACATCATATATTTACTGAGCAGCTGAGGCTTAGCACGCTGCGGTCTGCAAGCTCTCTTCATGCCGGCAGGTAACTGATGATAGGAAGGTTCCCTGCCAGATCTTCAGCCCGGTCTGTGGGATGTCTCGAAGCAGGAAGAACCCCCTGCACATCTACAGCATCTTATCTGCACTCATAAACCCTGCCTGGCTGACTCAGAAGTAGTTCGGAAAAATCCCATTTCCACATTGAATTGTGCCAGTTATTCTGCCAAACTTGAGATGCTCCCTCCCCCCATCCTCCTCCTCCTTATTCTTTTTCAAATCTGCAAATTGTCTTCTTGGTTGCAAAGGGAATTTTCTGATTTGCACATCCTTGCCTTAAAGGTGAAAAATGATATATGTTCAGTTTGGCTCTTGTAGTGTGCTCATCCCTTCTCTTTGCATTACACGCACGTGTCCTCTGCAAGCTCTTCTTAGTAATCCATAACCCAAGTGGAAATCTTCCTCCTCTCCTCAGACCCTGTTTCAGTCCATTTGCTCCCATGAATAACTCTCTTGCTAATGGCAGAGCATTCCCATCCCCATCAAGGAACAGATGGTGGGAGTTTATAACTATGCGATGAAAGAGAACTCTATTCATGACAATGTGTAACTTTGATTCCTAACTTAGGGCATGTTCTAATTACATTTTCCATTTGCAGCTCTGTGTTTATTTCCACATTGAATTCTAAATTGGTTCTACCATCAATATTAAAATGTCATCTTTTCAGCTGCTCAGCTGGATTCAAGAATCCCACTTCTTGTGATTGTCAGGGACCCATATTGTGTTTTGAATTTATGACCATATTTTATAATACAGAGAGACCAACATTACGCTAATAACACTTTGTTTAACTGACATTATTATGACATGTGAGAAAATAGGAATAATAGTACAATCTATCAGACCATAAGGAATTAACTACTAGAGGACGATGCAGACCACACAAACCACTCCCCGTATCCTTTCTCTTTCTTCCTTCTGCTCAGTTTTTCATGGCGATGAGCACGCCTGCAGCCTGACTCCAGCTGGCATGGGACCTTTCGTGCTATTCGTAGGAGTAACTATTGATTTCAGGATGATAGAAGATTGATCACTGCTGAGTCTGTGTGTGGGACAGAGGCACCAAAATCCAATTTAAGGAGGTTTCAGGCAACCCGTGAAGTGATCCTTTAGCTATAAGTGAAAAGAAATATTTCACTTGTGTTTTTCAGGTAATCACTTGTATCAATCACGAAGTTTGGTTTCACTCATTCCATCCCCAGAGGAGAGTTGTGTTTAGTCTCTTATGCCAGCTGATATACATGTGCATATATACATACATGCACACATATGGTATGTGTATATATAGGTATAAACACATATGCTGCTTTTTTTCCAATAACTGAGAGCAATTAAAAAATGTGCTTTGTAGTTGAGCAAGAGATTTAAGAAATGGCTAGAACAGTTTTCCTTTAAAATTTCATTTTTCACAAAAAAAAATGTTTTTACTTTTTTACCAACATACATCTCAATGGCATTTTAAAAGACAAAATTTTTCATTTCAAATTTTCTTAATGGTAGAATGCCCATTTTTGATCTTGTTCTTGATTTAGCTATGTTACATTCAAATACTAATTTAAAAATACTATTTTCCACATGTGTTTTTCTGTGCTGGATCCAGTAAGCAGATTCAGATTTCCATTATTTCTGTAATATTTCAATGCAAAGCTTAATACTTACAGAATAATCCACATGATGTAAAGTAAGGAAGTAATCACTAATTGAAACAAAGCCTTCCTTGGTGCCAAAGTTGTTTGCGAAAACATCAAGAAATCTCTGACAAGCACCAGTGAGGACCTGTGGTGGGAGCAGAGCTGCAGAGGAGAAGGATGGAGTGTGTGCCAAAACCTCTTGGGAACACAGCTTTGTCCCCCGGTACTCAACACTTGGTGAGGCCCCACCTCGAGTACTGTGTCCAGTTTTGGACCCCTAACTACCAGAAAGACACTGAGATTCCAGAGCGGGTCCAGAGAAGGGCAACAAAGCAGGTGAGGGGTCTGGAGAATGAGCCTTATGAGGAGAGGCTGAGGGAGCTGGGGTTGTTCAGCCTGGAAAAAAGGAAGTTCAGGGGAGACCTTATCGCTCCCTACAACTACCTGAAAGGAGGCTGTAGTGAGGTGGGGGTCAGTCTCCTCTCCCAAATAACAGGTGACAGCACAAGTTGCAGCCTCAAGTTGCACCAAGGCAGGTTTAGAATAGACATTAGGAAAAAATTATTCACAGAAAATATTGTCAAGCACTGGAACAGGCTGCCCAGGGAAGTGGTTGAATCACCATCCTGGGAGATGTTTAAAAGATGGGTGGATTTGGTGCTTGCGGAGATGGTTCAGTGGTGGTTTTGTCAGTGTTAGGTTGAGGGTTGGACGTGATTACCTTAAAGGTCCCTTCCAACCTACAATTCCATAATTTGGGCAGGAACCCTGGAGCCAGGCTTCCCATCTCACAGTCAACCAGGGCACCTGTGCTTCTTGTGAGCATGAGACCTTCCTGAGAGACCTTTCCTGAACCTGGGTAGTGACCTGTGAGCAGAGATAAACTGGAAGATGTGGGGAGAAGCATGCACCTCGGCCAGCCTTGCTTGCTGCAGGAGGAGAGCTGGGAGCAAAACTGTTCTGTGCATTCTTGGGGACTACAGTCCTTCCAACAGGTACTGGCCCAGGACTCCCAGCCTGAGCCCTTGCTGTGGTTCCCCTTCTCCCTGCAGTAAAACTCTTCTTGTGCAAAGCCTTTTGCATAAACTCCTTCGTGCCATGTGGGGAACTGTGATTTCTCCTTTTAGGCCTCTGTAACAAAATCCTGCAGGTGTCCTTTTTACATGTGTCACTTGTGAGTGACTGGCAGATGTAAGATAAAGGTCTAGAATATGATATTATGACAGGGCCCCAGGAGCAGAAGGTCTGAAATGCAAGGCTACAATGCACAAATCATCACCCAGCACTGACCATCCCTTTAACTTCCAGCACATGGGGTCACAGGCTCATAGGAAAATTCAGGCTGGAAGATACCTCAGCTGGTCCAACCTCCTGCTCCAAATAGGACAAGATGCGAGGTCAGACCAGGGTACTCAAGGCTCCTATTCAGTCTTGTCTTCCTCGTACTTCAGTGTTTCCAGGCTTCTTTATTTTCCCCAGTTTTACGGAGCTGCCATGTTTACTGTTACCAGGTGTGTCCATCCCTCTGGATTGCCTCAGTGCTTGTGTCGCCAACATCTTTTATTCTTTTTTAATGAAGTGCCAGAACTGCAAACTGCTATAGTCTGGCCTCTGCTCAGAGAGCTCTCTCAGAATCCCTCGTCCAACTGCCATGTCACCCGGACTACTGAAATTCATTGTTTGGATGACTTTTCTGTCCTCCCTTGATGATGTTGGCTCAAAGGAAAAAGTGGCAGAAGGAGTAACACTGAGGGAGCAGGTGTTTGGTGGCAGTCCATGCAACCCTTTAATCCTGGTGCACAGGTTCAGATGTGACTGTCAGTGGAAAATACGAGGTTTGTGGGGTAGCCAGGTGATGAGCCAGTCAACTTTCTCTCCATTAGCCCTTCCTGGTGTGCCATGCACTTCTGTATCATCTGCCATGCAACAGCCCACGTTCTGCTCCATCACAGCCAGATTTGGGCTGTGCCCACTCCTGCTCCCTATGCATGTAAGACTACGAAGGGGGAGATGGAAATAAAAATATGCATTGAGGTCATTGTTTTCTTAATAGTATGCATTTACCTTTAGCAATATTTTCGTTCTACTAAGTTGGAACTAGGTTTCTTTTTCCCCCCCCCCAACATTTGAGAGGATTACACATGAGGCTTTGAAGGTTAGATGCAGTCAATATACTGTCACAAATATAGGTGTCAAAGTTGTATTACAAAATGCTCCCACAAACGTGTTTAAATGGAAATAAAACCTTACTCTTGAATGCCAAGTCTGCTTTTGACAACAACAAAACAAAGGAGTTCACAAATCCCAGGTAAAATGACACCTTTATGAAAGTATATAAAGAGGTAGAAGACTGTTGAATGTCAGCAAGTGTCCTCAAAACATCTGCTTGCAAATTAGATGTGTTAAGGGGACCCTCATATGGAAATGAGTGATTTGTAGGCTTTTCTCCAGTACAACCTACTCTTCTATTGCCAATATAATAAGCTCATCCACTTAAAAAGTTCTAATGGAAAAACATGCATAGGAAAAATATGCCTCAAATAAATGTAGTTTTCGTACAGGGAAAGCTTTTCTGCTGAAGCAACTTAATGTAAAAAAAAAAAAAGAAAAAGTTGAAACATAATATTGTAACTGCCCTGCTTTTCTTCAAAATACAATAACAGTTTTGAGGCCATTAGTATGAATTTATCTGTATATATTATGTAATATCTTCATACATATTATTTAATTACATCATTATTAATATTATATAAATTTAAGATGATTCTATCTTAGTCCATCTTTCTGAAAGTGTAAGATTTCAGTTCCTAAAAACAAAAACTAAGTTCAAATAAAAAAAAATTTTTCATTTTCTTTCCATGGAAACATATAAATTTCAGCTTGGCTGAAAACAAGCAAGAAAACTGGAATTTTACATGAGTGGATACATGATTTCTGATTAGTCCTAGAAAGCTTCTGCAAGATGAGAATTTCCATCCTTTATTGGATGCAGGGGCAAACATGGCAACAAAGGATGGGGAAAAGGCTTAATGCCTTCTTTGCCTCAGTCTTTAACAGCAAGACTAGTTGTTCTCTGGTTACCCAGCCCCATGAGCTGGACAACAGGGACAGGGAGCAGAATGAAGCCCCCATAATTCAAGGGGGGAAATAGTAAGTGACCTGCTACACCATATAAACACACACAAGTCTATGGGGCCAGATGGGATCAACCCAATGGCAGTGAGGGAGCTGGTGGATGTACTCACCAAGCCGCTTTCCAACACTTGATAAATGCTGTCATGGCTAACTGTGGAGGTGGGAGGTCCCAGTTGACTAGAACTTAACAAATGTTATGACCATCTACAAGAAAGACCACAAGGAAGATCTGGGGCAACTACTCAACATAGATAAACATTGTACAGAGCATAGCTGATGAGCAAGTAGAAGTATTTGTTCCATTTTAAAGAAGGAATTGATTTTTTGTTTCCAATTATTTTTACTCCATTATTCACCACAAAGCCTGTGCACAAAAATTTTGCATCAGAAATTTAGGTGATTCAGCCAGGGGATTAGACCTCAAATTCATTCATGCAGAAAGCCTTTAGGACCTGAATACTGAAACAAACTCTTGAAGATAAAAGATAAAGACACAATGAACATGTCCTGCTGCCTAACTACATGCATTAACGAAAAGAAGAAAATTTTATGAGCAGCTCATGAAACTACTGTCTACAAAGAAGCTTTCCTTAAAGGATCATGGGTAGAATTTGACAAAGATTGCTACCTTCGATAAATGCATTTTCTTTGAGACAGAAAGTTGCACTCTCTACAAGAAAAAGAAATTGATGTCAGCCAAGAAGAAAAAAACTTTGATCCCAGGTTCAAACTATACCAGTAGAACCACTGTGAGATATATCTGCAGTCTTAGTGCCATCACAGCCAAATCCTTGATTTTTGTAATAATGTAGTAATTTAGGATATTTCTTGCTAAACAAGAGATGTTGCCGAAATGAAAGTTGTTGGCTATACCCACTATTGATCTTGCTGCTCTTCAGAATTCCCTGGGTAAAGTATTGACGGGCCATTAATCATTCCATGGCTGACTTTTTTCTCTTAATTTCAGTGAAAAGAGTTGTAGCTTTCCAGGAGTTAAGTCCCTAGCTGGTATGGTCCATCATTCCTTCCCTGAAGTTTTCCTAATTTTTTTATCAATTAAAGATAATTTTAAGTTACTATATGCTGGACCAGATCCAGAAAACACCATGTATGAACTCTGGAGTATGTAAGGCAGTCAGCAGGATTTCTCTACTTCCAAAGAGAAGTAGAGAAACTTTAGCTTTACTTTTTCCTTTCATTGCTGTCAATGAAAAATTCCTGCTGACCTTTCTTTGTTCAAGTAAAGCTGTTTGATGTGTACCCTAGTGAATGTTTAAAATCAGGTGTAAAGGTTTATAAACACAAACTGACCTTTACCTGAGTCTAGGAATGGACTCAGTAGGAAGGAGAAGCTGGTTTGTGTGTGCATGAAGATCTGAGGACACCAGATCTAAGTACTGAATAGAGATGACAAGTGTCAGAGGGGAAGATGGACAAGGACTAGAGCTTGGGGCAGTCATAAAATGATGACCTGGAAAGAGCCAGAAAGTTCTTCTGAATCTCTAAAGAGATTTTAGGCATAAAATTCAGAAGAGAAACAGACACAATGGCTTACTAACTTCTTACTGAATTTATTATTGAAATTATTTGCTGCTCAAGCTTCCTGTATCCTCCCCTGGGCGGGGCATTGTACTGTGTATTTATGCCACATATTTTAAGAATTTCACTCAGGTATCAGGGCTAAAATTGGCTTCAGGGGAGGGCAGGGACATGGTGGGGAGGCATCTTGGTATCAGCTATGTCAGGCTGATTGCATCTCTCTGACATTAGAGGTGGGTTTTCAACAACAGTCACAGTAGCTCCTGAAAAACATTCAGTTTTAATCCAAACATGACAAATCTGGAGCTTGTGTGTCTCAGCCACCAGAGAAATAATTTTCTCTAAGGTTTTTACTCTCACCTCAGCTGTGTGTTTGACCCTCAATAGACAATTACCATGTCACCTGCTGCACTTGCTTGGTGGCAGAGACAAATAGACAAATTTGTGCTGTCTCAAATGGATTTTCTCCAGTGCTGTTGCAAAACTTTCTTTTACTGGTACACAGAGAGCCCTACAGATTGAGAGGAAAACGAATCACATCTCTCTGCCTGTACAGGGCAGTCACATCTCAAGTAGAAGAGGAAGCCAGGCTGAGGCAGCCGTACAGTGGGGTTGAGACTATGATGGCACCAGCAGAGATTGGTGCCTGACTGATACTAAAGACCAAAAGTCTGTTAGTTTGATATTACATTATGTGCTGTGACAGCCATTTTCAGTGGCTTTCCATTGGCAGACAGCTATTTATGGGTGTATCCCATCCGGGTGTAGCTGTAATGGTAGATTTTATCCAATCACTTCTCTTTCTCTCTAGAAGATATGTATCTAGTTTCATGGCATTTTATGTACTTTCTGCACTATAGAAATGTGTTAAAAAGACATGTGAATTAAATGCATTACATCTACTGCAATAGCACATGGCTCTTTTCAACCTCTTTAAAAATTTCCCCAGATCTTTGTGATGCTTTGGTGTTAAAGTACCTCTAAGGGACCAGCTATTTTCTAGATTTCTTTTCTCCAACTTTTTGCTTGTTTCTCTTTGCTAAATTGAAAACAATTAATAGGGTGAAAACAGTAATAAAAATTTTAGTCAGTTAACAAAATTGTTACCGTGTGTTGTCACCACCCTTGGAGTGTGTTTCTGAGGAAAGAGTCTCTCTCCCAACTCCATCAACAGCACCAACTACATCTCCCCTCACTGTGGATGCAGTGTAGGTTCCCTGGTCACGTGTAATCTCCCTGTAGAGACACAAAAAATTCAGTAGTTTAGACTACAGCTGAGTCTCAGACCAAGAGGTTTAGGGAAAGCCAGGAGTGTCAGTGAGCTACCATGTTGCTCTAAGATTGGCAGCAAAAATTGGTAGAGTCAAGGGATGCTCTCAGGTTATGGAAGTTGCAGCCTTTTTGAAGGGTAAGTGAGAAAAGTGAAACTTGGTGCATACCTATCTTGTCCAGCCTTATCTATATAAAAGAGGGGTTTAAGCTAATCATTAGGGCTACCTCTACTTCACGAGGAGGGGAAAGAGAGAGAGAAATTAGCATCTCCAGAGATCTGCTAAACCCCATTGTAGAAAAATCAGCTTTACAGATGTATGGACTGAATCGATGGACTGCGGAGGGAACTTAGCAAGCTGTGAGTCCCCTCTAAATGGGTACCAGTTATCCCCACAGCATGTGGTAGACTTCATGGATTGCCAGATGACTGTTATTTCTGGAGGCAGATGCTGGACCAAACCACGGGAGCCTTGAGAACATAATAGGGATTACCGACTGGTAAAAAGCTTTCTAGTTGTGAATTTTTTTCCATTGGGGAATTCTTAATGCATTAGTGTCTCCCAGCACCTGTCAAAGTCTTATGACAGTTAAATCTGAGAAACAGAGGACATAAAGTGTACTGCTGAGGAAAACTGTATTCTTTGATTAAAAGACCAGTTTTAAAATTAATAGGTCCAAATAGTTATTGACTGAATTTTGGTAGGTTTTCCTGTCTCTTCCTGAGCGTGTCATATAATAATGTGCTTTTTAATACTGGACTGAACTATGGTATTTTAGGGCCGTACAGCCTGCTTCCAATTACAGCAGCCATTGCAGAAGAAAGAATAATTTTGCCAGATGTACACTCTGTGATGAGGAGAGGAGGGGAAAATGAGTTTGTTCTCAGAACTTTAATTGCAGAATATCCTTTTCTGAAGATCTTGCTTCTAGGAGTTGCCCATGGTGAAGACTAAATACGAAGTGTTGGGACTAGCAGCATACATACACCTGACTAAGGACCCAATGTCCTTGTCCATAAAATGACTTTAGCTATTCTGGATAATTAGAGATGTCTACTCATGAACTAGGTGGGGAAGGGAACAGTTGCTTACTCATACTAACAGTCAGAAAGCTCTGATACATGAGTGATCTTGGATAGAAAGCGATAAGCACAGGCAATTAATCAAAACTACTTAGAGTTGTGGGAATTACTGCTATTGCCACCTGTCAACTTTCATTCCTTCAATTTGAGCCTGTGTAGAAACGGCTGTCAAGACTTAAGTACCTATGGAAAATCTAAACCTGACTGAAGTAAATAAAATAGCTACTTCTATTTATTACTGAAATTGCCAGCTGGCAAATTGTCCATAATCATTTGGAACTGCTACAAATTGGTTTCAAATTATGGGAGTGAAATGGGAAGTAACTGAACCACCAGTTCAGCTGGAGGAAAAAGTGTGAATAGCACATCTGGCTCAATCTGTGCTAGAGTCACCCATGCAAAGACTGGCCACAAGGGGATCCAGCTTAGGTTTAGCTTCATTAGAAACCACTGGGAATGGGTATTTTCTCATATGCAGTTACAGATTCCCCAGCCACCTTCTCATTTGGTGTTCAGTGTCTGATAATCACTCCACACACTCTACAGTGTGTTTTCTCACTAGGATAAGTCTTGATTGTGCTAAGTCTGATCTTCACCATTTTTACAGTAATGTCTCCAAATGAGTATTTCCACCTTCACTGTGGATTTGCACCATTTTATATGAAAGGAAAAAGAGTCCCAGTAAAATCACTTTCTCTGCTGCACAATATACCTTTGAGTGCCTGTCTGTATGTAGATTTGTATTTAAAGTGGGCAATTTACTTACCTACCCTTTGCCCACCATGCTTTAGGCTTTCAGGGACTTTGTGGAGGATGGATACCTGGTGATGGCTGAATTTTGACAGCAGCAAGGACCAGATCGACACTTGACATGTTCCTGCTGGTCGACAACCTTCTTAGTGCCACAGCCCCCTTGCTCAGCTTTCCTTTCCCTCCATTCCTATTTGCCCTGTGTCCAAGTCACCACCTCTTCCCCTCATAGTGCCTTCTCCACACTTGCTACTGCAAGTAGGTGAAGGGAAGGGGCTCATTCAGCCCTTTGGGTAGCAGCCAGATCACATGCGAAAGGGAGCTGGCTCAGCCAGCAGCATCTCAGGCTGCCCAGTGGACCATGCTGCTTTAGATAGATCAAGGCTTTCTGTCAAATACAAGTAATTAATTCTTGGACTGCAAATCCAAGGGATGCTGCGCAAAGGTGTACAACTTGCTGCAAGCATTGGTCATAGGTGTTTGTATGGGATATGAGCAGTGGAGGTAACCTTTGGAGACAGCTATTCCCCTCCTCCAAATATAGGACTTTGTGCTCCAGTGCTTTTCAAAGGTGTGAGTGGACTGGTGAAGTGGTGTGAGTATCCATGTGAAGATAGGTCTGTGCACTAGAGGGTAAGTAATACAGGGGGTTTCTGTTGCTTTATTGGGTCAATAGAATGTTTTGGAACAAATTTCCTGGGAAAACTGTTATAATCTAAAACAGGTGCTTTCTGTAGACATTTTGAACTGATGATCAAATGAAGTGTTATATAAGTATACCTACAGAAAGTGAACAGAAAACGACTGTGAACTCAGTCAAAGCACATTTATTTAATAAAAACATTTTCTGAAAAGATTCTGTGGTATTCATGCATTAACTACTTTTGAAGCTTGAAAGAAGCTGTAATGGGAAGAATGACATCAAAGATATTAACAGTTCCCACAAAGTGAGCTTGGAAAATATAATTGAGATTTCTCAAATTCTTTACTTGGAAAAAAAGGCTTTTCTTTCTTCCTTTTCTGAAAGGCTACCATATTATCTAATGATGTGTTGAAGTTAATCATCTGATTAATAATGATTTTTATTCTGCTTGGTTACTGCTTGCTTGTCCCACTGTTTCTGTGAACAATGTAGATATCTGCAGTCTGGAAAGTGGTATTTGTAGCAGTAAAGGCTAAATTATCCTTGACTGATGCTGATCTCTGCTTTATCAGCTGAAGCTATTCCTCATGAGTATGCATGTGTGTGTTCAGGAATGACTGTAATTTTCATTATACTCCCATCTGTCATAAATTTGTGTCATCTCATTACAGAACTACAAATTCTGCTTTCCCAACAATTTAGCAGTTTACCATACTGGATAGCAAAATCTAAGATGACAATTAACCTTTTTCTCACTTTTTCATTATCTAATTTTTATTTCTGCATTTGTCTATACTTTACAACTTAATGCAATTACTTTTTGAGCTTTCACTCTTCATTTCTTACTGTTGTCACTTGAGGACTAATCAGTTCACACCCATCCAAGTTTCAGTGGTAATAGCTTCAGTAACTATTTGTAGGATTTACAGCCCTACCTGATCTGTGCACATCATAGACTCATAGAATCATGGAACAGCCCAGGCCAGGAAGGACCATGAAAGATCATCTGCTCCATCCTTTCGTGGTGAAAGGGAGCCTAGATGAGATTATCTAGCACCCTGTCCGTTCACATCTTGAAAACCTCCAGTGGTGGGGACTCTACCATATCCCTGGGGAGGTTGTTTCAGTGATTGATTTTTCTCACTGTAAAAAATTTCTTTCTTTTACTGGGATGAAAGCTCCCCAAGTGCAATTTGTGCCTGTTGCCCCTTGTCTTCTCCATATGGCTCCTCATGAAGAGAGACACCGTGTCCCATTTGCAACTGCCCTTTAAGCACTGGAACACTGGGATGTGGTTCTCTCCTGAGCCTTCTCTTATCCTTCAGTCTTTCCTCATAGGGAAGGTTCTCCAGCACTCTGATAATTTTGATGGCCCTCCTTTGGACTCTCTCTGGCCTGTGTTTCTCTTGAATTGTGCATTCTCATGAATTTCTCTTGTCAGGTACAGCCTGACAAGCGCTGAGTAAAGTGGGATGATCACATCTCTGTCCTGCTAGTAATAATGCCCTTGCAGGAGCCAATTAGCCTTAGTTGCTGCAGCACTGCACTGCTGGCTCCTGTTCAGCTTGCTGTCCAACAGGACCTCTAGGTCGCTTTCACAAGGTGCTCCCCAGCCACACAGATCCCAGCCTCTACTAGGGGGGCTTTTGGTTGTTTTGTCCCAGTGCAGGACTTTGCACTTGTCTTCATTAAACTTCATACAGCTCTTGCTAGCCCACTCTTCCAGCCTGTCCAAGTCTCTGTAAGATGGCTCTCCCTTCTGACATGTCCACCTCACCACCTAACTTGTTGAGGGTGCTTTTGAGTCTTTTTGTAGATCACTTTTTGCTTTGATCCCCATTGGTGACATGGTGCTCATGCCAGGCATCTATGGTTTCCCTGGAAATGCTTCTGAGAAAATTTGCTGTGAACCTGCATGCTGGTGTTCAAGAGTCTGGTTTCAAAGGTGTTACCGGCTATGGCTCTGTTACTGGCACAAAGTCAGTAACAAATTTAGATGACGATGGGACAGAGAACTCTCAAAGATGCCTTCTCCAGCCACCAGTTCTAGAGACATCAAAGCAAACCTCTGCCCTCCCTTAGTTGGTCTGTGGCTTTGGTCACTGTCTCATTCTGAGACAAGCAGTAAAGATACTCAAAAGGAGGGCCTGGGCATTGTGGTCACTCCACAGTTCTTGGGGTTTGGAGGAACTCCTTGATCATTTAATGATTTACATATGTTTTATAATTATTTGAAGGTCTGCAGACCTCCTAACGTTTCAGCAATAGACCTTAGGCATGGAAAGGTGAATGCACAAAAGGGTGGGTCCTGAGCAAAAGGCATAACTTAACATTCCTGGTTTGTCAACACATATACAGAACCTGAAACTGATTTGATATTTGTTCTGCAATTTTTTACAATTGTTGTCACCTATTAGGTGTCCCAAAGGATTCAGTATCATAAAAACTTTATATAGTATTAGTGAAAAATGCATATCTTATATGCATTCTTAATACATTAAAATAAAACTGGAAAACAGTCTCACTTTTCCTGCTTTATACTCATTCATTCAACAGATACTGAGACTTCCTTTAATAGAGCATGAAGTTTCCATAGTTGTTTTCCTTTCCTCTTCCTTTTGTGCAATAAATCAGTATTATAATGATATCAGATTACAGTACCTCTGCAAAGTGTATGCATTGGGAAACTAAAGAAAAATGGCAGATTTAATTTTTCTCATATTCTGTACATTTCATTTGCAAGCTCATTAAAATGCTAGGAGTGAAAACAAAATGCAATGAAAATTTAATCAAAAAGTTGCTCCAAATCCATAATAAAAGCAAACTGGAAATAATAATTGGGAAGACAGGAGCAACTGTTGGCTTTTGCCAACAGCAAAAAACATTTCATACTCGGAAATGAGGAGTTTTGCAGGTTTTGTCTCCCTGACCCCACATGTCGTCTTGGTAGGTAGAGCTGAAACTTTGGCCTGAGACCTATTCCGCTGCCTGGAAGCCACACCTAAGAGAGACATTGCATCCAAGGCATTCATCTTTTGTAGGACACTCATTGATCTCCCTGGCCCATTCACAGTCCAGTCTATACAGACTTACTTGAACTTGGTCCTTAAATTTCTCAAGATAGGATTAGAAGGAGTCAGAATTATCTTTTATAATTTGTTAGGTTATCTTAAAGGATTAAAGGCCAAACACTATAATCCCAAAGGCCCAGCAAGGATTACAGGATGCCTGATAAGTGGAAACCCCCACAACCCACCGAGCAGAGATGGAGCCCACCACCTCAGCTCCTTGTTTAGGCCACCCCAGGGCAGTGGTTCAGCCAATGTCCCTGGTGGGAAAATGCCAACAGGAGCCAAGCAAAGAATCTCTGCACTCTGAAAGCCAAGCAAAATAAAGGGGGTTATTGCCTAGAGGGGAACGGGACTTGCTATTGGATGCAGGGGCAAGAGAATTCAGGGAGGGTGTAAAAGTCATTCTAGGATTTTTAAAGGGAATTGTGAGAGTTTGTGAAAATTATGATTAGATGAAGGACTAAAGGTGGGAAAAGGGAGGGACTCAAAGTGGACAAGTGAGAAATGCATGAGAAAATATAGGGGTAAAGGAGATAAAGTTTGCTGGTCACACATAAACAAGGCTGGTCTGGATGACTCTCTAGCTAGGAAGCCTGCCAGCCTTCTTATTAAAGTATTCCCTTTTTCTGTATGTACGTGCTCTCTGCTTTCTGTGTGCATGTGTGCTTGATCCATTAGCAAACTGCAAGTCGGAGTAGCTGGAGAGCAGGGCAAGAGGTCCAAGTGCCAGTCACTAGGGATGGATCACAGGTCTGAGGGGCCCCTCAGTGTCAAAAATCGGAGGTGACCAGGCAGTGGAAGACTGAGGATGGATAGAACCAGGGTCAAAGAACAGCTACTGGGGACACACATGGGGAGGGTGTATGCACATGTGTGACCATGGGGAATACCTGCTCAGAATCACTGCTGGCAAGTCCTGGGGATGCAAAGCCACAGCAGGCAGAATCAGCCAGAAGCTTCAGGAGAAAGCCTCCTGGTCCTCAGGTTTACTGGATCTTGCAACCTCTAAAAAAATTCAAAAGCGAAAATCTATGTATATTTATGAATGTTTAATATTCATTACAATTTTTCATCAATTTGATATTAAAGCAACAAACATAAATTCAGAAAGCCTCTGTAATCAGAGGCAGTGTTAGAGGACAACTTATTTCACTTGATGTGCATCTACAGCAGTTCATATGCTAAAGCTATATTTAAGCATGTCATACTGAGATTAGTTTTTAAAAAGTAATTAGATACTCACACTTTTGAACATAACCCCTTGATGTCTGGCGACTTATAACTTCAGTTTGAAGTCTGAAAAAGAAGTAAAATAAAATTTTCATTATCACCTCATGTAGATTTCAGCATTTCAAGCTGGAAGTTGACTAAATGGCTGCAAAATTATATATTCTGTTTATAACTCATTGTGAGAATTGGATGCATTACATTCCCCAGGACCACCAGAAACATTTTCCTGTAATGTTCAAAGTCATCTGGAAATTCTTTGTAAAACTGAGGCATATTCAGCTGTCTGATGTGCTAGCTAGAGAGAAGATTTAATCTTTTGTTCTGGATTTTTTGAAATTGATTGAATTCAAAGATGCATCAGACACATCCCTACACACAAAACCAGGGCACTGAGTTTATGAAATTGCTGCTCTTCTCCCTCCTGATAATATCCTGTTGTTTTCTGTACTTGCCAGGACATTTTGGCCATTTTTAGATTAAACTTGCTTTCAGTTTTCTGGCAGGTGTAAATACCTTCCTTTCACCATCTTGACTCTAAGGTTTTCAACATCTGAAGTTGTTTTTAAAAGTGCATGGTATATATTCATAAATTCCTGTAACATATTACACTTTTAGACTGCATCATCTGAAGTTTTCACCAATATGAAGGGACCAGCTATTTGCACGGTAATTCTCTTGTTTGCAATTATGTCATCTTATCACTCAGGAGTGATTGCCCTAATTTTCCTTGTGAATAATAGTAATATTTTTGAGAGCTAAAAGCAAAAACTGAAGACCTGCATAGATTTTAATTTGATTGCCACTACTTTGAACCATTATTTAGGCAATATCCCTTTGTTTAGAAATAAGTACTCAAGTGCAGTGAGTTCTAGGATGCTGACAGCAGCTGGGAAAACCCATTGTTTTGTTGTGAATTTTATTATATTTATAAAATTATCACAAACTTTCTGAGAGATGGCAAAATCCCCTGCTATTAGGACATCAGCTGCTACATGAAAGAGATGAGCAACACAGGGAACACGTTGCAAACAACTATGTACTCAAATAGGATTTTGAGCAGGTACCTGAACATACGATGAGAACAAGACATGCATATACAATATTTCTTCCTAATACACTCCAACCTTCCAACTGTTTTCAGCTCCGGGGACCTCCTTAAACTCATGCAGTCTCTGTGTAGTTAGGAATCCTCTAGTTTTCCTTCCATGAATTTGTCTCTTTGAACCCATATGAACTGTTGTTATCCTCAGCAACCTGAAGCAAGGAGTTCAGAGAGTTACTGCATTTTCAATGAAGAACTTCCCTGCAGCCTGCTCACGGCTAAGTGACACCCAGATTTTCCAGCTACTGTCCCTCAGAACAGCAAAAGAACCATAACTGGAGCACCGTATGCAATTACTGAAGTACTGCCACTCCACTGGATACTGCACATTAAAAATCATGCAGCTCCTGGAATTCCTTGCAAATTTGCTGTTTAACCAACAATTTGAGAAAGCTGATGACTTTATAAACAGTTTCCTTTTTCTGTTTTGACTATGCCTCATCTTTCAGTGCTCTGGAAGGCATTTCTTCACCAAGCACTGACTCAGTGTGAATATATGAGGTGTATATTTCACTTGAAAAAACAAAAATACGTAACACATTCAGACCAACCATGTTGCCACTTTGGTCTGTAATTTTTATTTGTTTCTATGTTTTTTTCCGCATTCTTTAGTTTGATGTGACTTGCAAATATGTGTGCTAAATTCGAGTTTGCTTTGCCAGCCACAGCAACACTACAATATTTTTTTCCTTAAAATGTGTCCTTCACACAATCTATTTCTTCTGTGGGTTGTTTTTTATTCCACTCCAAATTCCTTATCTATCTCTTGCTCATGGCTTTTTGCCTTTTGCACAGCCAGACTCACAAATGAGGACTGCACTTTGCAGTTAGCAAAAAAGACAAAAAAGACAAAAGAAAAACTACATTTGTTTGTGTCCACACATCACATTTCTTTGTCAGCCAAAGTCCTCTGTTTCCAGGTCAGTCCTGTCCTATGGACTGTCCAAAGGTTAGAGACTTTACAGCTTCCAAACACCTGGTCATTTTGCCTGAAGCAATCTGGCTGGCCTGAACACCCAGAAGCCTTGTGTTCCTCAGCTAGTCAATATCTTATAGCTTGCTGTTTCCAGAAAAAGGTATTACAACACCTCAGCTCTTCCAAAAATTTATTTTATGGAATTTTGGGGAAAATGGTTTGAGGATTAATCACAAGTTGGGATATGGCTGCAAAAACATCTGGAAACTGCTGGCAAACTGACAGAAGTTAGGGTTTTTTTTTTCTGGCTAGTTGTGTCATCTGTATAATTTCAGTTGCTTAGAGTACTGAAATTTATATCTAAGTCACTACCCTGAATGGCTAGCAGTGGAGAACAAGCAGTTTTGACATAATTTAACAGCTGTACGTTAGATGTCCCCATAAGGACACGAAGAACTGTGCTCTGATGTGCCTGTTTCTTTTCATTGACCATAAAGGGAGCCAGGGATGACCAGCTCCAATGCAGATGTGCATATTTCATTAGATCAATTCCACCATTACTTCTCACATTCATACATTAATTTCATACCATGAATGTCACATTCAATATAAATTTGAAAGTTTGCTGAGAAGTTCTGTCTCTCCCTTGATGGCTGCAATCCTGAGAACTTCTTGCCACCATGCCAGGTTCCCAACCCCTTCTTTTCCTCCTGAAGCCATAGCGCTTGCAGTGTCCCACATCTGCTGTCCACTGCTGGGAGTGTACAGCTGCTGCTGTAAGAATGGGCTGACTATAATGCTTGTATATCTTATATTGGTATTGGGATCAATATTGGTTCTTTAGTGTTATTAATGTTAATTATCTAGTCTTATTCTATTAAATCTCTTTATATTTCAACCCTTGGGTTTCCTCTTTTTTTGTGATTTCACTTCCTGCACTGGGAGGGGTCATCAGGTAACAGAATAATTGTCTAAACAGCAAGAAATTGTTGTGGGTTCCTGAAACAATAACAGCCCTTTATGGAAAAATACACAGTAAGGAAAACAGATAATATCTATAATAGCACAGCAAGGAACAACAATGAGAGTGAAGCATAGAAGATGGTTTTAAAGTGATGTTCCACTGGTGCAAAATTTGCAGGGCAACTTGAGCTAAAGGGGGCAGGGCAGCTGTGACCAGCAGGACAACTAAGAGCTGTTTCTGGCAAACAAAACTTTTATTTCCCTTTTCAACCAGTGGTACTTGTTTCCTCCTAACTCTCCATTAATACTGCTTTGTCCAGAGGGACTGCTCAATCTGCCTAGGTTTACTTGGTTACAATTGCTGGCAGTATCCCACAATGATGGGACTCTAGACATCTTCTCAGACATCCATTTTCTTTGCTCCTCAGGCACGCAACAGGGAGTGCCCAGAACATTAGTGCAATGGATTCACATTGCTGAAATGATATGAACACCAAAATGATTTAATACTTGAAAAATATATAACTGGTTGCAAAATGTGCCAATATGATATCAATAGATCTTAAATGTGTATTTAAGTCCTTTTGAGAATGAAATGCTTTTTGGGTCACAGCATTTGTTAAAGGGCTTTAGAAGGAATGTTTAAACGGCTTCTTAATCGGTGTTTTAACTGTAAGCGTTTTCATTTGATTTGGCCTTGAATCAAAAAAACAGCATCCCATTTTGCATGTCTTAAATTTGGGTCCCTCTCTGTTTGGACTTCAGTGGCCCTCTGACTGTTTATTATAGGTAGGAGTCTGGCCCCCAGAAAGTTGGCTTTGGCTAAATGGTAGTAGGGTATTTATTTTTAATGAGTCTTAAGATTATTAAAATAGTATTGCTTTACTGTATAATCAAGTACTCCTAAGCAGATACCAATTACGCCTATCTGTCTTTATTTAGCTGTACTATTTGGAATGCAAAAATAGATACAGAACCATGTCACTGCAAAAGAGGGCATTTCTTATCCTATTTATTTTTGTATAATTGATTAGTTGTAATGCCAAATGATATCAAGGAACTAGTGAAAATATGTGTGTAAAATATGTGAATTTTCTATTAGAAAGAATAATCTTCTGTAGACATTTCTACCAGGAAAATCCAAATGACATATTGTCTGTTTAAAACCTCATGTCCACCTCAGGCACTTCAAAATCCTGTGCTCATAGTCCCAATACTGCCTTGATTCAATTTTCCGCTATGTGCCCATGAGATGATTGGTCCCCATCACACAGGACTCAGTGCCATCCTCCCTGCTAGGGACGTGCTGCAGAGGTGAGGCTGCAGGAGAGGCCACAGCTCCGCAGGGAAGATGTGCCACAGGAGGAGAAACAAGGCTCATGCATTCCTGAGCTATGATTCATAGAGGGCAACGTGCTGGGTCTAGAGGATGCAAAGATGTTTTCTAAAGCAGAAAAGATTAAAACGTAACTAACTGTTTTGTTGTTTTGCATACAAAAGCAATTAGACTTTTAGAACATTAAGTATTTCTTCATTCTGACTTTTGTCATTGTGACAGAAAATCAAATACAAAAATATTGACATGTCCCATACAATGGAAATCTGGGAAAGGCTAATCTCATGCAGTGGTAACTTTGCTGGAACACTGGGGATATTTGTTAGCAATATATTATCTGAGACCTAGAAAAAAAAAAACTTAAAAAAAGGCTGAGTAAGATACAGACTTAGTCTTTTTCTCTTATTCTCACCATTTCTTCTAATTTGAATTTGGGCAAACTAAAGCATACAAATAACTGGTGTACAAAGCTATCATTGACAGTAGTAACCAGACCTTTTGTTTTTTTTCCTAGGGACAACAAGCAAATGTTGAAAATAATGGAAAAGTAATAAAGCCCATACCATAGGAAGTACCGTGGCAATGGAAGGAGCTCTACTGAAGTGGTTCTCAAAACACTTAGGTGGAGCCATTGGCGTAGGACTAGAGTCAGCTGCAGTGTGGACAAAGTAGGACATCAGAGGCACACCTACAATCACGCAACACCTGTGGGGCACAATATATGAAACTAATGAAGATGGGAGGGGGATACCAATCTTTTTTCTGTAAATAATTTGCTAACAATTGTCACCAGGATCTGGTCCATAGCACGCAGTGAATGCTTTGCAAAATAATGAAACAGCAGTGGCAATATGAGATCTTTTGTGCAATGAATCACACTGGGATTGATCACTGCTGAAATTTATCATGCTCGCCACGCTTCCGGTGTTTGCTCATTGATGTACTCCATTGGCAAAAATAGAATATTTGTCACTCATTAGCACAGAAATTTGCAGAAAACCTAATTGATATAAAATGCAGCATATCCTTGTGTTCAAAGCCGTGGAAAACAGAAAGAGCACAAACAGAATAATTTGTTCATGCCCACCTAGGAGAAGTTGTTTCTTTGCAGTTTTCTCATAGTGATATTTTTTAAAAAAATCACTTAACTGTAGAAACAAACTGAAAATAACTAACAATAGAGAAAAAAATACAGGTCTTTATATACAGAAAAGGTGCTGCTAAGGATTTACATGATATGAATGAATTTAAAATTTTCCATCTTTCTTCTCTTTTCTATCTCCTGACAGAGCTATCTTCATAGGACTTTTCACATGGACTTAAATTTCAGGTATAAGAGATCCAAAGCTCTTTTAAGTGTTAATAGCTTTCTTTGAACTTCAAAGAGGATATGTCTGCAAGAAGGTACTGCATGAATTTACAGTAATGCAAGAGCTAAAATATATTGAAAACATAAACTAGTAAACACGGGAGTATTGTGACTAGCTTTCAAATGAGAAATTAGTAGCTGAACAAATTTAAGAAATTATATCACTAAATTGTACATTTTATAATAAAATCATTCCAGCTTCCAGAATTTTAGGGCTTAATCCAATAGAGATATGGTGTTGTTACCAAAGTACATCGGCTGCAGCGGTCATTGCACCATTGTCTCTATAAAGAAAAAAGGATCTTTGACAGGCATCTGCACAAGAAACATGTTCCTGTTAGTGTTTCGGTAGAATGTTAAATTGTCATAATTTTGAATGCTGGAAATTACTATCTAAACTATGTGTAGCCATAGTCTACTTGTTGTAGACCTATGTGCTTTGTAAAGTTACTACAAGTTTGAAAATAAAAAAAAAATCTTGTCATGATTTATCTCCAGTTATTTTCCAGTTATTTTGAGTATACTGCACTGTGTTGAGTACAGTAGGGCTTCCAGTGCAACTATGCTGATTAAAGATTTTGCTATTTATCTCTTACAAAGTGATTTTTCTGGATGTTCTTAAACAAGATAAAATGAAGATCTATGTCAAACATAATCTCTTGTATTTTTCATTTAGAAGCAGTTTTGTGTGTGTGAAGAGTGGATATAACAACTAGGACTCATGACTGCAGTGCTGATTAATTTACCAAAATCCAGCACAGTACATTTGTCATCTCCACAGTCTGACTGCACCTCTCAGTGCTATCACCACGTCTTGAGTAGATGGCAGTAATGATGTTTCACAAGGACAATGAGATGTAGAAAAGCCCTGAACCATCATGTTTAATTGAATACGAGTTAGAGGGCCAGAGAAAAGGGCAGAGATGTGAACAGGTCATCCCTTCAGACTGCAAATAACCCTGCTGCAGCAGGCACACATCACACAGACTTCAGGGGAAAACAGCTGCAAATTCAGAGAAGAGACTTTTACTTGATAGAAGTTCAGATGAATCATGAAATATCAATATGCAGTTATGTTTCATTTGCTCTTTCTCAGATGGTGTGTTTGTATGTTCCTTGAAAGGAATCCAGACGAAGTACAGAAAAAGGTGCCATAAGCTTTCTGATGTAGGGGAAATCCTCCAAGACAGAAAGAAAGGACAGAAATATGAAAAAATATAGACTTCAATTGGCTAATGTTTAAATGGACCTCCATGGGTGTAAAATTCTGTTTTATCCCAACCTGGGGCAGGTGCAATTTTCTGGAGACAATTGCTATTAGCACTAGATTCAATAGATAAGGTAGGATGATGTCAGGGTTTGGGCTGGGCTGGCCACAAGATGAAGCAAAAGAAACATGCACTACGTACTGAATGAAACCATGGAAGAATGCATGAATGAAAACACAGGGGTTTTGGTAGCATCCAAACTATAATAGAGCCACATCTCAGAAAGATAAAATGCTTAATTTGACTAGATAGGTTTTTTTAAAAAGATGTAAAATGTTTTAAGCAGTTTTAAAGATAACATTTAGCTCTAACCCTTTGTGGCATTATTGCAATGATAAAACAGGAAATGAAAAGAAGCAGCAGAGCAGTCCAGTTTACCAGTCATAACACATTTGTTTGAGGTAAACATTTTTAGAGTCTAGTAAAAGTTAGTGAGACTTCTTTTTCTGCACACTTGAAGGTTGCTCCTTTAACAGACTTTGATGAAAACAGGGTTGTTCTTAATATTAAAAGTACACTTACCTTTTTGCTACTTTTTTTCTTTATTTAAATATACATGTCTTATGCATCATCTTAATTTTGTCTGATCTTTTGATTCAGCTTCTTTTCAGTTATTTAAGTTTTGGGATTTCTGATCTTGCTGCTACTTCTGCAGCTTTTATTTTGTAAGGAGAAAACAGTTTTCTGCGTGTAGAGTCTAGTAGACCCTACAGAGAAAAGGAAAAAAAAAAAAACATAAACAAACCAAAAACCGGGTATTTGCAAAAGGTATATTAAGACCGTATGAACAATATTAAAAATATTAGTGTTGGCTAAGTACTGATACTGATACAACTGAGAAATTCATTGGCATGTTCTCACCAGTCAGTTGCAATAGTTAACGTTGTGCTAAAAATATACCCTAGAACTTCATTATAGCAGTGCTGATATGATTTACCAAGACAGCACACACAGCTCTGGCATTCTGTATGGGGTAAATGCAGGCATATTATTGAACTCTGGTCAAAGCCCAGTAGGAAAGCCTACCGTGGGTACTTTCTTGTTTTTCTTATTTTTGCTTTTCAAAGACGAGCAAGAAACCCACAGCCTGACTCTGTTGTGTCTCTTAAGCCTGCCTTCTTCTATTTTTTTAATTGCTTCTCATCGCTGTTGCCTGTTGTGATATTTTCTACCTTCTCACATTTGAGAAATAGTGGGAAATGAAGGCTTAGGTTTGGGTTTTTTTTCCCAAAGTGGCAAGTTGTCAACTCATTCTTTTTGCAGTTAGGCAGACTCTGCAGGCTGTTTGCACTAAGTGCTTCTGCAGGGCTCATGCTCCAGTGTATGTGTATTCCTAGCTCTTCTTCCCCTTCCCTTCTCACCACCTTTGCTTATATGTGATGTTCCCCTGCTGGATTGCCCTACATACAGATGGGAAATGCCTTGGGGAAGGCATCTGCTTTTGTTTGTAAAATGCACAGAACATTTCTGGATGCTTTTGATAAGCAATAAATATTACCGTGTCTGTATAACTTGAGGACACAGGCTGTGATCATTTACCATTCAGTACATGTATTATCTGTCTGATGGATGAGCGGGATTTGCACATCAATCCATCATCAAACCATGGTCTTATTTCCATTTGGTCTTATTCCCACTGAAATAAAGCTTACTGCCGATGTCAAACAGTGCAGGGTCAGGTGGTACAGACTTGAAAGCATTCTGTAGTGCTGTATTTGAGCTGAATGATCTCCTCAGATTTATAAAATTCAGTAAACAAATATGCTATAAAAACAAAAAGATGAGGGCTCAGTCCTGCAAGGATTTGAGCACTTTGGTTTTGATCCAACAAAGCACAGAAGTATGTACCTAGCTTTAAGCATGTGTTTATTCCCCAGGGTATTCCTATGCACTGTAAGTTAAATACCTGTTTAAGTGCTTTACTGGATCAAGGCCAGAGTATTTTCAGCATCTTTTAGGTCGAGTTCTTGCATAAGACTTTTTCTCGGAGATCTCAAAGAATTTCGCAAAACACACTAAAGACAATTCCTCAAAATAATAAGATGAAATATTGTCAGTACAAAAAATTATATTGTTCCTCTGGATGGGTACAACATTCCCATCCATAACTAAGGCTCCTAGCTTTCTAAATCAGTGACAGAAAAATAATATCTATTTTTGCTCCATTTACTAAAAGATGCCCTGCTCCAGTAAACACAGAAATAAATGTCATGTAAGAAAGGCCAGCTTTAAAGTAAGCTACAATGATGAAACTCCCTAGCTACAGGGGCTTTGTTGTGTGTTTTGTTTTCTCATGACTGAATGCAGAGGGATGTGGCTTATTTCTCTAGATGGAAAGAATTAAAAACACTAAAAGGATTAACTAAAGACCATTTATAATAGATACAGTAAATTGTCTTGAGAGAACTATAAAGGAGTTATATAAAAGGTAAGGTCCTTGTCAGGGCTACTGAACTAACTAAGAGCAGTAATGTATGTTAATACTGCACATATATCTCGCTCTGAATAATCATGTTGTAGAAACATCAAAAGACCCTATCTAATTTCTTTGTGCAAGCAGCGCAATCCCATATGGACAATTGAAATGCACTTAAAGAAAGTTCTACAGCACATATGCCCAAGAAAGACAAAAACAAAAATACAAACTGTTATTTCTCCTCCTTTTCTAGAAGGCATCCCTCCACCCTGCTGCACTCGTTATTTGCCAGTCTGAAATGTTGGCTTCCCCTCAGGAGGTAGCATGTGAGCCTTTGGGCAGGTCTGGCCACAATCCATTCTTCCAGTCATGCCCTATTGCAGCTGCAGAGGATGGGATTTGTGAACTTCCATGTTCCAGCCCCTAGAAACACCTTAGAAGTTCTGCTAGTGGATAGCCAGTCACTCCACCTCTTTTCTTTTATATAATTGTCAATCCAAAATTAAAAAAAAAAAAAAAAGACAAAATGCTGACAAGAGATTAGAAGGTGCAACAGCATGAAAAGAATCAATGCTTGAGAAGTCTGTGCAAATGAAAAGATATGCCTTTGAACCTTCACAGTTTTGTCAAGTTGAAATAATATTAAACCAAAATAACATGTATGCCAAATCCCATTCCTTCAGTTTACCCAGCAACATCAGAGTTCTATCAGAGGGCTGGAGCACCTCTCCTATGAAGACAGGCTGAGAAAGTTGGGGTTGTTCAGCCTGGAGAAGAGAAGGCTCCAGGGAGACCTTATAGCCCCTTCCAGTACCTAAAGGGGGCCTACAGGAGAGATGGGGAGGGACATCAGGGAGTGGAGCGACAGGACAAGGGCCAACAGTTTTAAACTGGAAGAAGGGAGGTTTAAATAAGATACAGAATGCATTGATAAGAGTATCATATGGCACTGATCACATGTCAGTTGGAAAGCACTGGTCAGTTCAGGTCACCACACTTGGGGCGTATATGGAGCATTTTGAAGAAAATGCAAAACATAGTAAGTAGAGTATTTTAAAGCCTAGACATTATGGTCTATACAAAAAGAAAATCCAAAGAACTGGGATCAAGTAGCCTAGAAAAGAATGGAGTAAAAGAGGGTTTATATAGGCTGCAGTAAAAAAAAAAGAGTATTGTGGCTCTTCTCCATGTCTACCACAGCTAGAAGAAAAAAATAATGAGCTTAATTATCAGAAATGAAGGTGTTAGAAAGATATGAGAAAAACCTTCCTTTTTTACAGGCTAACAGAGAAGAAAGTGCTAAAAGGCTTTAACAAGCTTCTAAAAAGATAGTAAAATCCCCAGCCCTGGATGACTTTGGCTTAGCCAAGTATCTCTCAGAACAGGTGTAATCTTACTTGATTATCAGAGCATATAAAAGGTCCCTTTCACTCCACATTTCTGTGATATTTTATGAATTGATAAAGCAATGGTAATTAAAACATTAGCTTATTGCTATGATTTTCCAGATGGATCTAGTGCTAAATCACATTCCCTTTGGCGTTCTTTTGTCAACACTACAGAATTTAAACGAGATCTGACCTAGTTTACATAGTCAGCATGGTGTGCTTCTGCCTGTTTTAAAGGTGAATCCATTTCTAATAATTTGTTATTAAATTCTGCCAACATAATTCCAGCTGTTCATTTTACATAAGGATAGCATTTTTATTAGTATTTTTAATATCTCTGACCTGCATTTCCAAAGCAGGAATGTCTTCACGATACCTCTGGCATTAGTAAAAAGCGGTCCTGGTCGATCCTATAGGCTACAAACAGACGTTACTGTTTCACAGTGGCTGTTGATGCTTCTCTCTCTCTTGTTCATTTTTGATATTGTGGTTAGAGACTAGCTATGGGAAGAAAATTAGCACTGCCAGGAAGGAGCAGACACAGACAGCTGTGCACAGAATTGCAGTAACATTCAGCCGTTGCTGAACTAGACACCAGCAAAACAGCGTGCTGGCTAACAGTGGCAATTTATTCTCTGGCTTTTGGGGTTGTTTTTGTTTTTTTTTTCCTCTGGAAAGTGGTTCCTAGAGGTTCTATTTTCTCAGTTGCCAGCTAATTTTAAATCTAGCATTTAGTTCAATTTATTGATTGACAGTAAAACCATTCAAGGCGATCAGTTATGCATTATGGTTTACATTCCCATTTCATTGAGTGGGGATTTATACACATAGTGCAGTGAGTGATGTGCAAAACGTCAGTTGATTTAAGTAGCTGTGTTGTGACCTTCTCTTCTGCATTGAAACTTATGTACATTTCAGAAAATAATTGTATTACTTGTCATATATTTTATGAGCATGCTGTATTCCTCCAACACAACACCATTTTGGATGTAAGATGACTTCATGCTGGTAAATGAGTCTGTTTTTCTTTCAGGATTCTTAAAATGTAGAGATCATACTACAGACATTGTGGACAGCCTGACAAAATGTCTAGTCTGGCATTGTATCTACAAAATGTGCTATATTTTGATGTCCCTGATAAATCAGAGTTCTTTTCCTTTTTTCCCCCTCTCTCTATTATAAGAATACTCATTGAAAAATGCAGCTTTTGAAGGTGAACTGTAATGAACTGAACTGAGTCAGCCTAAGTATGTGAGCAAACTGAGGAAAAAGAGAATAAGGGATAACAGTTTAGAATATATTTTTATGGGAAAGGTGTGAAAACTTCCAGACTGCACACAGTCACACTGACTCTGACAATGTCATGGTCTCAAATATTAACTTCCTTATTGTCTTTAGGTATCTCCTATTTACTCTAAGCCAGTTAGATTTCTCTAACATGCTTTTCATGATTTCTTCTAACAGGTTTCAAAATCTTCTTTTCCAGTAATCTCTACCATATGTTAAAGGAGAAAGGTTAAATAAAAATTCTTAATTAGGATTGCATTTACATCTATTCATGTTTCCCAGTCTCTTAAGTTTGGCTATGGAGTCATCCATGTCTCCGTAATAATTAAAGAACTCAAAACATCTTTATTGCTTTTTCTAGTGTATTGTCTACTACAGACACATTCAAGTAACAGAAATTTCCAGTGGCTCTGGTAATACAGCCAGGGATTCAATGAGTCACTGTCAGAAGAACTGAGGGTGGAAGTTTGAGGTAAGCATGATATCTCCAAGAGCACTGGAGAGAGTATCCAGGACTGGGCTTATTGTTATGGACTCTTGTAGGCTGCTCCCACACAAGCCTGAGATCAGTGTAGACAGTACACAGGGCATAATAAGATACAACCTACAGACAGGTTGACAGAAAACACAGAATGATTGCAGGAAGGTAATGAGCATCTACTCCTTACAGTAGAATTTTTAAGGGAGATGGTCCCCTGTTTCTGCTGCATGGTTCCCAATCCTTCATGGGAAACTGGTATTGGTCCTGGATTTTTTTCAGAAGGTAGTGTATTCTCCTTCTTGAAGCTTGGTACGCTTTCAGTGTTTATGTATGTGTTTCAGTGTATTATTAAAGTTCTGGGCCCTTTTTTTTACAGGCCAGCTAGCTCTTGAGTGGAGTGGCTCTGTACATCTTCATCAAGAAAAACTGCAGGAGATCAGAAGCTAGTACAGGTGACAGGCTAGTACAGGCCAAGGCAAAAATCCTATGACCTAACAATTTTTTTTTAAACAAAGTGTGGGGTTTTTTTCATCTGACAGGAGAAAGCAGATTTACATTCAAGGAGCAAAGGTAAGGCTAGAACTAAAGCAGAGAATTTGACTAGAAAAGCAGAGAGCTCATTCACCTTCAGATTTTGTTATTGTAAATAAATACCCTTCAGGGTTTCCCTTTTATTGCAAGTATTGTTTGACACAGTTAATCTCTCTCCTTTTCTATTGTAATATTTATCACCCTTTTCACTACAAAAAATACTGACTACAGAGTCTTTGTTTAAAAGGGTTGTATACATATGTTGTTCTCCTGCACCATGAGAAAGCACGCATAAAAGTGCCACATGTTACTGTTCTGGGTATTAGCTTTCAGTAATTTCTGAAGGAGAAAAATGTTAGTGATGCATCACTTTGGTAGCACCCTTTACTCACTCGGGTTGTTAGTTTGAAGTTTTTGAGATCATCTTTTTACCAGTTTAATACATGCTGGGATATGCAACCGGGGGATGGGGTTTTTTTGTAGGTGACTGGTTTTAGATAGAAAATGGAAATGTGTAGCCTTGCTAACTGTAACATGTATGATGTGGCATCCTCAAGCCAACAAGGACAGTGTTCTGAAATGCCACCAGACATTTAGTAGTTAACCAAATTACTAAACCAGTTCAAAATGGAGGAGAAAGAAATAATGAAGCTTTTGAGATTTCAATGAAAGGACACGATGCAAGATTTGTTTTACATGAACACACAGGAAGAGACAAAGAGGGTGGCAAACAGACACATCCAAATAAATTTCAGTGTCTGTCAATGTTAAGTTAGATAAATTATACAACTATCCCTACATATTGGACATTTACTGTGGCAAATATAATATTCTTCTAAAGGAGTTGATAGGAAAAAATAAACATTGTAATGTGGGTTATTTGCACAATTTTTAGCTGCCATGAAATCCAGTTTTATAAGAAAAAACATCTTTGATTATTTGCTTGCTACGTAAATGTCAAAGACTTGTGCCATTAGGAAAATAACATGATATGTGAAGAGGGAAATTGTTTTCCTGGGAGGAAAGACAAGTGGAGGATTTTAGATATAGGAATTCTGAATTACTGCTTTTATGAGAGTCAGTTAGAAGAACAACTTTGAAAACAGCCAAAGACTTGCTGGGAGCTAGGGAATGACTTTGAGTTTGAACTAGTGAGCTCAATGTATTAGGAGCTGGGAATTGTCATCTGAGGGAGTCCAATTTTCCATAGCACTCATATCAAGCATTAATTATAGGGTTCTGTATCTCAACCAGAAAGGACAGGATTTACATGTTAATTGCCAGACTATATAATTTCTGGCCCTAAGTGTTAAAGTGTTGTCATTTAAAGCCCTCATTAATCTCTACTTCCTTGAAAAGAACCAGAAAAATTTCCTTGACAAATGGCTAAGACCAGTACTGATTACTTAGAGTCCATAAAGTTTGCATATGCAACACATACCAACATCCTTCATCAGGTATATAAATATAATATATCAACTAGAGCTATGGGTAGATATGTAGGCAGAAGAAGTTGCAATCTAAAAGCAAAATAATACAATCCCTATTAGAGGCAACCACAGAGTTTGTGATGATTACCTGTTGTGTTATTTTGGTAATTAATTTAGCCTCTTGACTAATTTTTAATTGTAAACTCAATTTGGTCCTTGCAGTGTTATGTCTTTAATCTGTTTTCTTCAAGAATCTGTTTGTTTGCTTGCTCTTTCTATTAAAATCCAGGAAAAATTAAGTCAATCCACCTTATGCTGCTTTAGTCAAGTCACAACATGGATAATAAACTCTAAAGGCACAGGTAACCTCTGACAGAAAAAAATCTGCCCAATAGGTTCTGTTTCCAGATCAAAAGGATGTTCCCAGGAGTTCCTTTGTACTTGGTAAAAATACAAAGAGGCAGCGTAAAATATTTGTTGTCAATTTTTTATTTCCATCTTGTAGTGCCTGGGGGCTTTGTGAGTTATGCACAGTTTCTCAGCAACTTCAGCTGTTTTCAGATTAATGTATTTTTAAAACATTTACATGCGTTACATTTGTAGACAATTACATTTTAAATATAAGCATATGGCTCTATTGTATTAAAACCTTCAATAATTCTTTGCATATTTCTTATCTTTGAGTTAATGTCACAAATGTTTTCACTTATTACCACATTACATAAAAATATTCCCCCAAGTATCACTTTGATTCTATTTCACTCCCTGTTCTAACTCACAAAATCTATATACAGTTTTTTACATCCCCTCTTATTCAACAAATGTCAGCAATAATGCATGCAGATTACTTTTTTTTTTTAAATAATAATATCTCTATTTTTAATTTTCATTATATGCCTTCTTGGCAGTAAACCAAATAGCTTATACAATATTTGGGGAAGCATTACTGTGACTCATATTGCATGTTTTTAACCTGAACACAGCAATTATGAAAAAGAAAGCAAGTTTTGTCGGAGCAATTCAGCCAGAGAATAAAAGTTCATTTCTCCCTGTGTAGTGAACGTAATTTTCCTTACATTTGGTTTTGAATTCACTGTACCTAACCTTAGTTTAGTGGTCTAGTTTAAAGTCTAGTTTAAAGTCTCTTTTAATTTACTGTAAATACTGTAGCAGTTCAACCTATTCTCTGACTCTGTGGTTTTCTTCTGGCTTCTTGCATGCCATTGGCACAGTATAATGCACTGAATAAGGTATAAAGCTTTTTGCTCAGCAGCAGGTACCAGGGAGGGTGTTTTTCTCCCTTAAGAGTCACAGAGCAGCTTTCAATGACACCTATCAAAACACCAGCATGTCTTGAATATTTCTAGCAGTCCTCTTCTGTGTTATCCAGATAGTAACTGTTCTTCTGACCTGCTGGCTCTCTGGTTGTAGGTAAACCAATGCTTGTGTATATCGAAGCATTCACTGGACACTACTTTACAGGTTCCACCAGGCAAAGCAGGTACACAAGCATATCCCCAAACTGGAGCTGCAGCACCATTACCAGGAGACTCCAAAAGCCACTTACAGACCCCTTCTGGCTCAGCACAGTGGAGTGAGTTTTGTGTGTTCTGTAACATACTGGAAGAGGCCCTGCAGGCCTGGCTGGTTTCCAGCCACCACATCCTTACATGAGGAAAGGAGGCTTTTGCAGTGACTTTTACAACAACATTTCTACCTAATCACCTCTGACTAGGAGTGATGGATGATGTTACACTCAGCATGACTAAGCATGATAAAGCAGGCTGCAGCTTTACTTGCTCATATACTATGTAATAGAAAAAAAAAAAATGAAATAATCCAATCTTGGATATTGGGCATCACTACCTAATTAGGAACTCCCAAATGAGGGTCAGCAGAATCTGTATATCTCTATGACTTTTCAAGGCTCTGGATCCCTCATTTATTTTGCAAATAATCCCAGCTCACCTCCCACAACCCGCTCACTCTTCCGACTGAGGGCTGGGCTTTGGCTGTCCACCAGCACATCACCTTCCTGGCTGGGCTTCACACTTCAGCGGAGCAAACTGAAGACCAAGCTACAAGCTAGACACCATCAATAATGCTATGAAAGAAACAAGTTTTTGTGGGCCTAAACTATTTTTGCTTTTCTTGGCCTGTGGAAATATCAGCTACAGGGCAGCTCTTAAATTAGTTCCTCCTGCCAGCTGACACCTTCCTGGAGGAGTAGGAAGGAGATTACTACCTGCAGCTCTGGGACTACCTTATCTTGGGATGTGTCAGTGCCACCCCATCTGTTTTCCCCCGCCTTGATGACCAGTCAGTTTCCCTTAAAATCCATCCCTCATCCATACTGGTATTTTACAATAGAGTAGCTAGTGGCATACTTGGGGACAGTCCTCATCCATCCTGCAATACCCGGGCAAACCCAAATTCACTCAGAAAACAAGTGGTTCTCAACTTTGCCAGCATTTCTCTGCTTCTTTGCAGGTTGTCATATTCTGTCTCTCACTATCCAGAATTATTTTTTTTTTCTTTTCTTATCAACTTATCACTAACAAAGTCTGTCTAAAAAAGTTTAAGAGGGGCCTTGCCCCACTTCTTGTTTGATAATCCTTGATCTCTAGACCTCAGAAAGATCTTATGGTGACTTCTGGCAGGAACAGCCTGTCCTGTCTACCCCTACCTGAGCTTGGCTGCATGTTCCCACCACCTCTCTCGCCTCCATGGTGCTTGTCAGACCAGCACTGAACTCATGAAGTAAACTAAACCAGCATAAAACTACTCTTGCAGAAAGTGACTGTCCTGTACCAGAGCCAGCATGACAAAGGGGTGTGACTGTGGAATTGGAGAAGAGGATCCAGACCAGTCTATCTGGTGGCCTTATGGAGAAACCTCACCCTCACTGTGCAGCCTGGTAACACAGCAATCAATTAAAAAATAAAACGTCTATTGAGGGCCTGTGAATACTCATAGTTAATTAACAGGTTTGCTTCCTGCCTTAATGTCTCTAGACAAACCAATCTAACAGCGCAACTTTAAGCACAAAAGCCTCTATCCCCTCCAGCATCAGCCCAGATCTCTCACGTACTGCATGGCCAGACACAGAAAAATAACTTCAGCAGGGCACAGAGGCTATTTAAGTGTTGCCTTACCCTGCTGGGATCCATTTTTTTTTTGTTACAGGTGAGCCAGGCATTATAAGGGTGAGCTGGCCCTTATAATGCCCTCCCGTTGCGCTGGCAAGCTGCAGGCTGTGTGGCCATTTGCAATAGGGAACTTGCCAACTCCTTTTTTGCCAGGCTATTTTTCAGCTGGAGACATACCTCAGCCTGGTTCATTGCAAGCGCTGGTTCAGGCCCAACAACAGAGGCAGCCAGAGAGGCAGGAAAAAAGTCTCTGACTCCTCCAGCCTAAACCTAACCACAGCCACACTCTAATCTGACCAAGAGCTCCAGGCCCAGCAAACATGAGCATGTAGCACAAAAATGCTCTCCCAGCGCCATGCATGATCATTCTGGAAACAACCAAATGTATAGGCTACACCAGGGCTTTTTATCAGAATTCAGCTTTTGGCTGAAGGGTAATGAAGCTGGCATCTTACCTCAGTAATTTTGGATTTGAACAATGTACATACTAGGGCCTGTGAAAGAACAGGCAGCATATAATACCAAGAGAAAACTGAGGAAAAATTAGCAGACCTCCCTTTCAATTCTCCAACCTCACAGAATCACTACTTGGAAAAAAATCTTGTAGAGGCACACACAGCATTGCACTGCTTTGGAAGATGTGCCATGTTCAAGACAACCATTTTACAGCACACAATGCTATATGTAAGTAAATTTCATTCCACTTACAAGCTACATAGCACTTATCCACAGAAAACTTGGAAAAACCTGTAAAACAACTAGGAGGAGAAACCATCTAACTCAAGGACTCCATTGTAGAACCCTTTTTCCTTGATAATAACCTACTGAAAACCACTTCAGATGTCACTCTTTAATGGAGCCCTATATTTATGGAAATAAAACCTCAGTTTCTATGAGATCCCAGTTCTCCACAGAGTTCCTGGATGCACTCAACAGAAATCAAGTCAGGAATGATATCCAAATAATTTGTGTCAATATCTTTAAAAAAGTCAGAAGAATTCCAAAATCTAGGTAAAGTGAACTGGCACAGGGATAAAATATGGGCATTTACATGAATATTCTAGCTTGGTCCCGTAGGTGTATGATGAGCTAATAGCTGAAGGTATAAAAATTGATAATCTAGAAGGCGAGTCAGTGAGTGTCCTATGCTACCAGAGAAAAGATGTAAACAGGACTTCACAGACAAGGGTTTTTTTGGACCTTGCCAAAAGGCCAGTCCTTTTAACTGAGGACTATACAGGCTCTTTTGGGGCTACAGAAATGAAGAAATTGCTGGAAAGCAGATAACAAAAGTCTAGACCATGAACTAAGTAGGAAAAATTGCAGAGAAAATTGGCACTGAAATCATAGTACCTTCCCTGATCTATTCTAAAGACAGATTTTACTAGTTCTTTCAGTAGTTTTCTGGACTTTACTTTCTCGAGTACTGTGTGCAGTTTTGGGCCCCCTACCACAAGAGGGACATTGAGGTGCTGGAGCAGGTCCAGAGAAGGGC